>VWZK01017961.1:186300-659766 GCA_013396935.1 Baryphthengus martii
GCCTGGCCTCGCCTCGCCTAGCCTCAGCGGGGAGTGAGGGCAGGAGGGCCCCGCTGCCCGGCCGAGACCCCGCCGCCGGGCAAAGTTTCCCTCCCGGCCCGGCTCCCCCACCTCCTCCCTGCCGCGGCCTGACGACCCCCTGCCCTGCTCTCACTTCATGGGGCCGGTTGAGCCCCCGGAAAATGGAGGGGGCACCTCCAACAGATCCTCAACGCGGCGAGAGGGGCTAGCTGGGGCCGAGGGACGAGTGGAGAGAACGCGGGGGCGAGCTGAGGGGCGAGCTGAGGACAAGGGACGACCTGGGGACAAGCGGTTGCACCAGGGGCGAACTGCGAGATGGGTTGGGGGTTAAATGAAGAACTGAGGGATGAGCTGAAGGAGAAGCTGAGGGTCAAAGGATGAGGCAGGGAGGAGGATCGAGCTGAGGGGTGAGTTGGAGGTTAAACGATGAGCTGGGGGTCGAGGGATAGACTAAGGGATGAGTTGGGGTTTGAGCACAACCTGAGAGACACAGGCGGAGCTGAGCTGAGGGATGATCCAGGGAACTATCTGGGAGTCAAGAGACCAGTTAGGGGACAAGCAGGGGACAAGCTGGTGGTGATGAAGGTGCAGGGGCAGAGGAGCTCAGCATCTGGAGTTGGGACATGGGGCAGTGCAAATGGGCCGAGGGTGAAGGCCAGGGTCATGAAGATGGAGGTAGGAGACTCTTCCTGTTCATCACGTCCTGCTCCTCATCCGTCCATCTTTCTGAGGTTTCATTCGGACTCTGCAACGCAGGAGGCGGCTGCAGTTCCCTTATTTTTCCCTGCTGTTTCAGGCCCTCTCCTCTCACCAGGATTGCCTTGGCCAAGGCTTGATCCTTGGCCACTTCCCTGGAGAGGGGACCAGCTTGGCGGCCGATCGAGCAGCCGTACAATGCCTAGCTCCAGGGACAGCACTGGGGAAGGTGTGCCTGGATCAGGGCCCCGGCGCAGAGCACTGTCTGTCTCATGTATCACAATGGTAGCAGGACCTAATCCTCCTGTTATCATCTTTTATTGCATGCAGGCAGATATTACCACACATTACCATCAGTCCTGGGTACTCCCTTCCTTGTGTGCGGCTGGCTTTGCTCCGACTGACTTGGCTTCATTCCTTACATCTTCAGCTGTTTTCCCCTTTCCTGAGTGGTAGCCTCCAGTTCTGGATGTGAGAGAAGTTAGAAGGATATTGTTCAATAAAACCTGAAGTCCACCAAGCTTCGTAAATAATCAGGGAAAAATTCATGAAGGAGATTCAGTGTTAGCAGAAGCCATGGAAATGTGGTAAGCCAAAAAAGTGTCCTGCCACCTGCTCCCACTCATGTTCCAGTCCAGTCATCATCGGGGACAGTGGGTGGCTTCCTCAGGCCAGTGCCTCCAGCAACAGCAGCGGGCTGGTAGCTGGGTGTCTAACACACCCGTCAAAGGCTTTGACATGGGGACTGCACTGCCTGTCTTTCCTTGGTGTTCTTACTTTCCTGATCTAATTGTAACAGCAGAGCAGTCAAAAAGTCAGCCTCCTTGCACCTGGCCCCAAACAGGCTCTTTTAGAACAGTTTCTGATGTCAGCTTTGCCCTACCTTACTTAAACAAGAGCTAAAATAAATAGAATCCTTTTAAAATGTAGCATTTATATTTAAGCAATTTAAAAACAAAGGTAGAAATCTCACATGTAGCACAAAGACTCTTAATGCAAATAGTCGGTCATGCATCGCATGCCTCAATCACACTTGTATCGGTGTCATTTGTATCCTAATAAAATCCTATAATCTTTTGCATGCCGATTAAACAAGGCAGATAGCTAAGTCTAGCTGCTTCTGTGGGTAATTGCCGGCTGGTGGGGAGTCAGGCAGTTATCTGCCACGCGTTTTGCTGGACTGTAGATTTCCAACAGGGTATTTTCTCTCCTGTTTCTTTAAGGGACACTGCTATAATTTTTTAGATGTATGGTATTTTAAAGCGATAACCAAAATCTAGGGGATGGTTGTAATGAAAGATCTGGAATTCAGATACACCCAGTTAAACAATGGATTGAGCTTAACAGCTGTATTTGCTTTACCAATATTTTAAGAGTCACTTTCTAGAAAAGAGCATTTACGTTGAGTTCAGTAAGATATTTTTATATTTGTGAGCTTGTCCTTTAATTTATAAGGTAACTTCTATGTTGCTTAAAAGCACATCATAAGGGTAAGTCATTAAAAAAGATAAACTGGGGAATTTTTAACAGTTTTTCTTGGTAGTGCTCATTTCAGTCCCCTTGTGCTTTAGGTCTTCTATCATTAATATGCATTTCTGGTTCTCTTTTTTCATTCACTTCCAAATTTGCTGACCAACAAGGACAGTGGAAATTGCCTGTAAAGTTCTTTTCTTTATTTCCTGTCAGCAGGGTCATCAAGATTCTCATCCCGCTTACGTGTTTACGTACAGGAGTTTAGTGTCACTGTGAACGAACACCAAAGGTGTCTTCTGGGGAAAGCTGTGACTGCAATTCTTTTTTTCAATTAACTCCACAAATTCAGCAGCACTATGATTGTCCATAATTATCCCCAGTTTTGTATATATGTATATTTTCGTTGAGAGACGCAGCAGAAGGGTCATCCAAAGGAGTTAACAAAATCAACCAGTCCTCACGTGAAAGGATGCCTCTATTTGAAACGGCACCTCTGGATCCATTGTGCCGTTCCTTCCACCAAGGCAATTTCACATTTTCAATAGAAGGCAGACCTACAGTGATTTTTTTTTTTGATTTTTTTTTCCCCCCAGCATCAAATGGCTTTCTGCACAATGATATTCATCATGTTATAACTCTAGGTGAATGATAATGGATCAGAGGGAATGAAAACAGATGGATGTTAAAACAGACAATTCCCTGCCGCGAACCTGGGAGCCCTCCACTGCTGCCTAGTCCGTTCATTCAGTTCATAATTGTATTAGACATTCCAACAATAGAGAGGCCTTCTTCATTAATCCTGAATTTACTGAAAAGAAGCTTTGCAGGCTATAGCTCTTTCGGTGCTTAGACAACACTGGGCAAAATTTACTGCAGACTTTAAATGGATAAAACTCAGCTAGACAGAAACCAGCACAGAAAATTCCAAAAGAAGAAAGAGATGGGCCAGTGAGATGAGGGAGGAGGACAACCTGGCAGCAGCAGCGCAGGTGGACAGGAGACACTCAAGTACCTTCGCAACAAGAGCTGCATCTTAGGTGATGCCAAGGAGATTTATAGAAAACGTTTCCTCTTGCTGGGGCTCAGGCGTAGCTGAATTTATCAATATTGCGCCTGTGTTTGATCTGATTTTCGCTGTCCAGCCAGCCCCACAAGGCAGCGAATGCCAATCCTCACCATGTGATGGGGCACAACCTTTTTGTAACCCTGGTCTGCATCAGGTGACTGGGGCTAAGCAATACAGATCAAGTCTCTTACCAGCTGTCCTGTGAGTCAGACCTTGATTACAATATTGACATTAACATTTTAATCACATGCATGCTGCTGCAGATTTTAATGACCAGCTTGCTCTGCCTTTGCTTTTTGAGGATCAGAAATTAGACTCTTGTTTGTAGCTTGAGTGAGTACAGCATCAGAACAGCCGCTACCATGGCAGTAAACATGGCATTGCTCTCGCCACGAGCCTGCCTCTGGACATTAACCTTGCTGGCACTGGAACACCTCACTGAAACGGGGACTTTGTTCTCGATTACTGTATTCCTGTGTCTGGGGCAGGGTTGGAAGTTATGAAAAGAGGAGAAAGGCGGTGCTTTAGTGTTCTCTGTAGCCTGAGGCAATGTGGAAATCTACCTAGTCCCTGTCTAACTATCATTTTCGGATTCCTAGGGACTTTAATCAGTGCAGAGTAATCCAGAGACATTTTCTTCATCCTGCAGAGCTGAAAGTGGGGCTGCTGTTATACTTTACCTGCCTGTGCTGTCAGAGCAAGGTGAAGAAACTTCAGTGCAAATGAGAATCAGGCCCCAAATGTGTGCAGTTCTTCTCACCCCAAACATACTCCACAATCTGTTGTGAACACTGCAAGCTCAGTCTGCGAGGCCTTGCTCTGTTAAAGGCTATCATGTCCAAAGTGGAAGGACGACCAAAAGGTCAGGATAAATAAACCGAATACAAAATTGCTTAAGGCAATAAAAAGCGTCCACCGGCTTTCATTGCAGTCCTGACATGCACCAGAACATGCTTCAAGATGTTAAATAAGCTGGGCTTTGTGTCGCTGGGTTCAGCGGTTCTCTGTTGTTTCTCCCTCTGCTACCGTAGTGTGTTGCTAAAATGATCGGGCCTTAACTGCTTGGTATCCCTTCCACAAACATGGGCTGCCTTTATCACTTGCTTCATCATGGTCATTTGCACTGAAAATACATAATCACTGTCAGAGTACAAAGAATCATTACGAATAATTAGTTACTTCCAATATGGCAAGTCAGTCTCATAAATCTTGAATATTTGGCTTTGGTTTTGGAAGGAGATTCCTTAATGGCTACACTTGTGAGACTCTGTTAATTGATATAAAATTGTATTCAAAATTAAATTTGTTTTAACAGATCTAAATCACCCCAATAAATCAGCTTCAGCCTATCTGCTTCAAGGGTTCAAGTATGCTTTGCTTTTTTTTTTTTGGCTTTGGGAAAATATGTGTGCTTACGATCAATGCATAGAAGACTGGATCTGACCCTCCCCTCGTTTGCTAACCGCTTCCATATGCTGACATCAGGCTGATTTGCTGGCCTGAGAAAGCATAAAGGAGGGGTAGAGGGTACAGCCCTTCCCTTTGCTCAGCCCGGCTGGGGCAGCTCTGGGCTGCTCAGTCTTCCTGCCGGGCAGGTGAGGGGGCACAGCACCGTCGGGGCTTCAGCCGGTCTCAGGTCCCAGCCTCAGCTATGGGGCAACCAGGGTATAAGAAAGGAATAACCTGTCTCTGTTCCAAGTAGGCAAGGGACAGGAGGGAATTTTAATCAGAAAAAAGGAGTTTGAATCTATCTGTAGTAGTCAGATATTGATGGTTTCTGGTTTTATGGGTAATAATGTGAATGGTAGTTCTTAGGATGCTCTTTTTTTCTCCAGATAAACCTTTTTCATCTGATATCATGGGTGAGGGAAGGTGAGAGTTAATAGTAGTATCTTAATTTTACTTGACCATATATACTCTATTTAGCTCCTCAAATTGTTTCAGGACAGGGTGTTACTGTCTTTATCCTTATTTTAAACTGGGAAAATGGAGATATAGAGACAAAACCCCAGTGTTCCTCTCCCATAACTTCTTCACTAGGCTGTCTTCCTCACCTATGCAGTGGTGAGCATAAAGGCTGCTTGAGATCCTGGGTGCTAAAAATCTCTTGGAAGAATTCCCCATTTGCATCCTGTCTGCTGTTACTGTCTGTTATCTTAAATCATTCTGTTTTGTTTTTTTCTCTCTCTCCTCCAGAGATTCTTTCTTGCCTACTTCACCTCAGTACAATTTTCCCCACCCTTCTCCTACCTAAGTTGTTTCCTGTCTGATCTCCCTCAGGTTCTAGCTGTCGAACTTGTTCCATGTGGGCAGGCTCCGACTCCTGCCTGCAGCCTTGGGAAGTTAGATGCTCTCTATGTGGGGATTTGCATGAGCATGGGTCAGATTTCAGGAGGCTGTAAAGCTTCCAGGGTACGCGCTGCCTTTCGCTTCATACGTGTAAAGTCTGAAAAGTGCCGTGTCTGGTGTCAGGCCCTGTGGCACGATGATTGGTAGCTAATATTATGTCTTGCTTGACTAGATGTGCCTAAATCCTGTTGGGCTCAGTGATCTATTTAATGATTCTTTGGCTCGCTTTTAGAATGTTGCTCGTGTATTGCCCCCTTCTTCGGCGCTCAATGTGTCATGCGGTACGTGGTGTTTAGGGGTGAGTAAAAAAGAAAATCTTTCAAGTTAGCTTCATTAGATGCAACTGTTAGAAATTTTCCTTGGCTAGAAGTTTCTGTTTACAATCTTATTGTGGGTTGTGCTCACTTTACTCTGAAGTTTGTTGAAGTAATACCTTTCAATTTAATCTCCTAGCGTACGTTATCAATTAGCTAATAGTTGAAAGAAAAAGCTCTTTCAAAAGCCCCTCTTTAAAAAACTGAACAAAAAGCTCGCCACCCACCCATCTTGAGAAATCTGAAAATTAAGACTGTAAATATATTTTTCTGAGGTAAGCCTGGAAACTGGGGGGCAAGCTGGTAAAAACTAACTTGGAGAAGATGTATTTGGCAATCTACAACTTCCAAAGCTCTCCTAGTAAAGGCTGGCGGGGTGTGCAAATGTAACTTAACACACGGTCAGCTGCTTACAATAAACAGGCGCTAAAACATTTCTGCAGTATTTCCTCCATTAATATTTTGTCTCTTTAAAGTAACCATCAGGAAGATGTGTCATGTTAATTACAGTATCTGGGAGCCAAGAGTTTACTAGTATCTCCATAACTGGCTAATAAAGGCTTCTCTTCCCTGGGGATTTTAGTTCTGTACCAGCAGCAGGCTGGACACAAATGTAGACTGGCAAAATTACAATGATACATAATTTATACTGGGTCACGTTACCCTTCGTGGAAAGTAGGTGAGCTGGACAAGTGTTAAACAGGGCTTCACCCTCACTAGTGTTGATGGCTATAATGGGGAATTTATTCCCAGAATGGGCAGGCTTAACAAGAAACTGCACAGTTGTAGGCACTCAGGTTATTGGGTGGTTAGACCAACTTTGGATGAGCTAAATCAGAAGTGGCTTAAAAGATATTTAGGAGAAGACAGTAGTTAAAATGTTTGCTTCACTGCCTGGAATTGTTTTGCAAAAAGAAAGATGGAACTGGAAGCTAAATAAAAGGGGAAAAAAAGGAAAGACTGAAATGGATCAGTTGCTATTAGTTGAGTGTAATAAGGACTGAATTATTCTTAACACCGAGAACTATTTTTTGCACGCACCTCATTCCGTTGCTAATCTTTTGTTGTTCTTCCTCTGATTCACTGATTTAATTTCTGTTCTGCAAAGGAAGCAAGGAGCTGCAATTTATGAGGGGACTGTGAAGGCCTTTGGAAGGGGGTGTATTGAATTTCAGAAAGCATTTTACAAGAAGGTGGCCTGCCACAATCTTGTGCTATAGGACTTCCTTTGGAAGCATATATTTCTCCCCCATAAGTCTTTTGAACAGTTTTATACCACACATGTTTCAAGAGAATTAAATCAATAACAATCTGTACCTTTCTAACCTGAAATGCAAGCTCTGCACGGCAGGAGATCAAGCTATGCAATTAACTGTTGTCCTTTCAAAGGAATTCTGACAGATATTTATAGTTTACTGTATTCCATTTTCCTGCCATTGGAATACAACAGTGCAACTGAATGCAGCTGACTGGAACTATGAAATAATTATAGCAATAACTATTTCCTTCTCTACTGGGGAAATCTTGTAAAGTGCTGACTGTGGGAGCTGCTGATGTTCTTACCCCTCAGAATTTGGTCAGTACCTCCAGTTTATCATGCGTCCCTAGAAGTCACCCAGAAGAGAATTTTTGTTTTCCATTACCTTCAGCTTTTTCCAATGTCATGTTTTAAATCTCACGTTTAACTGGCTGTTGAACGAATCAGCATTGTACAAATAAATACACTTTAAAAAGCTTTCTGAATTTGGGCACGGTCAGTGTATGTATGAAGTAGAAAGACTTCTCTGTAGTAAAATAAGTCATATATTTGTGGGGGAGTTTGGAACGATCTGTTGGGAAGAAACTATGCAACATTACCAGAAGTGAATAAGTTGGCATTTGACTGCTAGGCACTTTGGAAATTTCGATATAAAGGCGCTTATTTTATACCCTCAGCTGTCACTGTATCTTATGTGCTCATGCTAGTGACTTAGTAGCATGACAGGACATTGTTACTAAGCTAATTAATTTTAAGCAATCTTTTCTAACAGTATGCTCGAGAGTGACATTCATTTGCTGCAAACTTAGGAGATGTGGATGCATCAGGAAAACAGTACTGCTGAATCCCTTGCTGGCTCACTATGAGTCTCTTATCAGAGGGTATTTGCTGTGTTGGGCACTTTAAATGCCTCTCTTACCGATAGTAATATCCTCAGCTCCTTTGCTTTATGGCCTGTAAACCAGCAGAAGTTACACTGTAGGTTCCAACCACCTGCTAGTTTTGCCACTCAGGTGGGTTGAAGGTCTGCAGATGACTTACCAGGACCTAGCAAGTTGCAAACTAGGGTCAGATATAGCTGTTGCTTGCTTGAGGTGCTTTGGGGAGCAGTGTGGTAGGGGGTTGTGATGTGTTTAAAAACGATAAAGAAGATTCAGTGAGGCCAGAGTAGGCTAAGCTGAAGTGAAAATGTTTCTTCAAATCAAAAAAAGTATTGGAATTACTTTCCTAACAATGTTCACCAGATATGGAGAAGAAGAAATGTCCAGATGTCCTCCACCTTTCCCATATGGTGTGGACATTAAGTTAAACCCTTCCTCCAACAAGAACAGACTGAGAACAGGAAAGAGAAACTATTCTCACTTTATTCTCACAGGTGGCTCAGACTCCTTGTGGCTGTTGAGTAATACTGTGTTGTGTGGCTGCCTCAGAAAGCGATGGTACTGAGTCATTCCTAGTTAACAGTTTTGTTTTGGAGTCACCCCAACTTGTATTGAGACTGACTGGGTAAGTGGTAGTACCATAACAGAAGGAAAAATCCAACAACCAGCTTCTCCTAAGTTTACATGTCCTGGGAGTGTTGTCTGAAGTGTCAAATCCACTAGAAGGAAAGCAATTAAGGAACTGGAGGATGTCTTCTAAATTAACCAGGTCTGGAAACTCCCCATCATTTTTTTTTCTTTTTTTTTTTCACATATGAGGCTCTTTATCCAGAATGCAGCTCTCTGACTGCTAGACCACTGATGTAGTAAAACACCAGTCTGCAGCCCAAGCCGTGTGTCTTAGCTTCTGGAAGTTCACTTCTGTGCATAAAGAGAAGATTTGGGCTTTCTGCACAGAGAGCTGGTGTGTGCTTGAGGATCGATAACCATAGCTGAAAACTCTCCTCCTGAGAGGTCTGCAACAAACAGTACATTATTTATGTGCTCTTCTCACGTTTCCCTGTGTGTTATGTAAATACTAATCAAGGTGAAATTGGAGGCAGCCATGTCTAATTTTGACTTCAGTTCAGCTCGTAACTGACTGTTGGAATGCCAAGAGCTGGTGCTCTGTTGTTCCCAAGCCTTGCGCTCTCCTTTGCTTACAGCAGGAATGGGGAAATATCGAGTCCTATCCAGCCTTTGCCCTTTGACCACAGCTGATGTTACTCATTCAGATAAGCAGCAGCATGGTTTATTCCATTTGTTTAAGATTTTGCTAGCTTTGCATCCTCTCCCCATATTCTTGAGTTTTTCTCTTTGTGTTTATGTCTCTTCCAGTGTGTTTTTATTCCAGTTCACCTGGGAGCAGGGGGTTTCTTTGGGAACACTTCATAATTTTCAGTTTATTTTGTGGTTCCAGGAGTCTAGTTTTGGTGGTTTGTATTTACTTACAACATCATTATATTTTTTTACTTGACTGTAGATCTGAAAAAAGTGCCTTACGAACAGCTTTGCTAACTGAAGTCTCTCATTCATACGTGGAACAAGCTTGGTGTGCACTGCAAGGCTTCCTTAATGTGCATGGGTGTGCCTGCTGAGCAGGGCGGCTGTTAGTTCTGTGCATGATGATGGTTTCTGTGATGAGCATGACTTTTTCTATTGGGAAATGAACTGTGAACACCTACTCATTTTTCATAGGCCAAATTACAGTGATCTTTCAGCTCTCTGAATTGCCTACATCTCAAAAAGAAAGTCCCTAGGACCCTTTAGAGCAATGCTAATGAAATAGCTGGGCTGAGTGGCTATTCTGTAAGCAGGAACCACCTCTGTGAATTCAGCCTTTTGCTTTCTGCCTGGCAGGCTTCTGATGCACTTGACTTACTACTTCACGAACCCACCCACTTGTTGTTTTGGTTTTTGTTTAACACTTGGAATTGAGATAGCTTTTGGGTGCTTGTTGCTCAAGCTTTCTTAGTTGTGATTAAACCAAAGGAAGAGGATTTGAAGTCACTGATGCTTTGCTTAGAGTTCTGTGTCACTGCAAAGCTCAAAGAGAAAGCAAATTAAAGGTGGCATTGCTACTTTTTCTTAGGGGAAGCAGAAAAGCATTGCTAGTAACATTGCTGCTTAAAAGAAGTAATACGAATTCAGATCTTGGAAACAAAGGAGCCTGACTCTCCATGTAGTCCTAACGTTTAACTTCAGATGCTTCCACACTTGTATCGTTGGATGATCACTGCGTTTTGTTTGTGCTTTCTAAATGAAGAGTTCCCCAGTGGTACTTAGTAGCTCAGAGACTTGTGCTTGAGATTTTTTTCCTTTCTTCTTCATGTAGTTCTGGGGTTGTTTCTGACTTGGTCTAGGAGAAAAAAAGAGAAAAAATGCTTAGTGGAGCTTTTGACTCTCAAAATAGCAGGATAAGGGCAGTAATAAACTTTTAATGAAGCAGTGCCCAGCAGATGGAGAGGACAGGGCCCTTGATGAAATGGGAGCTGTGGGACCTGTCTCATCAAGCAACTGTCACAGCTGTCTTCCTCCTTTAAGATAGCCATAGAGAATTCATGCCAGTGCATTAACTTCTCCCAGTGAATCAGGTGTGGGTCTAATAAAGTAGTCAGTCTATCTCTGATTTTTCTGATGTTACATCACTGCATGTGTGTATACACAGCTGTCTTCTGTTGTCTTCAGAAAAAAATAAGTCCCTTTTTCCTCAATGAAGAGCTCTTTATGTTCTGAAACTTGGACACTGCTCAAAACAATGAAAGATTTTCCTTAAAGCCAAGCTTTCCGATGCAGTAGGACAGAAAGAGTACTATTAGACAGTCAATTTGAGCTTCAGAGCTATGCAGGTACTTAGAAGTGTAATCCATCAGGTACTTGGATCTACAAGCCTGGCTGAAATCTTGCAGCCGTCAGCATGACATTACTCCCAGTCACATCAAGTGTGTTGAATAGCTAATAGATGTTTTGAAAGGAGAAGTTAAATTTGCTTTCTAAAATTCACCTCAAGAATACAGGATCTGTCTACGGCTTGGATGTTAAAGTCTGATTTCAGGCCACTTTGATAAGTCACTTAACATCTGGGGGTTTTGGTTCTTTTTTTCCCCCCAAGTTGCCATTTTAACTTGCGTTTAGCTAACTGTTAAACAGTACTGTGTTCTTCTATAGCAAACAAAGTGTGCTGGCAGGTGATTAAGAGCAGAAGAAAAACTAGCTGGTTTTTGGTTTTTTTTTCTTGGTAAATGCAGCTTTCAGTTTAGAGTGGAGGAAGGTGTTTGAAAGCATGTAGTGAGAATGTTGTAGGATGAGTGTAGGTCTCGCGTCAACTCTGATTTTGCTTAGACATATAGTTCAAAGTCAACTGCCACATGGTCAGCAAAATGAACTTAACCATTCAATCACCTTGAGCAGTGAAAAAGAATATGTAATGCTCTGGATTCCTTGTGAGACAGTGCAAAGGATGGTCGTGTTTCCTCAAAGCAGAAAATATGCAGCCGGCGTCTGCTGGGTGCCAAATTCTTTGCTGACACAAAGTTGCTCAACTTTATCCCAAGAAGCTACTCCTGAAAAACAAATAGGGGAAAAAATGTACTCGTGAAAAGGGTGATCCTCTGATAGGCAGAAGGAATATGGAAAAGCACATTGCTTTTGCAGAAGGTATGTGTAGGGATTTAGCTGTGCTGGGTTTGCTGCTACGTTACACACGGTGCTCATGGGCCTAGACTTGGGTTCCAAGCACAGTGTCCGTTCCACATCAGTCATTTACTTGCCTCAGTTGTCTTTTCACCCATTTGGATTGCCACTTCAGTGGGGAGCTGCTATAGGGGGGCGGTGGGACTGGGTGCTGGAACTCATTTGTAAGTACTTGTTTTATGCTTTGTGGGAGCAGCTGGAGAGAAGGTGTAAATTACTATAAATTGCCAGTCTATGCAAAAAGGTGTTTGCATAAATTATTGGAGGGCGCACTTGAGCTTGTTGAGCAGTGCTTTCACCAGCATTAAGAGGTCACTTAACCCTCTGTGCGGCCCTGCTGCAGAGCCCAATCATGCATTGCAGAATTAAATGAGTTCCACCGTTTTCCTCCTGAGCGTTGCCCAGAACTGATGCAAAGTGACATCTGACAGCACAGGCAAAGCAGTGACAATGCTCTGAGACACTAATAATAGCTGTAGAGCTAGAGCAGTTTTCCTCTATCCTTATTTTTTATTAGATTCTCCCCCCCTTTGGTGAGGAAATGTTGTCATCCCTGGCACCGTTTATCCTTGGAAACCACCTTTGAGCCATTTAATCACAAGGCTGGCTGCACAGTGGAGTCAATGTGCTAGGAATGCTCCCACCATAATCTTTTTAAAGAACAGCTGATACCTCATTGAGAACTTTAGAAAAAAAAGAAACCACAACCCTTTCCTCTCGGACAATCCTTGCCAGAAGTTAGGAGCAGTGAGGGGTGCTGATGGGGAGGCTGAATTGTCTGTGGAGCAGCCTGGCAGCAAACACCCCTGGAAAGGCAGGCTGCACATGCTGTGCAGACTCCTCTTCCCCCCTCCATTTCCTTTGTTACTAAGGAGATTTACATTGAAACAAGCTCTGCAGGAATTCTCAGGTTCCTAGCAAGGGGATCCTAATATCTCTACGCCTTTATAATTAGTAAAGGAGGGAAGATGCTAGAAAAGGTTCCTGTGAGGGATTCTTGGGGCCGAATTACAGTAAAAAGGGAAAAATTAGGAGTAGCCCTCTAAACCTCATTTGTGTGGTTGTGGTCAATTTGATGGGAACCCAGAGGTAATCCCAGGGTCAGCAGCAGTGGTGTGATTTACTTCAGCAGGACAGAAGCCGGACAGATCAGTCCTTGCTTGTTTGTGGGGTTTTTTCTGGATTTTTGTTTTGAATTCTCCTGCTGTAGTTGGTTTTTCCTCACACCATTGCCCATTTCTGTAGGATATTGCCCAGTTGTACTGAAATCAGCTGCAAAGCTACAAAGAGCAAACGAGGCTCCAGAATACCTGGATTTATCTGGATAGTCTGGTATTTTTAACCATTGCTCCGCGGATAGGGAAAAGGGGAAGCGATTTTTGAATGCTGGATTTAGAGAAAGAAATAGGTGCCTAAGGAGGAACTTGAGGAAGAATTTAGGCACCTAAATCCAAAAGGATAATCCTCACTGCTCCTGCCTACCTCCGTAAGCGGCTGAGTATCACCACCAAGAGGGTTCCTTAGGTACTTAAAGCTCTTCTCTGTATGTCTAGAATTATCCAAGTCTTGTTGATGCTGAACTGCTCAAATCTGATCTCTCTTCTAAGCCCTGTCAAGATTAACAAACCAGGCTTTCTCCTGACTGCCTCCTGAGAGGCCCTGCTGATAGCACAGACAGAGCATGCCTACAGCATGCTTCTGCACCAGCAAAATACAGGGACAGCTGCTATTTACATTCCAAAGCAGAGGAAGTGTCAGGGATATCCCGCTGCTATAAAATACCACTGAATATTAAACAGTAAGAGAGGAACTGTCGCACGAGCGATGGGGTTTTGACCAATCTCTTGTGCGCTCCTCTGTTGCAGCCATTTCTGGGATATGCACACCTTTGTGCATATCCCTGCCATGTTCCTGGCTTCTTCCCGTGCCCTCTGGGTTTAGCCATGTCATACATTCTGCTTTCTCCTGTGCCCTCTGTTTGCCCTCCTGCTGGGAGGGAAGCAGCTCTTGGTGTGGGTTATCGGGAGCTCTGTGTTGGGTTGTACGTGTGCTGAGCGGTTGGGTATCGTGTGTGTCAGTTGGAGAAGTTCTGCAAGAAAATGGTTACTGAGTGATTTTTCCAGTACTGTCCACCTGAGTCCACATCACACTGTAAGGGTTTAAGTTTCTGTCAAATTGAGCAGTTCGGAGTACTTTTGATGCGGGGCATAAATGGCCAAAAGTTAGTGAATAGGGTGGACAACTTGGAAAATGCTTTGGGAATGGAACTGTTGGAGATGATTTGGTGTGAAGGAGAAAAAAGTACAAAGAAGGGAAAAATTGGTAGGTTCCTGTAGAAGAGCAATGGAAATCTTAGAACAATAGTTCCCCCTCATTTCAACTCCCATCTCTTCTATATGGAGAGATCTTAATCTGCATCCAGCAAGCTAACAACATTAGGTCCTTTTTCACCTTGGCAGCACTTCTGGTGATACTATTATACAGCTCTGCAGTTGCCGATGCTTTTTTCCAAATGTTGCACACCAGTATTTTTCCCATGTTCATTATGTAGGTGGTTCTGACCTTAGAAATATGGTGTGGAAACCAGCTTTTCCATTTCCATCTCTTCTCAATTCCCAGAGCACTGCTATGATGCAGACTATTTTTTTTTTATTTCAATATATTATCTTCTTATAGAATTAGCCCTCAGGAAATCAGCGTCTGCTACCAATTATTATTCTTTAGCTGGGGTGGCTGAATCTCCTGCCTTACAGCAGTGCAGGTCTAGAATTCCTTTACCCCAGAGCACATGGATACCATCAGGAAAGGCAGAAGCTTTTTGTGAGATGAGGGACATTGGCATGCTTCCCAGCACCTGTTGATAGCACAAAAGTGTATGTTACAGGCTGGGCTGTACAATCCTGTAGTAAAGCAACACTATGAGGCTATTAAACACTCACTTTAAATTGCACCTTTGATCAAATTCCCAACCAAAGGCAGCATGGCTGTGTAGTTCCGTGTGCGTGCTTTGCAAATTACATCCCCAGATGTATGAGGTCTCTGGAGACTGGAGAGGAAGGAATGTCACGCACACAATAGAGCTAGAAAAACCTTCTGTCTTAATGGTGTCCCATCAATTCTTATCTGATAATCTCTCCTTTTGAAGGTATGTGGAAAGCCAAAAATAAGAACAAAGCAAAACATAGACATAGACTTGCCCTGACCTGTCTTCTAGACTGTGTCTCTCTGGAGCTCTACTTACTTGCTGTACTTGTCTTGCTGTGACCTCTCTCATCCTGCTATCAAGCTCACTGGCTGGTGTGAGAAGCTCCCCCTCCCTTCCTCCTTTCCCTTTTTCCAGCCTCTCCTCCTGTTTGTAACAGCTTTCTTGTGCTTGTCTGCCTTATCCACTTTGTCTTATTTTCAACAGAGATTAGAAATATCTCTTCTTCTGAGTCTCAAAGTTCTGAATTCCTCTATCTTCCTGCCACTGCTTATCTTGCTGCTGTATTTTTAAACTCTTAATACACTCCAGGATACTTGAACAAAATATGAGTAGTGTAGCAGCATTCCAAAATTCTCATCAAAAGCTCTTTATCAAAAAAAGTTCAAGGCATAAGAATATGTATCTTTTTTTTAGTTGTTCAATAGTGACAACATATGATAGTGGAATGATTTTGTAGTGTGATAACAGCACTAAATTGCTATCTAAAATATCCATGGCTGCTTTCATGGTAAAATCCACTCTGATCTATCATGTGTTGTATCGCTTCTAGTTCAAGGGTTCTGTAGGACTGGGAAGCTTGCAGTAGCTAATTAAAAGTAGTCTGGAAGGTAAAGGATTACTATTAGCAGTCTCTCTAACTGCACAGATGAGATACGGAGCAGAAAGAGGAAGCATGACTTGTAGCTGGTAGCAGACTGGGGAAGTGAACTCTGACTTCCCCTGTCCCAGCTCCCAGTGAAGGCAGGGGGCCATCCTTCCTCTACCGTGTGGTTTGTGCCAAATGCTTTCGGAAGGTGTGAGAACAATTCTGCTTTACCTAGTGAACAGATTCTTATTTAGGTGCTCCAAACCACTGTCAGTGAATCTCTTGAGCACTTCGAGCTAAATGAAATGGCTTTGAAAACACTACAGTTTTCAGAGCCAAAAGAAGAGAAGTACCAGCTCTTATTGTCGTTGAAGTGGGGAGGCTGGATTTAGGTTGCTTTACAGGCTCCTTGAAAGCTTTAGCCCAAAATCTTGGTCTGATGGCTTTCTGGTTTAAGAAGCTCTTACCAAATGCAGACACAGGTACTTTCTGGTTGGTCCTTTTCACGCTTTACCTTACACAAGGGGCTGACAGGCATTGCTGGGATAGTAACCAACTGCTTCCTTTCCTACTGCTGCCCGCTTGGGAATGTTAGCTGCCATATTCTGAATGAGGAGCTGGTTCTCTGTGGTTATTTGTGTTTCTCTTTAATTTGCTTAATTATACTTGCCCTGAAGACAGCTTTAAGATACGTATCTAGCTTTTCAAATTATGCCCTTGCAGTCTTTGAAGTTCATTATCACCTCGCAGCACTCATAGCTGTTTTCAGGAACCCTGTCATTTTCCAGGGATTGGAGTGTTAGTGTGCTATATGCTGCTTCCACTGGAACTTCTTTACAAGACCATCTTGTTGTCTCCCCTTGAAATCTTGTGCTGTTTGTGAGTTCAACTCTCTCTTCATTTTAGGAGAAAAACAGGCATAATTACCTTCTTCACGGAAACAAAACATTTAAAAATGTTAAACTTGCAAGGAGAGAATTGCAACCAGCTTGTGGCCTCTGTGGTGGCTGGGCACCTGAAAAGCACTTCCCTTCCAGCAGGGAGGAGGATGCCCAGTGTCTGCTCCAAAACTGCCAGTTACTATTTGAGCAAAAGACAAGCTTCCACCTGATGGTAACCTTGTAGAGCCAGTGAGACAATTCAATATATTACATCTAATGCTGCATGTATTTACTAGGAAATTAATTTATCATTTCTTTCTAACTGGTTTTATTTTAGGCACAGTAAGTTAACTCTTGTTGCTTTACTATAGGGGAAAAACCAAAAGAGAAGGCACATGATTTCTCTTTCTTCTGAAATCTTTGTGTTGTTATGCTGAATAGCTGCAAACAATTTGCATTACAATGGAGCATAAATAAGAGATGCCACAAACTGAAGTGTAAACTGAGCAAAATGTAGGGAGCTTTCAGTACAACCGAATCTAAGTGATTTGAGGCAAGACTGGACGGAACTCAGAGGAGAGAATACAAGGTGCTGTTTGTTGCGTCTCAGATAAACCCTGTGGTCTGCAAAAGTCCCAACTCTAAGATGCCTAGTTGATCGTAATTTTCAATATAAGTAGCATAATGTCTGTGGTATAGATGCCAAGTTTGTCAGGCAAAGAGGACAGGGGGAAATATGAAACCCTGTAGAACAGGATTAGACAGGATTAAAGTCTGAAATGATCATACTGCACTGGGTAGTAGATGCTGCCACAGCCAACTCAATAAAACTCAGCGGGACACTTGACATTGCACATTTTCAAGCGGCAAGTCATAAATCTATATTCATGTGAAATCTTTTGCACTCAGTCTGATGGGAACAGCAACAAGACACAACTTCAGGTGATGGCTTAGGGGAATAAAGCACAGGTTGCTGCCTTGCAGGGACAGATCTCCTCTAGGAAAAATGGAAAGCAACTTGAATGATGTATATAATTATGCTTGTTTGCAAGGCTATGTAATTTCTACAAACCCTCTGAGAATCCTTAAAACCTGAGATTAAAACCAGCTATAGATATATATAGACAACCATTGTTAAAAATATAATTATATGTACATATGTAGCAGTTGGTATAATGGTTGCGAATTCAACAGTCCGAAGCACAAAAACATTTGCTTACCTTTTATAAATTAAATGACATACTTAAGTGCTTTGCTGGACACGGAAGTACTTAAGTGTTTTGCTTAAATGTTGGGCTGAATCGGGTCAGAGTCAATTCAAGTTCTTCTCATCTCGCTGTGGGTATGAAATTACTTAGCTTAGAGCTAACCTGTGTTTTGAAGACCAGTGTCAAAAAGGTGGTACAGAGATGATGTGTTCTTGCATCAACACTGTTTTATTCACTCTGTGTTCATGGTGCATGTGCTGCTGCTGCTGACGGTGCTTTGGCAGCGTAGGAGCACCAGGAGGTGGGATCTGTGTGGCAGGGCTGGCTGCAGTCTGGAGCTCTTTAGTCAACGCAGTGTTCTTCAGACTTTGGATCAAATAGATCTTTGAACTGTTGCAGACTTCGACTCTGCCAGCCCCTAACCATGAGGTAACCGTTTGCTAGGTCCAATATGAGTCATAGATGGGGAGGATATTTCTGGTTTCCAATTAAAAAAAAAAAAATAATGGGGAAACTCAAAATCATGAGCAAGAGGTCTCTGTGCTGTAATGGGAACCAGCTGGTGTGGCAGGTCATTTCAAACTAAAATCTGTCTTTGTTCAAAATGTGGCCCCACCATTATCACGGTTGGAAACAATCCTTGGTGCTGACATGGTAATGACAGCTTCATGTTTTAGACATATCTAATGGCACTAAGTCCTGAACTTAGCCAGCATTTATCAAGATAAGTCAGCCAGTCAGGCAAGAGCATGGTGGGCTGACTGTATTCCGTTAGATAACAACATGCATATTTCCTCCCTTGCAAGAATAATGAACAGAATATTACTGTCAAAATATTTCTCTCTGGAGAGTCTCCAAAACAACTGACACTTAGATGAGCTCAGTGCCATCAGCAATGTGAGCTTCCTCACAAACCTGGAGGAAGTGGAGCTGTGGCCAAGAGATGTGAGGGTTTCTCCTTAAAACAAACTGGAGCCTGGGAGAATCATTTTCTCACAATGCCTCGTAGTTCTCACTTGCAATTGGACCTCATCTGGGAACAGCTGCACCATCGTGGTTGCTAAATGAGATGGTATGGTATGGTATGTCCTTTAGGTCTTTTGAAGCCGATGGACAAGGTCCTGGTGATTTCAGTGAGGCTGGTTCTCATGTAACATTGTCTTACATTTGCTTTGGCTGAAATTTTCCCTAGAATTCTACAAACCAGTAGAGAATCAAGCCCTGCAAGTTCAGCTTTACAACTCTGGGATTTTCCTCTTAATCTGACTGGAAAATAGCTCTGCTAATGACTTCTCTGCAAAATAAAGTACATGCACAGATTCACACAGAGCTTAATGTGCTTGTCTGACGTACCCCCTCTTCAGCTATTTGCCTTTGAGAATTCTGGGAAATGTATCTAACTAGCAAAGAGTCTGTCTCTAGAAGCTGCTGTTGTTTTAGGGAGGATCCGTTAAAAAGCATAGCTGGGAATTTGAAAGGCCTTATTTAGAGTGCTAGTACGCTTTTGTCTAACCAGCAGAGGAGCGTGGTTGGAGTTAGCTAGTGGTGCTTTGAGCTTGGAGAGAGCTAATGGCCCGTGCCACACGGGATACACTTCTCCTGTGACGGACAAGCGTGCTGCAACGGTAGAGTAAGCTCCAGCAATGCTGCAGCGCAGGTCAGAGCTGGAAAGTGTACGTAAAGGGCTCTCCCTGTAGAACAGGTCAGGTCATGCTGCTGATCAAATGCGCCCTGCAAAGGTGTCATAACACTCTCCAGTCTGGGCAGCTGGGAAGTATGAAAGCAGGGTTTTGCAAGGTGAGTTTATTCCCTTTTCATTCCTTCAAATTTGTCCCTGTGGAGTTAAGCTGTGATCAACTTACTTTTTACTGTAGGCAAAGAGCTGACACTCATGCTGATAAAGTGACTCTTGTATTTTTGCTGACTTCTGTTCCATGCTATTTGCTGCAGATTTCATGGATTTTCTGTATGGGCAGCCAAGAAAGTTTCTTGTAGCTGGGGGCAGTGTATGTGCTCTATCAACTTTTCATCTGCCAAGATCCCTCTTCCTGAGCATTTCATTGTTGGCTGGGGGATCCTAGAGGTGACCAGGGCAGTAGCATCTGATACAGGACCTGCTGTGCATCCAACTGCAAGACGGACAAAAGGATGCCTCCTGAAGATCTTCAGTGGAGTCAAGTAGAAAAAGTCTTTTAGTGTTCAGGGTACTACAGGAGTAATATTGGAATCCAAACTTATCCCCATGTTCTTTGAAACTACAGTAGGATGCTGGCATAGGAATTGCCCATTGTCAAACGTCCCTGCACATGCAGAAAGCATGGAGAAGAGGGAGCAGGGTACAGTGGGCAGGACAGCTTGGAGAGCAGGGATCACAGCTGGGTAAGGTATTCAGGTGTTTGAGGAGGAGGCAGAAATCTGAATATCCACTGAAAGCACATTGCTTTGTTCTTACCCTCTGCCTGCTGTGGGGCTACTCACTGGTGCTTGTGATGCTGTGTTGGGTGGCAAAGCCGCCTGGGACAGGGGCTCCTGCCCACCTATTGCACAGGTGGAATAAAAGCAGGCAGCAAGAGAAAGGTATTTCATTGTTTTTGAGAAGCAATGAATGGTATCACAGACAAGACAAACAGGCAGATGAGAGTGGGTGGGAACAAAACCCCTATATTTTCCTTTGTTTTTTTTAACAATTGATATTTACAGTGAAGTCCAACTCCTCCCTCTGAACAAACGTTTATGCATGAGGTGGCTTTACCAAGAAAGGGTAGTAAACATCAGTAGTAAAATAGTATTTATAGAGCTATGTATTTGTGAAAGTGACTGTGGTTTTTCAGGTAAATAGTTGCTAGATTATTCAAAATTCTGTGTATGTCTGTCAAAATTCTTGTGTCATATGGAATATTTCCCACACAATTTCATAGAGAGCCTCTTTTTAACTGCTGGTGGTAATCCTGTAATGCTATGTTAGGTTTTTAATAGCTTGCAAAGGTCCCTGATTGATTTTTCACACATTTATTTCCACAGCAATAAGGTTTTACATACTGAGATGTGGGAAGGAAAGGAAAAAAATAAATCACAGGATATCGAATGTGTTTCAAAACCTGTGCCTAAATGTCTGTCCTTAAAAGGCTCTCAACCTGGGGGTGGTTAAACTAATTACATTAGCAGTACTTGAGGAGAGCTGGAAAGTTTGCACTTTTTTGAAGTAAGGGATTGCTTCTTTTCCTCAAAGATAAAGCGATTTGCACAAACCCCCTGAAAATCCCTCGCTAAGCTGCGTGCTGACTCCTGCAACATGGTTATTTCTCCTGGTGCCGTTTAAGAGCAGCAGGAGCTTCAGGTTGCGGTGTCCATGGTGGGGCTGTGGTGGCCAGGACCGATGTCCATATGCTAGGCGGTGTGGCCTGGTAGCAGAGCTTCGCCTTGGCTTTTCATCGCCGTTTGCTGTAGCACGGTAGAACAGTAGCGTAGAAATACAGGGATGATGGGGTGTGCAAGAGAAAGGATCTGGAAATGTGGATTTTGGTCCTAGCACTCCTGCTGTGCCATCTCAGCCAGCTCCAGCAGTGCTGGTCTTCACTGCCCACTGAGACTGGAAACTCTCCAGGCTGCCTTTGTGTCCCCTGCCTGGCTGCTGGGCTCCGTGCGCTGTTTCAGATACAACAGAATAGAAAAGAACACCTGATGTGACAGGAGTGACAATTATGACCCAGAACCTGCCCTAGGAATTGTCCTTACAAGTCAAACTTCAAATATCTGCAAAGCCTTGATGAAGTTTAATGGTCTGTAGGCAGTTTTGTCATTTACATAGCAAACATCATTACTGGGGCTATTTCCTTTCCTATCTCACAGCATCTTGTCTAAAGACTGGAGTCCAGTCTAGCTCTTTCAGGGCTTTGAGTAAACAAACAAGCATGCATCCTACTTTAAAAAAAAAGAGACTGGCAATTAAAAAAGACATCTTGCATTTTGCAAACGGGAAGGATTGTAAAACACACTTTGCAGGGAGTCAGTGGAAATGCATTCAGTCTAGTTTATAATCACAGCACAATGAAATACCCTGAACATAAATAGCAAGAAATCAATTTTCTTTAGAAAAAGTAAAATAAAGAACATTAAATGATCATTTGACTAGATAACTGCAGTTTACTCAGTGGTATAACTGTCAGCTTGCCTGTGCACAATAATGGAATTAAAGCAGAGGGGGTATGGTTTAGATGTCTCCTTTTTTACAGTGACAATAACTCCCTTGTTTTCTCTAGTGAGTAGATGTTTATATTCTAATTTTGTCTCTGCAGGCTACACAGAGCCTTAAACTTGCAAAAGGGATTTGCGAGCAGCTTACTTGTCAAGAACAAATACTAGTCAAAAGAAATGTGTGACTTATTGACCTTGAGTTCGCTGAACCTTCATCTTGACGCTTCTGCACCACGAAGGAATCGGCTTCTCCGAAAATTAAAGTTCCCAGATTAGAATAGAAGCTTCGACAAAGGACCTGTAGGGCTTTACAAATACACATCGATTAGAGGACTTTAAAAGAGCTTTGTTAGAACAGTGGGATTATGAAAAGCAAATGTTTGAGAGGTAAGATAGCGATTGAGGTCAAAGTCGATGAAAACCAGACTTCTGAAAATATGGAGTTTCTTATTTGCATCTTGGCTAAAAATCTTCGCTCTTTGTCCTTACCTGTTACATTATTCATTTTGAAATACGGTGACAGTATCTGGCTGCCCTCATCATCTTGTCAGGATGATGATAATGCTGTGAAAAAAGATAACTTTCATGAAGACCCCTGTTTTGGTGTGTATTTCTTTTGTGATATCTGATTGGGATTGATACTCTTTTCATATCTGTTTTTAATAACTACGTAGCAGTGACATTTTTTTCTCCCCTGAAGAAACATCTCTCAAAATCAGCCCAAAGATTTTCACGCCGTCTTAGGGCTAAATGAACCTTTAATAGTTTTAACTTTATTCTCAAACTTTTTGAAGCTTGAGAATGGCACCCCTTTCCAAGCCACAAATACGGGACTTAAGGCTAAAATGAAACTTATGACAGGTGAGTAGTTCCTATACAGAACTGTGCAAAGGAAATGCTTTCTTCCACAACTTAACAGTGCATCTGTGCAAGTACATGACTGTGATGTGGAAGGGTTAGATACTACTATTATGTGTATACATGTCCACAAAATCAGTGTTTTATTTAAAAGTATATACATAATAAAAATCACATGTTTTTCTTATGCTCTGAAACGTCTTCTGCGTGGATGGTAGGTACTATTTTTTCAAGCCAATTTACTGCATTGTTTCCAAAGTTAGAACTCCTGTATATTTTGCCTGTTTAATTGCAAAGATATTTGTATGACGAGAAAACTTGGAAAACTGAGAAAACTTGTTTTGCTCACCACATAATCTGCAGAGTTTGCTTTGATGCTAGTATGTCATAACTCCTCCTGGGTGCCAGTCAAAACAAAGACTTTGTCCTGTACACAAGCAGTTCTTGTTTGGATGGTTTTGGTATTTTGAAATGTGGAGTAATATCCAAGACAGATGATTCCCTTCCTGTAGCTGAATTCAGGGTGAGACTGAAATTGTGAAGAATTTTTAAACTTAAAGTAACAGAGGATTTGATCCCCTTAACACAGTGCTGCTGTGACACTGGGCTGTATCATGGACAATTAAAAAGCAAAAGTAGGAAAAAAAACCTGAAACCTTTCAAACTGTCTTTTGCTGAAAGAGGATACTTCAAATGCTTAGCAATGAAACTTGATGGAAAAATACTTCTGTAATGTTTTGAAGCTTCTGTAGTTGGAGTATATTTTAGATGCGTGCTTATTTTAATACTACTTTTTGTACTTCCTTACCCCATTTACTTGAATCAATAGGGTACTTTTTTTCGCCAGCTATCAAGTATTTGTAGCAGTATTGTTGAATTTTGTCACTTAAACTACACCTGTTCCACTCATGTGGACTCACTGATTTTTCTCCCAGTTTCAATTTGTCTTTTGAAGCTTAGGTGGATGGATAAAACAAAATATTCCATAAAAGTATATATATCATATAAAATGACAGTCAGTATTGTGAAATGCCACACCATTTACATGACTTGTGCCTGGCTCAGATTCCCTGAGGTAGCTGACTGTTGCCCATCTTTATGTTCCTTCTGGAGAATCAATTGTTTGAGCCTGAGATTATGCTTATGTTTAAAGACAAGTTCAAAGTTTCTGATTTGGGTTATCAAAAAATGTATGGAGCTGTAAACCTGGAGACCAACCATTTGCTGCTTGTCTGTGTAACCAACCTACTGCAGTCCTGGGTCAGTACGCTGGCTCCTGTGGTGACAGAAGTGGGTTACAGAAGAGGAAGCAGACCAGAGTCTTTATGAAACATTCTTCTGTTGCCTTATTTCAGCCTCCCTAAGCCAGAAGTTCAAGATTTTATGTCATACCTTGAAAGCCAATTACTTCATTTCTCCTTTCTTGTTTGTAAAATGGGAACAACTTTTCATTTTCTGAATTGGTTTGAAATCTGTGAATAAAATGTCCCCGTAGTTAGAAGTCTTTGTAGTTACAAGGATTAGCTTTCCTTTTCGTGAGTCTATTTTAGGCATTACTGAAACAAAACCATCCCAATATCTTACTCTTGAGTTCAGAAATTGCTGAGAATTTAATTTGTAGGCTGAGATGATGTTTTATAGATATCTAGTAATCTGAACTAAGATTTATCTACTGTCTCAAGTAAAAGACAAGAATAGTGAATAGCCTCAGACAAAACAGCAATATTCCAGAGGTGTCTTGGGAGAGTCAATCATTGCAGCACTGCACTGCTGCCTATCAAACCAGTATTTGCCATGTGTTAATGAAGGGGCTACACCCACTACAGAAGTGGTGAACAGGGAAGAGCAGCAGCAGGCAGCACAGTGCTTTCCTGGTGACCACCCAACCACTGGTGTACACGGAGCTGTTCAGGTCGCTTTGCAATGCAGATTGCTCTAGCTGGAGGTTGAAAGCAATCAAAAGCAATGCAAGTGCAAGCTTATTTAATAATGCAAGTGGAGGGCAAATCTCAGGAGCTGTTAAAAATATCAGCACAGAAGGTTTTCTGTTGACCATTTTCCTTTTGGAATATTGTCAGCCCCGGATTTTTTTATTCTTTTTCCCTAGAGCTGTAGTTGGATTTCAAGTGGACAACAGCCCCATTTTAAAGATGAAACTGGGGCCAGCTGAATGATGGTGGGCACAGAGAGAAACCAGCTGTAGCTTGGGCTGCCTGCGGTACCCAGGTGCTGTGAAGGCAGGCTGGCTGTTAAGTTTGCAACCAGGAAGGGGTGAAAAAAGGTCAAGAAGAATCTTGCTGTTCC
Organism: Baryphthengus martii; assembly: GCA_013396935.1. Classification (NCBI taxonomy): domain Eukaryota; kingdom Metazoa; phylum Chordata; class Aves; order Coraciiformes; family Momotidae; genus Baryphthengus; species Baryphthengus martii. The sequence goes on from VWZK01017961.1 coordinate 211,327, forward strand.
CAGTGTCTGTCAGTAAGTAATCATGCAGATAAAAATCGCACCACTCCCTCAGCTCAACAAAAAATTTCTTTCTCTATCTATATATCCATATAACATTACAATACAAGCCTCAGGGCATCTCTTGTCCTTATCTAAACAAAAGTCTTCTCTGAAAACCTTAGTCATGCAAGTTATGGCATGAAATCACCCTTTCAGCAGAAAAATGGTAATTTTGCATCTGGAGTCAAAGGAGGACTGGCTTGGTGTACAAAACTATTATGTTTCTCAGATCCAATCACCCTTAGTAATTTGGGAGCAACTCACAGATCAGTCCATAAGAATTTTTCAGTGCAGTTATCTATCCCACTGAAGCTGTACTTGGATTTTTCTTTGGATCTTGCTGGCATATAAGTTCCATGTAGTGTTATCTATCTTCTAAGAAAAATGTCAGACGAAATAAACTAAATGGGAATGACCTGCAAATAAATGCAAGCCCCAGACACTGGAACGTTGTACTGTGAATTGATGTGAGGAGGAGAGAAGGGGCATTCTGGAGAAAAGCAGGAGCATAGGGCAACTTGCTATTGCTGCTGTTTTTGTGAAAGCACTTCCAGTTGTCATGGTGGGTAACTTAAAAATGAAAAAACCCTGGTGCTTGTGAGTATTAATTGCCACCTTTTTGTTTTCCAGATTTGGTCCAGAGGAACAGACATATCTTCCCTATATGGTGTGTTCATGACTCTACTGCTTGATCCCAGTTGTCTGTGAGCCAACACACAATGTTTATGCAAACCAAGAGGAGGAGGAGAAGGAGGAGGGAGCTGTATGCTCTCTTCAGGCAGTGCCTGCACAGTTCTAGGTGGGCTGTGGAGAACGCAGGTAGGTAAGCAGGTGCAGCTATCTCCTGGGAAACAAGTCTCTGTGCCAGAATCCCTTTTCAGAAAGAGAAACCTCTGTGGGTTCCTCAGTTTCTGTAGCATTATCTTGCACAGTTCACATTGAACAGGATGTTAAAACAGTTCTTAAAAATAATTATGTATAATGATCCTTTTCTCTCTCTTCATACTTTAAAAATAATTTGTCCTTATTAGTTCAGGCACAATGGAGAACCGAGCTGAGTCTTCCTTTAAATAATCTTGCTCTCAGCTGGCTTCATCACGCACCCTAGTCTGTGTTCAAGTGGCAGTTTAAAGCTTGGTTTCCTCTTCCTGATATAATTTAAACAAAACCTTGAGCAGCCCTCTCCCCATGCTGGTGGTGGGATGCTGGCAGCAGTGGCCAGGCTCCAGCCCAGGGTGGCTGCTTTCTGAGGGCAGATGGCTGTGGGAAGGGGACTGTGCCCAGAGCTTGCACCTGGGGGAGGAGGAAACTCTTCTGGCTGGCTGGAAGAGGTGAAAAATAGTGTGTGACCTACAGGGTGGCTGTTCTCTAATGTTTGGGTTTTTTTTTTTACTTTTTTTTTTCTCTTCCTGATACTTCTCTAGTGTACACATGCTGTGGAAGAGTTTCTGTGGTATCAGCTCCCTCCCTGTCCGAGACAGACGATAACTGGTAAGCTTAGATTTCTTTCTTTAGTTATAGTATCTCAGTGCAAAACTTTAAGATGATCTTTAAAATACTGCTGATTATTAAGAACTGCACTCTCTGCTTGCAATGGTATTTCTTGGCATTACTTTTACCTTGATTTTTTTCCCTTCTTGGGGAGGTGAAATGCAAGCCTTTATAGTTTTCCTCTTCTTTTAGGTTTTAAACAGTATTTTTATGGTTTCTGCTTTATTTTTGAAGGTTTGCACTCTCTCTCACTGGAGACCTGGTTCCCCACCCCTTCCTACGATCCTCAAATGCATGGGGGTTTTGAAAGTGCTGTTCATACTTCTTCCTTCACTGTTTATGATTCTGGGCAGTGATGCATTCAGATTATCACAGCATGGGTGAAATAATACCCACTTCTTCACTTACATCCTGTTACTGCACCCCAGAGAGCCCCATCACTTAGATTACTCAGGGGAAAGTCAATGACATGTGGTCTTTCGATTTTAAAATACAAACTGCTGTGTAGAGATTTAAAAGATACTCTAATTTATTTTGAAATGGCCTGTAATGTGCTGGTACTTTTTTGATTGTTTTATGAGACTGTAATTTTTCCATCTAGCTGCTATTCCCAAAACCTACCAAATGATCATGATTTACTTTGGACATCTGTTAAATGCTGGGCTGTCTGGGGAACAAAGCAAGGGAGCTGCAGTCCTGATGGGAATATTGAAGGACAGCAGTGAAACCGACTGGGGTTTCCTAACAATCAGGTAATTTGAGCCATGCAGCCTTACTGCAATTCCTCTGACTTGCGTGGGCTTTGCACATAAATGTGTATATCTCTGAACACATTATGATTAACTGCTGTTATTAAATATATTTATCTTGTTTAAGACCACCCTAAGCTTTTCCCTTTCAGATCTATTGCTATGTTTTGTTGTGGGTTTTGTTGTGGGTTTTTTTTCAATAAAAACAATTCTGGAACCAGGAGAGTTGACAGGATGCTGGGACCCATTTGATTCCCCTACCCGCAAGTGCTGAGATGTTTCTGTTTTCAGATATCATTATTAGTGTATTCTCAGTTCTCCTTCCCTCCACCCCAGTTGCAACCGGTACTAATAAGGTTTTTTGGTTCCTTCCTAGCAGTTGAAGCAAACCCTGCTGCATTTTAGTTTCCTTCTGCAGGACAGATTTACTTGCTGTGGTTACCCTGTGGTTGCCACATGTTAGTTACATTAAAGGCACTGCTCCCTAATCTAATGAAACAGAAATCCATGAGATGTATAAAAACATTGTACTATTCTTTTCTCTTCAAGAACATTTCCTGTTCTTCTCTCTTCCCCCTTGCAAATTTCATGAATGTGGATTCAGTCTATTGGAAGGGAGCTTTCAAATGTAGTGTGTCTGGCTAGGTTGTTAAAATATACCTGCCCTGTTTAGATTTTGGCAGCTGGAGCATGGAGGGGATATTCCTGTTTGAAGAAGAGTGATCGGTATTTATCTGTGAAGTATGAGTCAGTATCTAGGGTTCTTAATCGTTTGATAGCAGTGCAGAAAGCACACTGTGAGTCAATAAAAGTTTTACCTCAGTAAAGGTGATGGAAATCCGTGTGCTCTGAGGGTGGTGATGTCTAATACCATTAAATACAGGGCCAGAGATACTGAGATTTGTTTGTCTATTTGTGTCTGAAGAACAAACTACAACCTGAATAAGGGTTTAGAAAAAAGTGTTCAAGACAATTTCTAAGTACATTGAAACATCAGTCCTCATAAAGCGTCTAAGCAGCAGCAGATACTTAGACACTTCAACCACAAAACAAGCGGTGCTGTATCTCAGAGGCTTGAAATGGTCTCTGTTCTGCTTTTGCACTTTGAAGTTTTGTTGTTGTCATAATAGGAAGTTTAAGAGCACAGTCTAAGGGCAGGAAAAAAAAATAATAATTTGCTTATTTTTTTAAGTGGCTGGATCACTTGTGTAGGAGTGCTCAAATGACTTGCAAGAGCTGAGAACTGGAGTTGGAGTGCTGGCTCCCTCCGATTGCTCCAGCTCGCCACTGAGTCAGATCGTTTGGTATCTGAACTTCAGTATAAGGTTTAGTCAGAGATGACAGCAACAGAACTCCTTCATGAGTCATCTACATAATCCTGCTCCAGACAGAGGGCTCTTCCTTTATTAGTCAGTCTGTTAGCTCCATTGTCTTGCTGTTAGATGTGTTGGTGGTTGTTGGTTGGATTTGTTGGGTTTTTTTTCAATCTAAATTAGGTTTGTTTTTTCCTGTGCTTTCAATTCTTGTGACACTGGCATTTTTAGCCATTGCAAGGATTTTCTACCTCTGCAGGTTAGCCCTGGCTTGTGCCATACTCAAGCAGATTACTTCCAGTACTCAAGGGAAAATTGCCGAGGAGGTTTCCCACGAAGCAGCTGATCTAATCCACTTGAGCTGGTAAGACTTCTGTGAGTATTGCAATGTGCTAGACTGTGCCTTGTAAGTAATACATGTTACTTTTATAGCAAGGCAACAGTAATTTAAAGTGAGGATGATATCTAGAGGTCTGTAGGTCTGTGACCCAAGAGAAGCTCCCCTAGTAGGTGCTAGAAATTTCTATAATGAAAACCCAAACCCTGTGAGATGTTCCAGGCTTTGCTGCCAACTTGAAACCTGAGTTAGGGTTATGGAGGTCTATGAAACTTTCAAGAGAACCATGGCTCGTTTTCGATTTCAGCTGAGTTTTGCAGTGGTGCCATAGGTTCATTTAAATGCTGAATATGTGGAAATGAGCTCCTCTTCTTCCATGTGAATGTTAATTTAGTACACTTTGTTTAGCTGCGATGGCAACACAGTTTTTGGAAACGTTCTGTGTGCATTAGTCATCAATATCTGAGCGATGTTTCTATTGTGCTCATCTGCCAATGGTCCTGAAAAGCATCAGCAATTCATCTATTCCAGCTGGGACAAGAAAGACTGACAAACTGCAGCACCGCATTGAAAAGCAACTAAAAATGGAATCATAGGGCATGTTTATTGTATTTTCATGACTGCAGCAGTTAGGGACTGATTTTCTAGCATGCTGCAGCATTTGGGATTGCCACTGTGGGCTGTCCTGTTTCATCCCACGGGATGACTCAGAAGTCTTCTGAAGCCTGTGTGGAGGATCAGCCTCAGAGAAATGTACTGCTGGTGGGCAGAGAGCTATATTTCCATACAGCTACCTGTTGTGGTGATAGTTTTACTGTGACAACCTGATGCTAGGGTAACAATCCTCAGTAAAATTGAGGAGTTAGCATGTGTAACACTGAATATGTACAGGCTCAGACCAACAGGATCACATCGGGAAGAAGGATGAACTCACAACTGAAGTCCTGAGGTAGAACCTCACAAGTCTGTGCTTGACTTCTGCTGTGAGATCCTTGCTGAACCTTGTGTTCTGGGTGATGCTAGAGGTTTAGTTTCCATCTGCAGGGTGAAAATATTATTTCTTCATCTGCCTGCCCTTTGTTTCTCTACATAAATGATGAGTGAGGAGGGGTCTTCAATCAGTGAAACGAGAGGGGTCTCACAAAACTAACTTCAACTAGATGACACTGGGTTTTGTAGTGTCTATCTAATAGGCTCTTCAGAGGCTGAATCAGAGCTGCCAAATGACCGTTCTTGCTCTGAATTGCCTTGATTAAAGTTCATCTTTGCAAATCCTCCTTTTTCTATCACTTGCAGAGAATGCCCTGTCCACCAGGGTTTGGAATGCTATTGTGTCTTTGCCATCTGTTTTCAAGACAGTCACCTTGGAGAGAGACAACTTTCTTCCCCACTGCAGCCTGTGGCCTGCCTGGTGCTCCTACGCTGCTGCCTGTGCTGCTGTTACTCTTGAGCACCTCTTTGCAGACGAGTTGATTTATCTGTAGTTTATGAAGAGGAAAACAAGGAATAAGAAAATTTTGCAAAGCAATGATGACCTACATCTCCTCCTGGGTAAAATTGCCCTAACTGGCTGCTCCATCATCTGCTTATGAGGAGGGGGACTGAGACTGGAGGTTTTAAGGTCAGCACCATCTATTCAAAGCAAGAATAGAAGGTCTGACCTTTTTCAAATGGTAAGCTTTGTCAGTGCTTCCATTGGGATTTTTTCCCCAGGTGACTTTGTAAATGTCACTTGTGGTAAACCAGGGAATTGGAAGCGCTATGAGCTTCCCTTCTCCTTTGTGAGGCAGCACTGAGAGCTTCTAATGAGGTTATGTTTTCCTAAAGTTGAAAACATCAGAGAAGTGAGTAGAAATTTATTTTTCATATTGTGTCTGTTTTGTAAAAGTCATAGCTCTTGAACACGTCTGTTTCTTTGGCAATGCAAAAAAAAAAAAAAAAATATCCTGTATAGCTACAATTAACACTGCAGCAATAACTCAGTGGCATACATTCCTCGTGTTTATTGATTAGTGAACAAGCCTCCTGGGGTTTACATTGCTTCCAACACATTTGGTTCCAGCTGAATACCTGCAGTGTGCATTGATCTAAGCGTGTGATTTCTCCTAAATATCAGCCATCCTGTCCTATTGCATCACAGCTGTATATGTGCTGTTGTAGCTGCGCAAATCCAAGTGGCTGAAAATGAAAAATCACCATGTGAAAAATGAAAGGGTGCCTGTTCCAGTCTCTGACATCCGTGAGCCCTCTCTGTCACATTGAGGTTACACCTGCATGATTCACTTGGCTTCAATAGAGCGACTTCTGATTTATATTTGCATGTGTGAGAAGAAACTCAAGTCCCTCAGGGGCTATGGCAGCTCAGCGCTTCAGAGAATCAGGTCCCTGCTGCAGAAAAGGACCAGATACCACAGTTCAAAGTGAATGGGTGCTTATTTCTTTACAGCTTTTGTTTTCATTGTGAGCATGTACTACAGATCACTGCACAGGCATTTCCAGTATAGGTGTGGCTGCAGTAGTTACTGCTTATTCTTTTGAAAGAAGCTGCACTTACAAAACAGAGCAGGATATGAAAGCGGAGGAACGTGCTCTCTAAATGGACCCAGTGTGACCAGCTAAAGTTCAAAGGTTAGAAACACTGAGGTGGGTGCTTGGCAAGACAAGAGCTTTGGTGTGGGCTATGCTTGGTAGGTTACTGGACAGTGTAGGCGCCTGCTCTAAGCACCCTGCCGAGGTTCAGCACGCTGGCTGTGCAAGTGCTTTACACTGATGCTGAAGGGACAGTGCAAGTGGCAAAGACAGAGGCAAAGGGAAAATGAATACGAAGGAAGGCTATAGGCAGGGTGGTATTAGTGCTATAGGAGTAATGAGCTGGATTTGTTTCACCTCATCAGCTTCTAATCTATTTTAAAGTTAATATTAAGGTACAAAATACTGTGTGGCAAGAAGGATGGAGATACAGACAAGCTTTCAAACCAGTATTAAGGTGCAGGCTAATTCTACATTTTTATTCGTGGTTGTATAGCAGAAAAAGCACAGACTGCATGTGGAAGAGCGAGAAGAGGCTGGTAAGCAAACCAGGGAGCAGTAACGCATCAGTAGTGGGGAACATCTTTCAGATGCATGCTGCGTTTGTCCTAACCAAGCATAAAGATTCCCCACACACAGTGCTACCTTTGCTTTCCTCCGCCATGGCCTCACCCAAAACTTGCCAGGAAGGGGCTTGTTGTGAGGACTCTCAGTGCTACTCTGGACATGAAGTGGACTAGTGCTACTAACTGCAGAGCTGCTCTGTCAGGGCTCTGGTACCCAATCTGCCCTTGCTGTAGCCCCAAAGGAATGAGGTATTGACCTCCCAAGTTCTCTCCCAACTCTGCTTTTATATAAATTAAGAAAGTGTCCCTCACTCTTTGCTTTCGGGAACACGATCTCTCACCATGACCATTTTCTCCAAAGACCTGAAGAAATGTCCTACTTTTTCTAAAATGCAGCTTTTCTTTATCTTGTGCTGATTTTTGAACGCTGCACTGGCAATAGTGAATACAACTGCAGCAGGACTGCAAATAAGGGTCTGAGGATGTTACTCTTCGTAAAAGACAGGGCTGAGACTTTGGTGGCAGGAGACTTGGATGCAGAAAGCAAGGAGGGTTTCACCCTGAGCTGGCTCAGCCCTTTTCACCCAGAGCAATTGCAGATGTTGCTTTGGATTGGGAAATAAGAAGCAGTCTCCAAGGTTCATTAGGCCCTTGCCTATTAAGGACTTTAAAAATTATTGTCAGGACCTTGAAACAGATCTGCAGGCTGGGAGGGAGTGAAGTATGTGCTATCTGTGCAGGGTGGGGGGTAGTTTTGGGTCAGCTCCAAGCAGATCAGTGCTTGAGGTACAAAACACCTGGAATTAATTGAAAATGCTGGTGGCCATTTTCAGCAGAGAGGCGGGAGCAGGCCGAGAGACTTGGAATACACTGCCCTTATCCCCGAGTTACACTGGTGGAGGCAGGTGTGGGAGGCTTATGCTGACGCTTCCCACACTATATGTGCTTTGTGAACTTTCATTTCCAGGGCTGTCAAGACAAAGTCTTACCTCGCAATTATAGACATGTTTTGTTTTCTTCTAAGAGTTGCATGCATTTGTTTTTTCACTCAAACTGTACTGTCCCAACAAGAGGTCACTACTTAGAAGGATGATTGCTTCTTAACGTTCAAATGCTGCTTTTCTGCTCTTACGTGTATCTCTTTCCACAGGGCATGTGTATAGTAGAGTAATTGTGTGGGATACAGAGCTCTACTCTTCAAACCTATAGAAATGAAGCCCACCAGAAAACTGTCTCAAGTTTGGCCAGGATTTCCAGGTGAATTCCAAATGTCATTAGAAAGATTTATTGTTTTGTAGCTGATGAGCAGCATCCTTTGTTTCCTTTCTATTCTTTGGCTTATGAATATGAAAGAATATCTAGTGGAAAGAATAATTGCTCACAGCTGATGACTTTTGGTGGTCCCTTAAAGAAGACTCCATGCTCTTTGCTAGTAAAACCATTGATATTTTAACATGTGGAAGAAAGTTAGGGTGCTCTGAATGTTTATAAAAGTAATCAAGGAGAATTATCTAGCTGCCCTGTACTTTTGTTTGAGAAGTACAACTAAACACAAATAATAAAATCAATGCATTTCAGCATTGATTTTTTGTTGGCCTCAGAATGTTGGAGGAGATGAAGGACTTCCTGCTCTGGGAAAGGGACATGGCTGGAAACCAGGTAGTATTATAGCTGCAGTCTGAGCAGTGTAAGGTGGAGAAAGGATGCTTTAGTCAATGTGTAAGAAGTTGATTGCAACTTGCATTAGAATAGTGAATTTAAGAATGAAGACTGACACATGCTGAGATGAGACTCTTGTTGCATTGTGTACCTTGGTGAGCGCGAGTGATGTGGCAAAACAGGGTTTACCATGTTAGTGGCAGAAAAAAGAAACCTCTTGATTCCAGCTCTGTCAATGGATTGTTGATGGACGTGGGCAGTTTATTCTGCCCCAGATTTTTAGTTCTTTGGTCTACTCTGTCCTCCCAGTACCTCCTCTGGCTTTTTGTTAGGCCACGTTGTTCCTGCAGGAGAGCTTTGGTTCACCTTTTCTCTGTGGAACTGCGTCTTTCCTCTCTGCCCAGAGACCTTTGGCAGTTATTGCAGAACACCCCAGTATCACCGAACATTCTAACCAGGGCAGAGATCTCTTGCCCTCGGTGCAGCCAGTTTTGCCAATGCTGATGCTCCTGCTTAAATTAGTGCATGTTTTTCCATGTGCGGTATGATGATGTCTGGATGAAATCTGGGACTGCAGCTCATACATATACAGATATAGCTGCTGGACCAGTAATTCTTCTGTCTCCTTTTTAGCTTATAAGACACAGCTCTAAATTGAATCTCAGAAAAGCGAGGTCCCAGGTCCAAGAAGTAGCCTAATGATTTGAAATTGGTTTTTCTCCTATTTTGTGCTGTTCTACCCACATGTGGTGGTTTTCTCCTCACTGCAGAGGACACAGGGGCTATGTTCTTCAAGGGGAACTTCCAGTTTGGGGTAATGCAAATGAAAACACCATGTGTGTCCTTTTTCATTCAAATTACATACAAAAAAATGGTGATACGAGACATGAGCAAAGGCAGAACAGAGCCTAGAGTCTTTAATCTTTAAAATCTATTTTACATGATTAAAAGGATCCTGCCTGGAGAAAAGCAAGACTGGCTATTTATATCTCTATTCTTCTCCCCCCTGCTCCCCCCTTTTTTTCCCAGAAAATACTGCACAGTCTTTCACATCTGAAAGACCACGGCTGGCTGCCATTAATTTTAATGCTAAATCCTCATCAGCATTTCAAAACATTATGAAAATGTCTAAGAAACTGTCTTCTAGTAGCTTGAAAATATCGCAGGCAGCAACCTAAATAATACTATAAGTGCCCTGGTAAGTACAAGAGCACATGCTGGAAAGGAAAAGAGAAAAATAAAAGGCTTTAGACCACCAAGTAAATGTCAGTTCTACAAAGCAAGCATAAATGGATTGCAGGATTTCATGGATGCTGAGAGTTCGAATTACTGAGCTACACCTCACTTACAGGAAATGTGTTTTTCTTTTTTAGAGAAGGCATCAAATATTGAATGCTACTGTTTGCTGTGCAGTCTCCTCCCTGGACAAGTACAGAAATAACCTTACATGTAGGGTTCTGTTTAGGCCAACAAATGCAAGTCAATTAATGGAATGTGGCTAGGACCCCAGTATTAGCTCTCCATTACACTGCATTGGCAAAGGTGATGGGCGCCAATTAAACTGAAATCGGTGGTCATGGGTTAAACAAATGATGACTCTGATCAAAGCTGCTCTTCAGCAAAGCCTTAAAGTTGTCATAGAATCATAGAATGGTTTGAGTTGGAAGGGACCTTGAAGATCATCGAGTTCCAACGCCCCTGCCATGGGCAGGGATAACTCAAACTAGAGCATAGAGCAGGTTGCTCAAGGCCTAGTCCAACCTGGCCTTCAACACTTCCAGGGAGGGGGCATCCACATCTTCCCTGGGCAACCTGTTCCAATGTCTCACCACTCTCACTGTAAAGAATTTCCTTCTAATATCTAACCTAAATCTACCCTCTTCTAGCTTAAAGCCATTTCCCCTCGTCCTATCACTACAAACTCTTGTAAAAAAACTCTTCCCTAGCTTTCCTGTAGCCTCCTTCAGGTACTGGAAGGCTGCTATGAGGTCTCCCTGGAGCCTCCTCTTCTCTAGGCTGAACAGCCCTAACTCTTGCAGCCTGTCCCCATAGGAGAGGTGCTCCAGCCCTTTGATCATCTTCACGACCCTCCTCTGGACCTGCTCCAACAGTTTGATGTCCTTCAACTTTAAAACATGTATTTAAGTCCTGCTTAAAACTGAGCATGTGCTTAAGCGGTTTCCTTCTTAGGGAAGGGCTGGACCGTGCATTTTTGTGGTTTTGTTTTTTTTGATTTGGAATAGTCATGCTTACCTAGCGCTCTACAGATAGGTTTCATGAAGACAGCGATGTATATGCCAAATTTCACTGGGGTTTCAGGACATGCTATTGCTGTCTCATGCTCGTTTGTATTTATAGTGCTCCAGCAGGCTTGGGGAGCTATATCAGGATTTCAAAAGCTTGTGCTATTTCTGCTTTCATTGATGATGCTTCCACTGATGTTCTACCCTGCAGTGGGTTGACAGCAGAGGGCTGACGAGTGGTCCTTCTTTGGTAGTAGGGAAGTTGCCAGTGGGGGTTGATTATCTGTATTGTCAGTTTTGCAATAGTGATTTTTTTTTTTTCCCCTCTGGTGAATATTTTAAAATACTGCCAAGTCTTTCTGCTTTTGTAAGAAGTGGGGTTTTTTTATAGCCTTCATTTTTTCAGAGGTCTGCAAACCTGTAGCCCCATTTTAATAATTAAAAAGAAAAAAGACATGCAATTTTTTAAAAGGGGAAAATAAACAGTTTTTTACAGTTCCCATAGGAACCGGGACAAGAACTCTTTCCAAGCAAATAGAATCAAAATATCAGCTTTGCTGGGAAATCCTAAGGTTTGGGGGAAAAATGTAGAGTCAAAAACAAAGGCAGAGATGGGAAACTTCTATCAGCCTGTGTGCTGCTTTTCCTCTCTGATTAAACATTGAATTTAAGTATCACCAACAGTGCGAATTCTGAAGAATACAAGAGAATGCACTTCAGGTTAGAAAGCTTGTCTTTTATTCAGATATTAAAAAAAAAAAAAGGAAGCCACTAGAGTATTCTTGAAATAAATCACTGAGAGGGTTAGACAGAGGCTGGAGGTGCACACTACATTTTTCATTGCCAGCTCCTTGTAGCCAAGGTACATTGTCAAGACTAACCTTGGAAAAGCGCTTCTCTCTCTTCCTGCATAGCTCTCCACGGTGGCATCATTAATGTTGATGGCTATAATTGACCACAAAGAGCAGACCTTTAGTCCCTACCTGATCTTTCAGAGTGTTTATACACTACTAGCCTGACCACACAGCAGACTAATGAGCATTACACTTGACAAATATTGTCATGCCTAAACAGCAGATAGTGATTCTGCTAAGACAAGCAGCAAGCCTGGGGGCATGTCGCGCTCAAATAGGAAAGTTAAGAATTAATATTAATTCTTTTCCGCTCACTAAAGCCCTGATCCAGATCCTTGATGTCAGTGAAGTCTTTCTACTGTGGGCTTTGCATCTTTCCTACGAAGCAGCCCTTTAAAATACAACACATCCAAATAGTATAATAATAAGTTTGACAGTAGTAACAGATGGTGCACACTGCTTTTCAACCAGGATCGGGACTGTTCCAGTCGCTGGACGAGGTCCTAATTCCTTCTAGATTTAAATATCAGTAGTCTTGATACGTGTCGGATAGCACTCAATTTTATGTGCTAGAGCAAAACATGGTGAACAATTGAAAAGAAATGTGAACTGGTGATTTTATTTGCATTAAGCTACTGTATACAGTCTGCATGCAGAGCTTTGGGGAGACTCCTCTCTGCTCCACACAAAGCCTGCTCTTAAATCCCAGATAAGTGTAGCACCAGTGTTGCTGAGTTGCCTTCTCCCTGCTTCGTGTGTGCTTTTTTTCTTGATCATAATCAGCATCAAAAGTTTTAATGACTTCTTGATGTTCTCTTTCTAGATACTATAATTTCTTTTTTTATTTTATATAATTTAAAGTTGAGAACAATTCTTGTGAAATTAATGGGATTAGAAGTTATACTTGAGTCTAAATATTTTATCTGTTTATCTGGTATCTAGGCCATGCTTTTCTTTTTTTGTTTTTGTTATAACTTGCCTTGATTTACCCAACTGCTGTTGCTTTTATTTTTTTTCTGACAGAATCCTTGATATCAATAGAGTTAGATATTCTTGAAGTTTTGGGCTAAGTCCCAACACTTTGTGATACAGCAGAAGAACATGATGTTCAATAGAGGGGGCAGCCAGGTTTCCGGCTTGCTGCTGTGAGCTGGATCTGCAATGCTGGTGCTCGCTTTTTGCTTTACAAACTTGCTTGTGTTCAGAAAGCTTCTGACTAATGTTGTTAAACAGCTGAGTCAGCTGGAATTTCCCAGGTGCTCTCTTGGTCTGCTCTTCCGTCCCTGGCCCCAGGCCGGTGAATGTGCATCTGAGACCAGCATTGCCTGAGCATGGTATTTTGAGTATCTGGGTCTGTTTGGTATACTGTTCTCGATTCTGTTTTTCATGATCTCTTCTCTGGGACTGAAATGCACCCTCACAACCTCACACACTTGAGTAATTCCCAGATGCGTGCTGGCTGCAAGCGGAGGTCAGGTATTTGCTCCTGACTTTCAGCACTGGCTGCCTGGAAGCAGTGCCTTTGTGGGTTGGCTTTGAGCAAGGACCAGAGCTGTGTTTCCAGCTGGGGAGGGCCCCTCTGTGCTGACTTGCTGTTTGTTGGAGACTTGTGCTTTATCAATTCGATCTTGTAAGACACGGCATTGGTGATCTTTCTTGTCACTGGGTATTCATCTAGGTCAGCAGAACGCGGCCAGCCCCACTGAAGTAGGAGGGAGCAAGCGTGCCACCAGACTGCTACAAAATCCTTTGGAAGATTGTCCTGGGACAAATGAGGATTTACTGGGATACATATCCAGGGCCAAGTCAAACCGAGCCAACTGATACAAGTGGATCTTGGTTTAGGTCAGAGTACTTTGCCTACCTTGACTGCAAGCAGTGCTTCATCTGCTGCTTGCTGAATTACCCAGATGCAACATTTGAAGGCACAGTCCCAAGACACAGTGAGCACCCAGGCTTGCCAGCACTGTCTTGGACGTGCAGTGGGTCTGTGGCAATCCTGTTTCAAGCATCTTCCCCATGCTCAGTCAGTCCCCTCTGGAACAGGTATGATCCTTTGCATTGGGATCTGCTAATTGTGTTCAGAATCTTTTTGGCTAAATTAAGGGGGGAAAAAAAAGCTTTTCATCTGAAGGAGAAAGCTCTATCTTTGCAGTACTGGAAAGCAGGTGCAAGGAACACTTTCCACCAGCCTTGCTTACTTCCCTGTGGGAAGGACATGCTCAGTGCACCCATCACAGCCCCCACAGCCTCAGGACATATGGCCAGGCCCTCAAACCACACTCAGGGGCAAGCAGTGTGCAGTAATTGAGCTGTGCATCCTCTTAGGACTGTCTTGATCCATGATGTTTGCTGTCAGCAAGATCCCAGTGGGAACGGCTGCAGACATGTCAATGTTCTGCTTCCACAGCAGAGAGGCTCTAAGCTGCCAGGGTAGTTTTTATCTCAATATTACCTACCTGCTTTCACCTGTGAGCTATTAAACTTTAATATATCGAGAGGAAAGCTCATCCAGGAGAGTGTCTTAGGAATACCTAAATGTGGTAGCTGTTATCCTCAGCAAAATATTATTGTTATTAAATGTTCCCACCAGATCCTTGGACAGCTTGCATTACAACTGCAAAGCTAACATTTGGTTATTGGAAGGTATATATTCCTAATAGATTGCAATTTACCAAAATACACAGAGGACCCCAGATTTGTCAGCGTGCGTTTGCTCTGCAAGAAATGCATCTCACTAAAAACTAGATGTCAAAATTAACAGTAGAGCTTTTGGAATGTTGGGAAGGAGCTGACATTTCCAAGCTGGCAGTCCAGCTGTGTTAACGGCACCAGGAAGCCTTTGTGTTAAGTACAATGTTTAGCAGAAGAACTGCTTTGGGAGTTTATTTAAATTATAAGTGGTGGGAGATCTCACTACTGTCTTGGTGACAGCAGTTGCAATCAGGTGAGATCCTAGATCGTCGCCGCCTCCTCCCGGTATTTCCTCTCTTTCCTATCATTTGCTGTGTTCCTATGTAGCAAAATTTCAAGTGGTTGTAAGAACTGCTTCAGTTTTGAGGAAATTGCTGGGAATCATTGTTAGGGTCAAGTTTTGGAGAGGAATGAGGGAGGCAGGCTTTTGAAAGCTCTTGTAAATGTCTGAGTAACTGTTCTGAAATGTAAATTATTGATTCATACTCTCCTGTTTTCTAATGTGCTTTATCTTCCCGGTAATTTAACCTAGTTTTCAGGGTATTTTTATCTGTAACTTTCTAGAACCTGTGTTACCCATGTATTTTATCTCATCTCTTTCTTGTGTTCTTAGATGTTATGTAGAGAGTCAGGGCACTGATTAGCTTTACTTAATTTGTTGACATAGCTTTCCGTCAGGGGAAAAAGGGTGCACATTTTGAAAAGTGAAGATAATTAACCATTGGAACAACACAAGCACTGGTGGATTCTCCAATATTAGCAATAGTAGTGTCAGGAGGCATGTTTTCCTAAGACATGTTTCTGATTTACCACTAGCATTAGTTTTTGCAAGTCCTATGGCCTGTACTGCATGGAAGATGGATGATCATGATGGCCCATCAGTCTTGGGAGCTCCTAAACCTGGTGCTTGGGCGCTGTGGTTAGGTGTGTTCCTGCTTGCAGGAAAGGATAGGAGGAAAGGTTTGACATGGAAGCAACATCCCCTTTTATAGGCAGAAGGAAGTGCTGACTTACCTGTGGACAAGGGAGATGTTCAATTTCAAGGCAAGGTCGTATTTCCTCTTTAAAATCCAGATAGACAGAGATTGCTGTTGACCCCAGCAGCATTATGTGACCTTATCTACCACATGGATATTTTCCTGAGGTTTTCTATTAGAAAGGCGGGCCTGCAGCTCAAAGGGCGAGCATGAGGGCGATGCTGAGGTTTGAGCCCACCCACGCTGAGCAGAGGTGGCTGGTAGGGCAGGTATGAGGTGCTCTGTGTAGCTGGCCGGGAAAAATAAGGGGATGAACATCTAGAGGAAAACAGCTCCTGAAAGCCTGCGTAGAGATGCTCAGCCCTCTTCAGTAAATCACTTGAGCGTGATCTCGAGAATCTATTGTGATGTTTTGCTGAACGGGGGCCCACCAGAGGAAGAAGTCCTTAGGCAAATCAGAGTGTATAAATGCCTCTGCTATGAGTATAACTAAGGCCACGGAGCTGTCACACAACGCAGTCAGCAATAAATAGCTTCCTGAATTAGAGAGGATCTCTGCTGTATTTCAGATGTGACTGAGCTACATGTACAAAATGTCCTTTGAAATAGCAGCTGTGTCTGCATTATCTTCCTCTGAGAGATAAGCAATTATGAGAATGTTATAATGATTTCTTTAAAAAAAAAAAATTTGGTCTAAACAGCAATTGCTTTTTAGTGCAGGAGATATTTAAACATCAGTACCTTGAATTGATTAAAAAGAGCTGTACTGCTAATGCAGTTTTGTAGCGTGTGATTTGCACTGAATGGCGCAATGAATCATGATGAAAGCTGGAGAGGAGATTTGTGATGGGACCTTCCACTGTGTTGCTGTCTCTGAGATGGTGTGTTCATTTCACAAAAGTCTGCACTTAAAAAACTTCTCATTGCTGTGAAATTGATGCTGCTGTGGTTTTAGTGGCATATTTTTGTTCATTCATGGTGAACATGGGAATACCTTGCTTTGCTGAAGGACCCCTTAGGAGAACCGTGTTTCTAAGGGATACTCTGCATTCCTCTGCACACTGAGGTCTCCTGTACTTCTACTTTGAAGGATTTTGAATATCATACTTCTATAAAACTTCTTCTGACTTTATTAGTCACAGCAAATATATATATATTTTGGACTTTACCCAATGCAAAATCAGTTTCTTCCACTTGGATAGCTAACAGCTAGAAAACAGCATCTCCCAACTAACAGGTAATACCAGTCAGTTCTTGGATCACAGAAGAATTTGTATCTTCTCCTTATATCACCAGGCGATTTATTTATTCAAGCCTTCTTGGAATCTGTTCCTGTGCAACATTTAACTCTAGTGCCGTTTCATGAGTAACATTAGCTGAGAGATGCGTGGGTTTTAAGTGTGTTGATGTACCTAATGGGCATGGTCAGGATGCATGTTGCTGTAAGCAGATGGAGCAGTTACCAAGCTGAGCTGGACTCTTTCACTCTGGTCTCTTAATTCCTTTTTGCACTGTGTGTAAAACAAACAAACAAAAACCCCACCAAAACAACAACAAGCTGACAAAACCAAACCCCAAACAAACAAAAAAATGAAAACAAACCCCCTGGGAGGGTGAGTTCAGTACACTGTGCCTCTGAGCTGCACTCTGAGCATCATTAATTTCACTTCTGCTTGAGGTGACACTTGGGTCTGGAATCCTTCTGTACCCTGGCTCCTATAATTAGTCTGCTACCTCCGCAATGGGGTCTCAACCATCTAAATCCTTGTCTTCAAGCAAGTACTGACAGCCCCCTCGTGTTAAGTTTTGTAAACACTAATTTGTGACATCTCCTGTGGCTTAAATCAAAGCACTCGAGTAAAAGTAATAATACCACTGTTAAAGTGAATGTTACAGAAGAAAATGCCTGTCACCTGACACTAAATGGGTATGACACCGAGCGTGTTTCAGGAGATGTTTCTAATGAGGAGGCGCTGGGGGAAGTACCGCTGCCTTCACAGCCCTGAAGCTATTGGCTCCGTGGCCTGCTCAGCAGAAAACAAGAGGGGAAAGTACTACTTATTTCAACGGTTTTGTGTTTTCCTCAGGTACACAGAAAAGGAGGAGAATGACCTCACTCCTGCAGTTGCAGCTGTGACATCTGCTGAGGCATCCGAGCAAAGAGGCCAAAGCCCTGCTTGTCCTAGGTGCTGTACAAATCACAAGCTTGTCCCTGTCCTGTAAAATTTGCAATTTAGAAACCAGGGTAGACTATTACCTGAAACTATGTCTAGATTATGCAGCTCCTTCCTATTTGTCTTTTTTTTTTTTGTAAAACCAGCCTTTTTGTCTTCCTTTCGTATTCACTTCAGTTAAACTGAATGCGTCGTGACTCCTTTTTCTTTTGTAATGCTCTGAATTCTGTTGTTGTATTATATGAACTTTTCCTGTCTGGCAATACTGGAGACAATAGAAGCCCTTGAAACCAAAACTGCAGTGTCACACTTGTTAATTTTCAAATGAATTTCTGTAAGCATTCATAGTATAACCACAATACAGACTTTCAAGAGGGTGGCTGAGCTGGTTGTACCCATCTACTGTTTTTAAGCATGTTGAAGAATAAAACACGCCTCTTTCAACATATAAGAAGCCCAAGCAAACTGGGAAAACAGACAGGATTATCAGTATGAGAAACACCATCTTGTGTAAATTTTCATCCCATGGAATGAGTAGGGAGCAGGGGAAAATGCCTGAAGGTGCTGCCCATGTATGAATTCTAGACCGGGAGTGGATGGGTTTCCCACTGGGTAGTGGGTGCACACTGGATATCACCAGCATGGAAATCTGCACAGTCTAATAGCGTGAAGCAGAAGACTGGAGCTGCAGAGGAGGAAATGGAGAAGAGTTAGGGAAAGAAGTAATGCCTAGGGAGCAGTTTGAGCAACTCAACTGGAGTTAAAGTTAAATGAAGCCAGGAATACAAGAAGTGCCTTTTCATCTGCAGTGTGGGAGGAAGAGGTTATTTTGCTTTGTGTGAACCATGAGTGCGCTTGGGCTTCCTAGAGACATCAATGGGCAGCAAATGATCGCACAGAGGTACAAGGCAAATGAACACCCTGGACCCTGGGAAGCTGTTTCTTCTTCTACTTCCCCCTAGGTCACCAAATGTGTGCTACAAGTGCCCTGCGCTGGAAGGTAGCAACTGCTTTGTGGAACTGGTGGAGAGGTGCCAGTGCGCACCAGTTGCAGCCCTGGCCCATGCTGCGCTTCAGCCAAGCGGACAGCATTGCTGTCCCTGAGCCTTTGCTTCATAAGGCTGAACAAACCTGGGTCTCCTAGTTACTCCTTGTAGTTAATGTGTTCCAGCTCTCAGCCGTCTTGGTGGGCCTCCATTGGACCTGCTCCAGTATGTCAGTGACTTCCTTGTACTGGGGAGCCAAAAAATGTCTCTGCTAAGTAGGACTTCCTTATGACCCTCACTCTTATTAGACATATATATTTATTTTTTTTTGAGAAACTCAAAACCTTATCATGGTGAACTGCTGCGGAGCGCCCGAGGATGAGCACAGCTGGCCTTGGTGGCACGCTGGCAGCTCCCTCAGGTCAGCTCAACTGCACCAAGACCTGTTAGTGACAGGATTTGACCTCACAAACTTGCTCACGAGTCCAAGAGTCTGGTTTGGAGCTGGAGTGGAGAAGTGGTGCGCACTGGCCAATTCTTCCTATTTCTAGTGTTCAGTAATCCCTTGTTAAAAGGCTGTAAACCTGGGCAGGTGCTGTAATGTAAAAAATGTTTCTGAGGTCTTTGCTTTATTTCCTTTTAAATTTATTTTAACTGAAAAAATGCACTTTAAAAAAAAAATTCTCTGTTCCTTGTATGATTAGGAAAAACCCCCTCTAGTAAGTCTGACTGCTTCTACCATGGAAATACTTAGTGCCGGCTCTGGCATATTTATGTTGGCTCTCTGATTAGACAATGTGCCAAGCTGTCCTTCGTGGCCTTAATTATCGCAACTTCAGGCCAGCGTTGCCTGCTTACAGCATAATCCCACGGCCTAGGGTGAACCCTGAAAATGCTTAATTAAATGACATTCCACAACAGATTAAGGAGTCAGAAGCCCAAGATTAAAAAAAAAAAAGGAGAGACTGTGACCATAGGAGTGGCAGGTGCTCTTCTCTTTCAGGGTAACGCTCCTGACATGGACCGTTTCATTTTGAGCCTATGAAAAACCACCATTAATTGGTAACAGTTTAGAGGCTGCGCTTGGCTTCTTGTGTTTTCAGTGCAAAGCGATTCAGAGACATCTCGGCTTGGGCTGTTGTATAAATGGGCTCTGTGGGCTCACAGATTTACATCAGCTGAGGATCTGCTCTGCACTTGGTGTAATTTGACGGTCTCCTTAATCGTGTGTGAATTATGGCCTGATCTTGAAGTCTGCTCATGTGAGCAGGCGCTGCCTGCCAGGTCGCGGTGCGTGCCTCACAGTTCACGTGGCACCGCGCCAGCTTCCCCCAGCCTGGAGCCTGGCTGTGCCAGAGAAGAGCTGCGGGGCAGACACCCTTGAGAAGCTTTTACAGCACTGACAAGAGACTTTGTGCAGTTCGTTTTGGGCACCTGGATGAGGCCCTTTGGGAAAGGCAGTGGATGATGCCTTTGCTGCTTTACAATTCTGAAGTCCAGGTTGAGCATGAGGGGCAGGCACCAAAGATCAATTGACTTTTTGAAAATTATTTTAAAAAAGAAAACCAAACGCTTTCTCTGTGTAAAAGCGAGCGTGCAGTTCTTTGGAACAGACACGATCAAATTGTGTTAGGAAGTCCCCCTGGGAGCCAAACCCTACATCTAACCACAGAAGATCAGCATACAAATACAAATGCTGCAGATAATGTTACATGGCACAGATTAGAGCTCAAATCTTCAGCAAATCTGTTCAGAACAAGAAAATGACAGCGAGTGGGGCATGTGCAGCGTGCTGAGCACATCTCATTCAAGGGCCCATCGGTAAAGGCAGTTATTGCTAATATTGTGTCTTATCACATTATTCCTCCGTTATCTGCTCCAACAACTCTCTTGTTTTGGCTGAATAAATTGGCTGTGGAGAAGCTGACCTAGAGCAATTTCTTCTTTGCAAAGAGAAGTGGATTGCAGTTGGGTGTTGTGTTGTTTCCAGGGGTTCAGTCTGTAGGGTTTGTGTCCTTCTGCAGTCCTGTAATATAATTTTAGCTATTAAACTACAGGAAGAGGGAGTGAATGAAATGTCCCTGCTAACACAGGGAAAGTCATCAGTGAACACAGTGCAGGGGGCCTCAGTGAGGGTGGTCCCTGGCTGGTGCCTGTGGTGGGTGGAAGGTGATGTGCAAGGCAGGGGCTGCTCTTGGGGGTTTTGTTGCAAGGAGGGCTGGAGGTGGCTGTAGCTGGGCAGCACAGGGGGAATACATCTGCCTTTTAGCTCTGGAGACCTGAGCTTTAACTATCTCTTATCCTACAAGTGAAAAGAGTTTAGTGGTCCCAGCCTAATCCCCGGTGTGTGCTTTGCCCATGTTGCAAAATGTACCACACACTTTGGCACAACAGGAAGCTTCAGGTGCAGAGAAGCAAGGATTTTGTTATATTTGATAGAAATAAGGCGGATTATTCCTAAACTGCATCAGCTAAGCTGTGCGAGGAAATGTAGCACATCGTTTTCCTGTCTCTGAAATGAAGAAGATTTTTTTTCTGCTGAGCAGGGTTATTCAGGTGGTGAGTTTTTAGCATGAGGACTGTCTCTCACTACCGCTCAGAGGCTGCACACATTTGCTGCATGTGCTTAATCCCTTGCTCCATGACTAGTCCTGATGGGGTGCAGAGCGGTAACCTGGAGCATGTACCAGCACCAAACCAGCCCTAAGCCTGTTCTCTCCTCTGAAACACTTGTACAGAGAGCCATCATCTGCCTGAACACTACCTGGCTTTACCCAACACAGTGTATTTAGTGACAGTAACATTCTATTGCAGCTTTCCCTTTTGCAAACGGAAAGTGTTTAAAAGAAGCAAGTGAAATCTTACAGCAGAAACCTCTTTTTAGGTATTCCATGGAGGAATAACCCAGGGCAATACATGTGGCATAAGGATTTTTATTTACCTGCAGGTATTTTATACTTGGAGCCAACAAGTCTGCACGATTCCTGTTCAGAGCTTTGTATCTGATAAAAAGCATTAGCTCAGATTTTTCTTCATTATGTGCTTACTATTGTTCCTCAAACTGAAAATTCATTGTGTTCCAGTCCGAAGACCCAGTTCTGCAGTGCTTAGACCATCATTGCTTTCTCTCATGACATCTGTAAGTCATCCAGCAACATGTAGCTCTTGGATGCTTCGCTCTTCAGCTGGGTTAGAACATCAACCATGGTCAAAGCCTGGAGATTGTACCCCAGTTTAATCTTCATGGGCTTGTGTGCATGTGTGTGTACAAACTGGGACTCCCCTGTAGCAGAATTTTATGGGAGTAAAGCCCCAGACTGAGCACAGTGTGCTGAGCAGACCCCATCTGAAGGCCTCCTTTGCCGCTGGAGTAATATAAAGGTCTTTATATCCAGTCTTCAGTCTTGAAAGCGCTTCTTTGAAGTCTCTGGGCCTTCATGTGTCCTCCAGACTTTCATTTAGTGTAGTATTTTGTTTTGGTAGGCTTGGTTTGGGTTTTTTTTAAGATTTCAGGTAAGATTTCAACAAGCTGGGGATGTATCAAAGTATAAAATACTTGCCTGAGTCTTAATCAATCCAAACTGTTCTCTTAAGAAAGAAAAATAAAGGCTGTTAAAGCAGGCCAGACACTTACAAGGCAGCAGATGTTTCTCTTTATTGTCAGAGCAGCAATCTTTATTAAATACCAAAGAAAGCCCTGTAAATCCGGGAAGGCGGTTGAGTCTATGCTGAGGACACCTCTTCCTCAGGCCAAATAGTCTTTTGTAAGTCATTTGTTTTTCCTGCTGATCCTTCGATGGCATTTCCATGACATAAAAGAGAAGGGAAAATTAATATTTAACTGTGGAAATAATTAGATAGTTAAAGCTTGAAAAGAGAATGTGGGAAGTGGGGGAAAGAGCTGAAATGATGCCTTTCACACCTATGCTGTCTTGTCCTTGTTGCCAGGACTAATGCAGAGCCGTTCTAGGAGGCTCCCGGAGATCCCCCGTATTCAGCAATGTGATCATGACACAGTTAATGTCTAGGCTATCTTCTTCTGAGAAAATGTCTGACAAAAACCAAACAGCACGTTGTTATTGCCTGGGAATTGCAGAGCGAGGCCTCCATACGATGGAGAGCGCTTTTTCAGGGTTGTATGGAGAGCACCGGGTGTAGTAAGTCTGCTAGTTTTCATTAGCATTGCTAATGGCATCTTCCACTCCTAAGAAATAACAGCAAGGTTTCATGAATTAATAAAAGGAAGATTGTGATTGACTAAACAAAGGGTGTGCCAGTCCGTGCAGCTGGTCTGTTTTAACTAGGTAATGTCCATAGATACAGCGTTAATCTAATTCTCAGTTGAAATACTCCAGAGGAAATGTCAGATCAATAATGTAGAAAAGGGCAAAGATTTGCTAAGCCTGGCTGACTTGCGTATGTTAACTACTGTGAGATAGATATGGATAAATGCTGAACATTAAGGTGAGTAACAACTGTCTTGGGTGTCTGAAAAAATTTTCTGCATAAACACTGTACAAAACAAAGGGGTTATAGGCAAGAAGCTGGGTGTTAAGGTAACAGGTTGTTATTTCACGCACAACTCTGTAGTTATGTCAATGGGTTTGCTTTTTTTTGGGGGGGAATAGGATAAAAAGCCTTGTTGCAGACATTGTCCTATCCCCTCCTAGTGTGGTGCTGAGAGTCCCTGTACCTAACTCTAATCCAGAATCCTGCACCTACACATCTTCAAGCTTGCCCACATGTGCGCCAGCACTAGCTCTTGGTGGTTTTAAAGCCTGGGTTGTATCTGGGTTTTATCTGTGGGTGCATCTCCTGCAGGCTTCAGACTATGACCATGGGATATGCTAAGAAGAAGAGAAACCTTACACCCATGCTCCTGAGTCAGCGTGGGCTTTCTCTGCGTTTGGGTTTTCTGCTCGGCTTTGCAGGCTGCTCTGCCCCGCCTTGTACCTGTCAGCCCTCTGACAGCATTGCCAAATCTGAGCAGGACCACTCAGCTTTCTGAATTCACCCTTGAATGTCCAAATTTGGGTTGTCATTTGGACTTGAGCCTGTCATGGCCTGGAGTTGAATTGCATCCTGTGTGTAGATGGCCGTAACACATCTAGGGAATGGGTAAGTCCGGCATTGCTTAGGAGACTTCCATGGGCCTCAATCTCAGCTATTTGACAATTGCACACTATTTTTTCCGTGTGATCTTTGCTAAACTGCTCAGAAACCTTGAGGATTTGTTTATCTCAATAACACTATCTGTTCCAGTACCAAGAGTGAGGACTCTCCCAGAGCTGGTGCATATGTGGAGTCTATGGGAACACTGATTTCAGAACTGCCAAAACAAACAACAGGTGCCTGTGCTATTTTGCAAGTAGGAGCTTCTCAAACTTTGGCAGAGAAGATGGTTCTTTACAACACTGATCTTCTTACCCCAAAGGCCCCTGGAAACCTGGGTGGTATATTTACGGTAAAGGATGCCGAGTTGGAAAAAATTTTAAATCACCTTTGATGAAAAAGTCTTTAAAGTGCCTTCCCAGCTACTTGTTCATCTGTTTAATTTCTGCTTTCAACAAAAATATGGATCAGTATCAGGTTTAAGTACAATTGCAGAAGGCACACAGTGACTCAGAGAACCCATAATAGCCTTTTTCCTAGGGGCTTGGCTTACCTACTCTGGAGAGTTGAGCATGGGTGTAGCTACACCGAGGTTGCTGTGCCAGTATAAACCTGTGGTTCAGAAACATGGCAAGATTGGAGAAAATGCTTACGCCACTTCAATGAGCCCTCACCCAGGAGCTGCACAGGTTGCACTGATGTCCAGGCAGAGTTTGTCATGGTAGTAGCTAATAGTAAGTGGGCTATGGTGAGTGAGACTGTACAGAGCAGTCCTTCAAATGGGGCTTCTTCACTTATCCAAGGGATAAAGTACCAGCTGCTGGCTTTTTTTTTTTTTAGAGCTAGTAAAACCGTGAAGAGAGTTTGCTCTGCTCCGAAGGACTGGCTCATGCCTCAGGAGCCACCCACCCAATGTTTGCCATAGTATGGTCTTGGTTTCCTAGCAAAGTGCTGATGGACAAGATCTGTTCCCTGAGTAACAGGGTGCTGCTGCCTGGGCAGGGTGGTGTGACAGATGTGTGCTGCTTGCCACAGTGCTCTCCAGGGATGTGGGGGCTTTGGAAGGAGCTGAGGGCAGCCCAGTGCCTCCATCCCCGGTGTCAACTGGCCTCTTATTGGGCTGCTCCCAGCTGCTTTTTAAAAGGAGGAAAGAAAAGAGCTGACGGAGCTGGAACTGCTTTAAGGTGGAACTGAAACAATAGCTTGTGGCTGTCTGAATCAGTTCCCTTGTTCCATTAATTTGAGTCAGAGCTGAGTGTTTCAGAGCCTCAGAAAGAAAAGGCTTATTTCAATTTTGGTTCTAATAATGGGCAAAGGTCATGGCAGCTGGGAGGAGAAGGGAAATGAAAGGCATGGGCTTGGCTATTTTCTCTGAACCAGCTTTGCCCGTTCCTGGTTGCGATCTCAGCAGAATAATAACTGATATTAAGCAAACCAAGAAATGAAATTAACACATGCAAAATTACATTACAGCTGGGTCAGGAGTCCTGCTGCCCAGCAGTGTTAGCAAGGCCGCCTGGTGCAAGGCAACAAGGGCAGCGAGGAAAAGCTGATGACTTAGAGTGGAGCAGTGCTCTGCCGTGCACAGCCCAGACCCACGGTGGCAGGACAGGGCTGTGCGCTGGGATCTGCCTGCACCACGACTGGGACTCCTGCAGCTCTGCCCATGGGGCTGGAGAGATGTTCTGCTACCTCTGTGCCCACAGCTCCGCCTTCTCTCAGCCCAGCGCGATGCTTTAACATACTGTACATCCAAACTTAAAACGTGCCAGCAAGCTCAGGGTTTCATGCACAGAGCTGACGCTTGAGCTTCTCCAGGGAGTTGGCCAGCCTTCAAGACCAGATCATGGCATGCTGCAAGAGCTGTGTGAGAGAAACAGCTTGAACTCACAGCCTCAGCGGCAGAGCTTCACCAAGACAAAACAACTCCACCTACCCTCAGTTTTCTCACAGCTCCAAGCCCCAGTTTTGCTCTCAGAGATGTTGCAAATCTCTGCTCTCTCTCAAGGTTATCTAAAGCCTGTTTTGTATTCATCCATCCAGGAGTGAACGCCTTCGCTTCCAAAATGTTACCCTTAGGGACTGCCCCTAAGGTTTCCGACAACAGTTTGTCTTGTGGGGATGGTGGCCAGGGAAACCAAGAGATTGCTGCTCTTGTCAAGCTTCTTGGAGTGCCTGCTGGAAGTACAGCACATCCCTCCATATCTCTGCAGAAAGTGCACAGAAGGATGCTTTTTATGTGCGTTGATAGTAACAATAAACCTTCTAAGGAACAGCTATATTTGAAGAGGGTAGAAGAAAAGCTGATACAATACAATAGCCATGGAAAGCTTTTTTTTTTTTTTTCTTCTTGGTAGTGTTAGCTTTGCCTCATTGGGCATAATATAGTGCTGCGTGTCAAAATAGTTGTTAGTTCTGGGACGTTGCCTGCCACAGGACTGAGGTTAGCACCTGGGGAGCTGTGAGGTGCCAACATGACTCCGAGCTGCCAGGCAGAGCTGTGGCCATGTCGCCACTTCACCTGTGCCCATCTCTGCTGCCGCCAGCGATGCAGATCCCGCCTGGCAGAGCCATGTCCTGGTACCGCCTGGGGCATGTACAGGCAGCAACAGCAAAGGCAGCCTGGTAAACCTGAGGCCAAGGCAGTGCTGCTGGGGAGTGGGTGAGTGGTGCTCAGTGCTGTGCAGGGAGATGCTGCTTGTGCCCTGAGCCGGGTGCTAACTGAGCACTGCAGATGTTTATGTTTCACCAGGGCACTGGCTGAGTTTATGCTGTCTGCCATCAGTCCATCAGTTTTCAGTCCATCAGTTTTCTGAGCACTCCCACACTTTGCCCTGGAGACACGCAAAACCACACGGAGGTATGATAGGTTTTCTGCCCACTGTGCGACATCTTTGATGCTTTCTCTGCAGAAAAGCAGCCTTTTGGGGGTCTTTTCCTTAAAAAAGGCCCAGGTTTTCCATTCGCTACACCCATATGAAGCCTCAGAGGAGTAACCTAGAACAAAGGTGTTCTTCCACCCCTGACTGCCTGGTCTGAGGTTCTCATGTAGGGCAGTGAGCTCACCCAGTGGGGCCGGGGAGATGCTGGCAGGCGAAGAGGCAAGTTCTGGCTGTGGGGAGCTCTGGCCCAGATCTCCTGCCTGCTCCTCATTTGCAGCTCAGCAGGAGCCAGCAGCAGGGTCCAGCTTCACAGCTCTTCCCGCTGCCGGAGTCAGCTGCTGTGAGCCGCTGAAAATGTGCCAATGCACTGACTTTGACACCTGTGGCTCCGGTGTAGCAAAGCAGGTTTGCACAGAGCTGGGAGATTAATACGAGTATTCCCATGATGTGGTTAACGACATCATTTACTTTGGAGGCTCTTGGGACGGCGCTGACACTTGCTTTAGCAGCTGAAGTGTTTAATGTGTTCTCCAAGACACTCTCTAAACACAGATAGGGCTGAGCGACACAAATGTGTTTGCAGACCGTTTTAGGGTTAGCATGCTCCAGAGCAGGGCAATCAAATGATGGTGAGTGTTAGGAGCGGTTCTCGGAGAGGATCAGGATTCTGTGAGGGCTCATGATTATTAAATACACCATAAATCTCCCTCTCTGTATTTTTCATACCTTTTTTCTCAAAGTATTACTCACATAATTTTCCCTCTGAAAGTTATTACTAGTGACTCACCTTTAGCTTGAGTGAGCAAACATGACCAAGTGTTTATTCTCTTCACAGCTGGGTAATTTTAAGACCAGATCCTGACCTTAAGAAATTCCCTGAGCAAAGCTGGTGGATAAGACAGTACACCACTGGTCCCTAGAGCATCGTGACTCAGAGGCACATTTCTTATTAAAATGTTTCTGCTTTTAACTCGAGGCGGTCACATCTTGCTAACCAACGTCCACAGTGAATTACCCGTCCCACCCTGAGCAGCATGTGCTGGGCTGAGCTCCCACTGCCTCCCTGGGCCCCTGCTGCTGCCAAGGGAACATCAGCCCGGTGGCCTTTGCTGGCGTCCCACCCAAGCACTGGAGGAAAAAGAGAAGTGAAATACTTTTTTTCTTCCATAGGCAATTAACATAAGTGATGATGGGTCCACGTGTTGCTCCAGAGGGAGAAATAAAAACGAGAATCCCTGGGGCAGAGGGAGGATGGGGAGCAGGGGCTCAGCTTCTCTGTCCTGCCCCAAACGAAGGGCAGTTTTGGTAGGATTTTCTCCTTGGATCGAGATCTTTTCTTTTTTTTTTTTTTTTTTTTCTTGGCACCTGAGATCAGCAAATTCATTTTGCAGTGACAGCTAAGGGAAGGCAGAGCGTGTGCTACTGGCCTGCCTATAAAAGCCTCTTTGTTGCCCGTTGCTAATCTGAGCAGTTTTGCAGTCTCTTTAAGTGCTTTTGTCTCGAGTTTTGTTTTCGGTTTGGGTCTCACCACCAATCTCACATGGTTTCCTGGCTGGCAGAATAATCTCTAAGCTTAGCAAACAGAAAGCTTATAGCGTGTCAAACGAGCAGGTGAGGGAAACCGCACACCCTGTGAGAGGAGAGTGCCTGCAAAGGCAGCAGATGCGATGGGGTACGGAGCAGGGAGCTGCAAGGGAATTGGGCTGAGGAAGGGCTGCAGGACTCAGGGCAAGAATGCAGGGAGAAAAAAAAAAAAAAAAAAAAGAAAGAAAGAAAAAAAAAACAAACAACAAAGGCAGTGCAAAGGCTGGTGTCACAAACCTTCTTCCGGGCAATTTACAGATAGGAAGGGACTTTGGCAGGGAATCAAGAGCTCTGTTTCCTTGCGTTGGTGTTTATCTATTGCAACGAGGGGAGATAAAGGGAGAGCAGCAACTGAGGCAGGCACTGGGCTGGGGAAATCACAGCCCCTGAATCATGTATCTCCCTGGAGCTGTGAGAAGGGCAACAGAGCCACTCAGAGACAAAAATTTATGCTATGAGGAAACGTATGGGAAACTGGCTGGACAGAGGTTTAGTCTTAGCTTGAGAACCAGTGCCCTGAAAGCTTCTGAGCCCTGGAAGTTAGGTTTAATTATTAGCTAATTGGCTGGGATGTATTTCATTTGTAACAAATGAGGAGAGGAAGGATGGGAGGCTGTGGTCAGTGGAAGAGAGGCTGGTAAGCTTCTATTTAAGGTGGCAGAAGAAGTTGTCAGCCTGGCCTGTAGGCAGTAAATGGGTGGGCTCTCTATGCTGCTGTGTGATGATGTGCCCCCCCAAGATAGTGGAGCATGTTGCCTGTAACTTGTCACAGATGAGACTTTCTTGCTTGTGGATGAGGCTTTGGAGGTCACCTGCTGTCGTGTTTCATGGGCTAAATCTCTGGAGAAGCTGGGAATAAGGTAACATATGTTACATTTTGGGTGACTTTATAACCTGAGAAATTACCTTTTGAGAGAGTTGGAGTGGCAATAAAACAGAGTAACTAATTCTGTGAGCCTTAAACTCTGTGACAAAGACACTATAAAAAGACTGAAAGCTTCTCTTGCTAAAATACAAATAGCCTTAATCTTCCTTTACCTTCTTGTATAATGCATAGTTTAAAAACATGTTACTATTATCTTTTGCATGATATGGGAAGCAGCCACGTAATACCATCTCTTTGAAGGTTGCATTAGAGTTCCCTATCTTTGCTTAAGTAGCTACAAGGTCAAATCCCAGCTAATATCTCAGAGGAATTACAGAACAGCTGTTAAGTTGAGCCTCTGATTTGGGGCGTCCTCTCCTCGCTGTGCCGTACCTGTGCACGATAGCAGCTAACCAAATTAATTTGCCTGTGCTCCAGTCCTTGCTTGTGAAATTAGAATAACAGCAGCTTGTTATCTTGCAGATGCTGTGTAGATCAGCCCAGTAAAAGTTATGAGGGCGTGGTGATGAGATCCATATAGGAAAAGTTGAGGGGCAAAGAAACCAATAGAATCAAATTTAGAGTTGAAATACAGTAATTTTGGGTTCAAAACTTGTAATACTTCTGGAAAAAAACCTGATCTGGTAGTTTAGATGTTGCATCTTGTTGAGTAGAAATATTTCAGTGTGGAAACTAAAATGTAATTAGCCTCCATAATCCAGCTGAACTGGCTTTGCCACCAGCTCCTGGAGCTGCTTCACTCTGTCGTGTGCTCGTGACGCTGCTGGGAAGGTGCTGAGCCCTGAATCTCCCATTTGCCATCCTCGTTCCCAAAATCAGGCTGTGTCAGTGAGGGACTGTGCCTCAGCACTCACTGTGAACTGTTGGCCTCCTTTTGCTCATTGCTTCCATCTATCCATACCTGAGACAGGATTATTAATATGTTTTTATCTCCAGGGATGACTGAGGTTAATTGAGATTTGTGAGGTGCTCAGATATTGCAGTGATTAGCATGCTAGATATTGGAGGGAGCAGAAATGTTGGTATTTATGGGAAGATTTTTTTGAAAAATTCTGGCAATCATTAGAAAATGTCTCCTGAAAAACAGAAAGAATAATGCCTCTCTCTTTTTATAACTAGAAAATTTAAGAAGTAATTATTGGGGGGGAATAATATTTTTGTACACTTTATAGGAAAACCCCTCTGCTTTTACTCTTATCTGATGGTAAAACAGATCAAACAGAACACTTTATGATGAGTGGTGTATTTGCCAATTGGTTAAACAAACGCCCGCAAGCCTTACCTTCAATATTTGCCTTTAGAAGCTGCTGAGGACAGTGGCTGCCTGTGCCCACCAGCCGTGCAGACTTGGGGAAAGAGGCATAGCACCTGAATGGGAACAGAAAAAACCTTCAGGTATGGGTCTACACTTCAGTTCATTTTTTGATAATGATGTAAAAAAACCCATGAAAAGCGGTATATTGGGTTGGAGGAAACACAACCAGTTTGCCAGAGGCCTGTGGAGGACAGGGCGTGTTTAAAATGCCAATGGGGTTTTCGTGAGGCTTTGTGGGAATGTTCCTTCCTCAGTGGGTCAGTGTCTCCCCATCATCTGGGGTGGTGCCCCAGTGCTCTGCTGCTTTTCCTGATACTGAGATACCTTCAATAAATCTGACAGTGATTTTTCTGCAGCTTGAGTCCTAATCCTGAAACAAGTCTCAGGTGGACCTGAAGCACCAGTGGGTCTGTCTGCTCATCTGTAGCTTAAGGGCAGCTACCTTTACCGTGATTTTTTTTTTTTGGTTTGCGTTCTTGGTTTGTTTTTACCAGAAAGGAAGATGAAGTCTTTGATTTAAATCTCAGAACTAGGTGTGCAAATGAAAGGTTTGCTCCTGATAAAATGCACTGAAAATAGCTATAGGGAGATAACGGTATGTGCTTGAGTTACTGATGTCAGATTTGTTTGATATGTTCTTCTGGATGACAAAGGTAAGGATGTGTTTGCACATGTTGGTATTTGTCTGCCTCTCGTTTGCTTCCTGTAAGAGAGAAATGATATGAAATGGAAAGGCAAAATGGAAACCAGGAAGTTCAAAGCTTGTGCAATTAAAGTGAGAGTCGTCATGCCATAATCTAATGGAAACCAGCGTCACAGTAGTCAAGAGGTAAAACTTCTTGCCCTGGCTCTGCTACAAACTGACTGGGCAACCCTGACTGACATTTTGCTGCTCCATCCTTCTGCCTCTGCTCCTTTAGTACCTCAGTTTCTGACATTATACAGCTGTTTGTGTGGGGAAGGAGGGTTCCTATTTCGATGCACACATACCTCCATCCCACCCTGCATCTCAACCCCAGCTGACTCTTCCCTGGTATCCTTGCTACAGTGGTGATGTGCAGGGAGTGGTATGAATGGTGGAGTGCCCCTGGACATCAAGTAACTGATGTTAGGAACCCCACCAACCACCCTGTGTGGCTGTGCAGGAGTGCTAGCTGATATGGTGGTCCTTGGTCATGAAATGGGGCAGAACTGGGAGCAACCCCTGGACCTTGGGTCATCTGTGAGCATAAGGGTGGACAAGGAGCACTGCCTGTACTTTAGCTTGGGGCACCTCACTCTGAGACATCATACTTGGGACGTGTTCAGTCCTCTCAAGGTGGCTCGGCAAAGGGCCGGCACCATATTCCTTCAGGTCTCCTCAGGGTGATGCAGTCAGGAGAGCATCAAGCTTTGCAGCAATGACCGGTGTTGGCAGCAGCAGGGTCTGCAGGGCTGCCCAGTCACCCTCATCTTATCCCCATTTCCTCTTCTCCAGTAGCACAAAATGAATCCCTCAGAAGTTAACTAAATAAACAAATATGGAGCTATTTATTCTGTATTGTCATAGAAATGCTGTGGGCTCAGGCAGGATTTGTATTCACTGTTCACATCTGCAGCCCTGCTGTGCTTGGGGTGGGGGAAAGACTATCCCTTTCATTTACTTCAGCCTCACCAGTAAATCAGATGGGAAGGATCCCGCCCTGAAGCCAACCTCTCTCCAAACACTCTCCCCTTTCTCTCCAGACCCAAGGGAGCAGCATCTGCACAGTAAACACTAGGCGTAAGAAAAACAAACACTTTTTTCCTCTCTGGGGTGGGGGGAAGAGAGAAGAAAAGGTATTAGCAAATGTCGTTTTTTGCTCTGAGCTAAAATAACACAGCACTGCAAGTTAAGGATGCAGCTGTGGTTCAGAGGGGTTTTATTTTTATTTTTTTAATACACCACTGGGAGTTCAAATAACATGTCAGTGATACGTTGCCTTTTGTAGAGAGCAGCTTCTTTGTCTCCACCCTCTTATTTTTTTTATTTTTTTTTCTTGAAGCATTTTAGTCATTCTGTCGAATGCATAGCTCATTTGGATAAAAGCCTCTCCTGTGACAACCAGAGCTTGGATCCGTAGAGTTGTTTGTTTCAAAGCAATAGTCTGGGAGAATTTATTGAGCTGGCACCTACTCCCCCCTACCTCCCATGTAAATTAATGAAATGGATGTTCTGTGGCACTTGTTAAAAAGCAGTAAATATTCTTCTACATTTATTGCTTTGAAGGTAAGGAGAAGACACAATTTAGTCTTGAGGTAGGGTGGCTGGAAAAACTGCTTCCCATGGTGCTTCCTCTCAAAGACAAGATTCTTTGTTTCAGTGGCCAAAGCAACTTGAGAAACCAAAGATGCCCCTGGACCACAGAGGCCTAATCCTGTTGGCTATTACCCAGCTGAAGCCTCCACTCCAGGTGTATTCAAACCCCTAGGCCTTTCACCTCAAAGCCTCACATCTCCTCATAAATCCAACTCCCATCCTCACAGAGGTGCCCCTTTATATCTATAGGCAACTCTGTACATCTTGGTGCTTGGTGACCAGTGTGTGATGATGTCAGTCTGCACTTCATGGTGCCTGAGTATTTCTGAGTGCTCTGCAAATCTGGATTAAACAAACCATAATGAATGGCTTTTTAAATTTTATTTTTTTTTAACAGAATCCCCACATTCCCAGGATGTGGCAAAGCCACTTTCTTAATCTTTTGATGTTGAATCAATGGCAGTGCTGCAAATAGAAGCAGGTGCCCTTGAGCTGATTGCTGCCCACCTTCACTGCTAACTCATGGCTGTGGGTGGCTGCAGCATGAGGTTCAAGGTGATTTCTGTCTCCCTCTCCCAGGGCTTGACCTCTGCTGCCTGTGGTGGTGTGCTGATGTGGAAGAGCAGTGGTCTGGGCTTGCCCCTATATTCTGAACTGGCAAATGACCACGTTGCAGGAGAGGAGTGGAGTCCATCACTGCAACCCTCCTGGGTTCAGTCCTGTGGCTGCTGGCAGCTCATGCTAACAGGGGCTCCTCCTGGATGCTGGAAAACCCTTTGCAGGGTACACACACGGAGAGTGAGATCATGGCTGCTGACTCCTTGCGTGGTGTGAGTTTAGAGGCAGATGTGAGCTTTTATGTCTTTGAGGATGTTCAGCAGTTTCGGGGAAAGAGCACAGGGCAGAGCAGGGGAACTTGTGACTATGGGCACAGCCTCTGTCTTCCCTGTGGCCTCTTCTGCACTGTTGTCCTGAATCACAGCAAAATCACACCAGAAAGGAGTATTTCTCCTTCCTTCTGCCTTAACCCGACAGCGTCTTATCTCTTAGTCTTTGGCTTAAACTTCTTCCTGGCTAGCTGACCTGAGGCAAGTGCCGTTTCACGGGCTATGTATAAGGGATGTCTTGGAGAGAGTTGGTAATATTAGATCTTCACAGCAGGGGAAGGAAAACAACGTGATGGGAGGCCCCAGTCACTGCAATGTCCTGAGTGAGCCTGAGCCCTTGGGTGAGACTTTGCTGTAAGGGGACTGCAGGAAGGTTTAGATGTATTTAACTCCAATCAGGAATGAGAAGCAGAAAGGATGGTGAGGATGTGGTCATTAGACACTTAAGCGCTTTTTTTGAAACCACAAACCCCAATCTCTCTCTTTTTTTTTCCTTTTTTTTTGTTTTGTTTTGCTTTTGCTGGGATAAAGCAGAAATGACTTGGCCTGTGGCACTTTCTGAGAATCAAATGGAATTAAGAGCTGGCTGTTAATACCACAAAGGCTGGTGGGAGCTTCAGATGCTGGATTTGAAGGGGTTGTTTTGGAGTGCTGCAGGTTTCTCATGGCTCTGGGGAAAGCAGAAACAAAGCTGCCTGTGCAGAATGTACCAGGCACTTCCAGATTAGCCCAGAGTTGGTCCAGCAAGGTGGCAGGAGCCTTGCCACATACAGTGATTAGACTGTAAAAATAGATTAATTTCTTATCACTGTACACAGTATAGTTTGCAACTGAGTTATATGTTCCTGTTGCAAAGTGTGCTTGGAACTCCAAAAATGTACTTATGTCCTCAAATGGAAGAGACCAGACTAAATGTCACCCTCTTGCCACCATCAAAGCAGTTGGCATTAGCATTTGGGAGTGAGGATGCTCCTCAGAGCAGCAGAAGCTTCTACAAATATGGGCTTTGTGTTCTTATGAGTATGGGTTTTTTTGTTTGGATTTGGTGATTTGGAAAGTAGCTGCTCACCAGAGGAAGACTCTTAATCTGCATTTCCCTGCATCAGAGCACCTACCAGATGGGATTTTCTTTCCTTCCCTGCATTAGGGAAGGCCTTAAATGGCTGTGAAAGCCACGCACTGGCTTTCCCTGCCAATAAACTCCTGATGATAATCACAGCCACGTGGTCAGTGTCCTTGATCCGAAATTTGTCATCGTGCGTTATGGCTCACAAAGCCTTGGCTCAGTCTTTCGGCTGGAGTATTAAACCTGATGACAGATGCCAGCTCTCCCAGCTCCATTGTGGTCTCTGGAGAGAGTGGGATTGTGAGCATTTTGCCAGCTAAATAAGGGCTTCAGCTCAGAGTTGGGGAAAGGTGATGGATACTCTGCCCATATGTGTTTGCTTCCAGTATGAGGATGGACTTCAGCACTTAGTGGAGGCTGGAGCAGTTAATGTGGAGATTTGACAGTGTACAGGGAGACACTCCTTTGCCTTGGAGCTTGGGATGCAAGGACCTGCTCGGTTCCTGGGACTCAAGCACATGTTGCTCTTGAAGACCCTGGACAGGGTATCTCAGCAGGATTTGTCCCTCTTTAGGGATGCTCAGTACCCAGAAGAGAAGGGTAGAAGGTGATTCCTTCTTTACCTTATTTATTTATTCTGGGAAAGGACCCATTCCTTGTATTTTTATGGAACAATGGAGGTTTAATCTAAGTGCCTGAGGCTTTAAAGTAAAATAAATAAACTTTTTTCATTTTTTTTAAGTCTAACTCTGTTTCCAAAATATCCCTATGTTTAATTCAGCAACTTAAGTAGGACTTTTAAATCTTTCTGTGAAACAAATTATAACCTTGTAACAGCAGAGAAAATGGTTTCAAAATCTTTTCCAGATACCCAGAATATCACAAAGCAGAATTATAGCCTGAAACTTTAACCCCAAACTACTTCTGAATGGCAAGTTTAAAAGCAGCTTAAGTGAGAAGATGCCTGAACATGCATATTTTGTAGGTGGATGAGCAGCAATGAAGTGTGGCATTTTTTTTTGCTGTCTGGAGGGTTTTTAGTGGGTTTGCTTATCCTGCTCTCCCAAGGTAATGAATAAGGATGGGAAACAATGCCAGCGGCTGCAGGGAAGGAGTGGAGAAAGAGGCAGGAGGAGAAATAAACTACCAGATATTAGAGGCTAGAGGTGTGTGCCTCCTGTGGTCAAAGGAATTGGTAGGAGGTTACTTCTGCTGGTCTGGCAGCGTCGTGCACGTGCTCTGGACTCCATCCTGTATATGTTGCCACCATCAACCCAGGCAGTCAGGGCTTGTATCTGATGGAGACCTCTGAGCTTGTACTTGATTAAACATTAAAACCTCATCTCCTTTGAAGTAAGAATCCTTTTTCCCTCCTTCCTGTTAAGGTGATTTACAGCCTGGCTCGAAGAGTTGCCTGGCATGCTATGATGTCATGATGTGTGATGAAATTTGTGCTCTCCTCCTCAGTGCTCACCTCAAACCTCTTCTGCACATGTACAGACCCTTAGATATTAAACTAGCAAAAGGTGTCAAAACACAGCCAAGCTGCTGTGATATACTGTGCTCCCAGACTCCTCCTTGTGTTACGTTTCCTAACCTTGGTCACTTGGATGTTGCTGCGAAATGAACTGTGAAGCACAGCACTGGTGGATTTATAGTGGGTGAAGCTATTTGCAGTGCACATATCTTGTGGAGTAAATATTTCAGGGTGAGAAATAAAATGTAGCTTTCTGATCTGTTTGTCTCCTGTGTTTTCCGTTTGTGGATTTTTTTTTTTTCCTTTCTGATGCAAAGTTTGAGATGCAGAAATAAATTAACCCAAAGGTCTTTGCATTTCTCTCCAGCTTTTTGACTTGTGAAGCCTGGGAGACCTGTATGCTTTGCCAAGAAAGATGGACATTGGTCAGTGACACTTAACCTTTTGTGTCCTGTCCCTTGGGAGCCATTGATGAGACTTGGGAACGAATGCCTTTGAACCCTGGGAATTAATGTCTCCAGGCTGTTCAGAGCACAGCTCAGCCCCTTGATCACGTTTTAACTAAATTGGTTACAAAATAGATCTGTCTAAATTGGTGTGAGCCCCTTTGTGTGGACACTCCTAAATCAGTTTAAGAGCGGCTAGTATTGATTTTAACTTAATGTGGTTTGTTACTGAAGTAAGCTGGATCAATAGTGCTAAATAGGTGCAATTTCTTGTGTTGACTATGCCATGGAAAACTATCATAGAAAAGATGAGAAGAAAGGCAAAAGGATTGAATTTGTTCTGTTGTTTCCCAGTGATCATTTATCGTTTTTTTTATGGCTAGCTTTGGGATTTTCCCCCAAAAGATATCTCTGAATGGAGCCTCTCAGGTGCAAATAGAGAGATCCTGAACCCAAATTCACCTTAATAGGGGTTTCTAGGAATGTGAAGCTTGGTGTTTCACCTATTTGCCACCTTTATCTTTGAGCCAGGAACCCATATGGGGAACCAGTACTTACAGTTGTCCAAAGGCTGCAGAAAGGAAGTTCAGGGCAGTCCTCTGAGTAGTGCTTTGGCACAGGCTTTCATCACAGTGTTGGGGAGGTCATGAGGACCCTCAGCCTCCTTTACCCAGGAGTACTGCTGGCTGTGTGTGACATTTAGAGAGTTTCTGGCATGAATGGAATTAGGAGGAGGGCACAGAAATACCTTTGAAGGATTTCTTTATGCAGGCTTACAGCCCTTCTGTGGAAAGATCTCTGTTCTCACTCTCAGGTGAGCAAGAGGAGCAGGATCCAGGGCTCTGTCAGGAAAGATGGAGTGGAGAATTGCTGAGAGAACGAGCTGCCCTCTCTCCTTCATAGGGCTCAGGCTCTGTTGAATCCAATGAGGATCTCTGCCTTCAAGCTCTCTGTGACCAGCATTTAGCTCTTACTGTCAATGCCATGGGTTTCTCCCTCATGCCTTATGCAGCTAGCCTTGCTTCCTCCTTGCCTTTTCGATGCTGCTGAGTTTGGTGCTGTTATTATAACCTTCTGTGTTTGGCTATGAAATTTCATTTATTGTAGCATCTAACATCAATTATGGATCCAGGCTGGTCACCAGAGCCTTGTGTTGAGTTCCTTGTGAGCCTCCTGGTCCCTGTGGAGAAAGTGCCTCCCAGCCCTGTTAGCCTAATGATGCCTGTGGTGCCCCAAGGCTGCTCCCTGAGTCCAGAGAGGCTGGCACAGGGGATAGGAAGGCTGTGACTTTGTACCCCTCCTGCTCTCACTGCCTTTGCAACAGGAGAAATCCCAATATCAACACTATGGCACCTACTGACAAATCACCTGTGCGCGAATATTTGGTTTCTACCAGATCTTGAGCAGATTTCCTCTTTTTCTCCCTCTTCCGATGTTCATCCTTGAAAGACGTGTGATGGAGGTACCCTCAAGCTCTCGGCTCATTGTCATGCACATCGCAGTCAAAATCTCATTTTCATTCCAGAAACAAAAGGTCTGTCAACTCGTTTAACTGCACAGAAAACACCAAACAAGAAATAAAGCCCAATTAAGAATAAAGAGAAGGAAGAGGCTCAGTATAATAGATTGTTTTGGTAAGTGGTTTCGTCAGCTCCATCTGCAAGCTGCTGCCATGCAAACCTGCCGCAGGACCGGGGATGGCTTAGGAGCAGGCAGGGCAAGCAATGTTCCTGGGGGGCTAGTGGCTCCCAGCTCTGGGGGCAGTGGAGATGATGTGGGTTGTCTCTCCCAGGAGGGACTGTGACACCAGACCCCGAGCAACCACTTTACTCCTGCTGGTGGGGATGATCCAGGAGCCGGGCTGTTGTGCTCTGCCATCACCTTGTTTTGCAGAGGCAACCCCACCGCGAGCTACCATTGGATGTGATTTTGAGACCCTGCCCTGGTAGCAGCAAAACAGCAGATGGAGGTTAGTCACCACAGCTGGTTACCTTCCTCCAGGTGCTGCCAGACTATTCCTGGGGATGGCCCCACACTTGCAGGTTTCTCCCAAGCTTTCCCTTGACTTTTCCCTTCCTTTCAAGAGATGGCCACTTCAAACAACGGTTCTGCTTTCTGATGCATTAAGACTTGGAAATTTGCCATTCATCACAGCTGTGTGTCTGAGCCTGTGTGATTATTTTGGGAAGTGAACCATGGCGATTTGTGTGCATGTGTTTTATTGGCACGCAGGATGTTCCCTATCTACCTCTCCCTGGCTGTCTGCGTTTGCATTGGTTAATAAAATGGATAATGTTCAATGATTTTCTGATGGGTGAACAAGATTTGGCGTACAGGATGTAGAAGCTTTTCACAAAGGCTAAAATTTCATCCTGGGAGATTGAACCCTCTGTGACAGCCATACACAATCCATAATAACAGAAGCTTTTAACCCATCTATAATTGCTTTCATATAGAAAATGATTGCTGTAAGTTAACTTCATAATTCTAAATCAGTGGCTTTCAGTAGGATTTCAGATGCTTTAATTTGCCCTGAATTATCTGTAGAACTCACAGACAGTTCACCTATGCTCTTTTCTGATCATGTTCCCTGTTGCTCTGACCCAAACTTAGTCTATTTAATTTTCATCTCCTCTTTCTGAAAATATCCATTTTCAATACCATCTCACCAGTGGTAGTGGTTCTGACCTGTGAATAGAGTGGATGATGCTCTCTCAAGCTACCTGTCCTGGAGGCCATCCTGTGCTTTGAAGCTGTCATATATTACCAACTTGGTTGGGAGGTAGCCTTGGGTTGAAGGTGCGAGCATCCGCCAATGGGAGGTGAGACCAACCCAAGAAAGGCCATCATGATGGTGGCACCTTGGTTGATTCATGCCATGGTTCGTCTTCAGCCGCAAGGAGAAGGGCAGGATGTCATGGCTGACTCTGTTTACCCAGCACATCGGGGATTTCTGAGCGCAGCGTTAGATGTGCTGTGGCGGCACATACATTGTGAATGTGATGTCAGTCAGAGTACCTCCCTAACAAGGACAAAGTTCATGGCTGAATTGTTTGACAGTCCCCAGATGAGCAGGTTGGCCACTCCTTTCCTTATGGCAGCAGCCAGCTTGTGTGATTTTGAGTGACAGCAAATGAAGGAGTTGCATTACAGCTTGTCTCTAGAACTGTACATCTGTGTCAGCTCTTTGCTAAATCAATAAGCAGGATGCTGAAGGAAAAACACTTTTAGGCTTCTTATGTCTTTATGCATTAAACCAATTGGACAACGAGAGCCTTGGATAGTAGTAGGCATCACAGGGTGGCCGGCTGATGAATTTTTTGTCAAATCATAGGTAAGGGCTGGGTCTTGGAAGATGCTGGTAAGTTGCTCCCCCCAGAGAAGGCGGCAGTCCTGTGAATTCCTTTCCAGTGGTAGTTACTATGCAATTTGGATAGCAATCTTTGACCAAGGAGCCCAAGGTACAGCATCAAGAAGTGGAGAAAAATCACTTTGCATGTTCCAACAGACTAACAAATTACCTATGGAAATGCACTTGAGAATATTCTTCAGTAATTGGATTTCAGCTGTTGTTTCAGTGTATGTGCCCCCAGGCTGTGAAGGCAAAAGGGCTCCGCTGAAACCCTTTGAAATGTTCTCTGGCACCTACAAAATGTGTTTACTATTAAAAAGTGAAACCTGCAAGTCAGAACGCTGCTAAGCGCAGTTTAAAAACAAAATTGCACCCCTGGAGCATACCTCAGGGTGCTGAAGCATCTGGTTTATCCAGACAGTCTCAACCCAGAAACATTCTTGTGACTTGAGTAGAGAAGTCCTGTCTGCTGGCTTCTGCCAGGGTAACATGGGTATGTCTGTGTTGTGCAGTAGAATGTAGAGCAGGAACCCTCAAACAGTGTCCAGTTTGAACTGAGGAGGCCAAGGCTAAGAAACACGTAGGAGGGTTTTCAAGATGAGTTGGTTTGATGGTACTTGGATGCACTATCCTACCCTTGGACCTGAAGCTGCTCTTTACAGTCTTGACATACACAAAAGTTGCTGCTTTTGCAAAGCATGGAGAGCGGTGGGTCCTTAAAGTACCTGCAATGTGTTTGTTGCAGAACAGGGGTTCTGTTGGGAAGCTGTCTCTGGATGTTTGGCATGTTTTTCTTCAAATGCTAGTGATGTCTCCAGTCCTGACCTTGATGCTTGAAACCACAGATGAAATGGGGAGGAATAAGCTGTCATTGCATGTCATATGGTGGCCACTGAATTTGTTGTGGAAAAGGGGGACAATCTGAGGTGACAAGTTGGACAGAAATGAGTCCGGTTGCTGAGGAAGTATTCTTGAATTTGAGAGCAGAAGGGGAGAAAAGCCTTTTTCCTTACTCATACGTATGTCGTAAACCTGAAGCTATGGCTGTCGTGTTGGAGCTTTTTGTTTTTTTTGGTCATTGTTTTTTGTTTGTTGGTGTTGTGTTTTGTTTTTTTCAAATGTTCCAAACTGTCCAAATTCTGATTATCAGTGGCCACACGCTGCAGTCATGCTCACACTGGGAATCTCTCCATCTGTTTCAGTGGAGATGTATCCTGGGATGAAAAGGACTAGACTCACAGCCTGAGTGCTTTATCTATGATTCCAAGTCCAAATGTAAATTTAAACCATGGTATCCTGAAAAGGTGCTGATTTTGGTAAAGAGAGTGCTCCTTTGGGAACCTGTCTTCAGAGGTTGGCTTCAAATTGTCTTATACAGGAAGATATTTCTAAAATTCTGTAGAAAAATAAAAAGCAAACATCGCTAACGTGTGAGAAGCAGGACTTTTTTCACAGGTGTTTTGAGTGTAAACCAGAAGTTTTTGTGTATATGTTACACCTGTCGAAAAGCAGGGAAATAGAGTTTATTTTTTCCTCTATTAAAATAGCACGTAGACAGGCCAATTCCTACCTGGCTGTTGGTCACTCATAAGCAGAGGTGACTGAAAATCACCATCTCATCCCATCCCCCTCCAATTTACTTTTTGGCTGAAGATAAGAGCCAGACTTTAAACTTGCACACCTTCATCTGAACCTTTCAGATCTCTCTGCCCTTTGGAAGGAGCCAAAAGCAAACCCGGCCCTGGCAACTGCCCTGGTTTGCTTTGCAGGAGTTACACAGAAGGAAATAAATCTGCTCTGCGACTGAGGCAACTAGTTCTGTGGGTTTATAAATGCTCCAATTGAGTGTTTTGACACGGCAGTCAGATATAGTTAATCTTTCCCTTGACCTCCCGATACCAGAGTGCCGGCTGAAACCGCTAGTTAAGCACGTCCGTCTCCTGTTGTACCATTTGCGCTCCAGCGCACCGCCTAATCAAGTGTAATATATCTCTGGGTAAAACACACACAGTGCTTTTCACAGCTATTTAAACAAAAAACAGACCTCGGTGCATTAGTTACATACACGAGCCACACAGAATCGCTGTTCCTGTGGTTAAGAGAGAACTTGGATGGGCTGGGTTTGCTCCAGGGAGGAGGTGTGGGAAAGGTGTGGGAAGCGTTTGTTTCCATCTGCCTGCATGTGAAAAATAATACCTGCTTGGTGTCATCCCAGAGGATGTGCATCCCGATGGGAGGATAGTCCTGGGCCAAGATTTAGGACAAGTGGAATTGGCTCTGGATGAGATCAAGAGGATCTTCTCTCTATGTCTGGTAATGATAAGCCTTTCCTACAGCAATGGGTAGCTCGGGAAACAGTCAAATTTGGGTGGGATATGAAGCTACAAGTATTAGAAGTATAGTATTTATTTGAACTGCTGAGTTTTTCCGTTTGAGAGCACAAACGGATTTGCAAGATGTCCACAGAGGCTTGGGAATGACTCGTGTATCTCGGAGCAATCTTTCTTTGCAAACTTACTAAGATCTATTTGCTTTTGTTAGACCTATTCATCCCAGCTACGCTTGGAAGAAACGGAATATTTTGACAAAAGATATACTAAGGGATGGTTTATTTTTAAAAGCATGTAATGAGGCAACATCAGAGCATGTCTGTGCAGCTACCACAAAGG
The DNA here is from genome assembly GCA_013396935.1 of Baryphthengus martii. Lineage (NCBI taxonomy): Eukaryota > Metazoa > Chordata > Aves > Coraciiformes > Momotidae > Baryphthengus > Baryphthengus martii. Next base: position 253,892 of record VWZK01017961.1, read on the forward strand.
TGAGGCAGGCAAACCATAGGAGCCCTGAACTCGGGCAACTGGCTGAGCTGTGGATGGAGGGAGGGAGGGAGGCGACAGGGAGGGCACTGAAGAGAATCAGGTTATGTCTTGGCTTAGTGTATATGGCTTTGATGGGACCTGTGATTTTTGGAAGGTGAGGCCAGGAGTGTCCACCAGGACATCACAGGACAGCTCATAAGACAACTAGGGAAAAAATAAATCATGAAGGAATTGCAAAAAGGAAATGGGTGAAGAAAAAAAAACAAACCACCAACCATGTTTCAGCATTGATCCAAATATTGGTTAGGTTTGCAAGTAGGACAGTTGTGTCAAGAGCCCAGGGTAGTCTCTAACTTCTAAGCAGAGAAGTTAAGTGATTTTTTTTTTTTTTTTTTAAAGGTTNTTTTTTTTCTAAAGGTTGAGAAACACTGGGCTGGTTGACCTCTTGATACCAAATCAAGCTTTATGTTTTCCTATGATACTTTGATGGTTTTCCTCCAAAGGACCCCAGATGCTTTCTCCTGTATTTTTTTTCTATGCTTCTGTTTGATCTCCCTACGATATCGGTGGGGATTCAGTGATGTGTCTCTGTTAAAATTCGACAGAGCTTCTGTTTGAGAACTTTATTTTACAGAGCAGCTCATCCTGTTGGATATTGAGAAATTACACAGCTTGGGATAAAATATATCCTAACCCACCAAAAGTCTTGTATGCTGAAGTGCGAGGTTCCTCCGGGCAGTACGATGTGTAAGCCCTATATAAATGTCTGTGTGAAAATAAGATATACTTAAATCTCTTTTGAATCCTTGCTCTCCCAAGCCCATCTCAAAGCCCGTCCGTGACCTCTGTGCTCCCCTCCCTTCCTCGTGAAACGGAGCTGAGCTCTCCATCGGGAGATGGAGGTGAGACCTGCCGAGCTAATGTTTATAAAGCTCTTTGAAGGTGAACGTTTAGCGCGTACCGGCAGCAGCAGCCTGTCTTGTGTGTGCTTATTAAAATTCAGGGCATGCTCAAATAGCAGCTCTGTGGCGGTGTGTTAACTGTACTGATAAATCTTGTGTAAAAACAACACTCCACCGCACCGTTAAAGCTCTTTCCACCTGGGAACATCAAAGCCCAACACAAGTATGGCTTGATCCTCGCAGCAGCTGGGGTTGCTTTGTGCCATGGTGCAGATGGGGCTGTGGGAACCCAGTGCTGGGCAGAGTATGGGGACGCCCTTGAGTTTTGGCATGAGAAAGGCTCTCTGCACCACAATAATGACCTGGCCTCAAGTTTTTATAAATATAGTATAATATAAATATGCTGCTGGGAGCTTGCCGGGTGCTTCCAGGAAGAGTGGGACAACCTACAAATCGCTACAAGAAAATTCATGCTTTAGCAATTAGAAAAAATTTATCACAGCACATTTAAGTCTTTGTCTTCCATGCTATGGAGGGTAACTGGATGCCATTATAAAACCAAACAGCAATGTGTACAAAAGCAATCATGGCAGCACTGGAACTGCGTGCCTGCCTTGTGCAGAGTGCTATAGGATTGCAACCTGTGCCCTCCTTTAAAGGCTGCAATCCCTGTCTTTACATCCCCTAAAGCTTTGAATCCAAAGCAGGAGGTACCTGTTACTAAACTTTTTTTTTTCTTGTGGCTTGCAGTAAGTTCCTTTTGTTGAAAGAGCCTGAAAATTTATGTCAAGGAAAAATCACTGGATCAAAGAATAATTTAGGTTGCAAGGCATCTTTGGAGGTCGTGAAGTCCAACCTCTTAATTGCAGGTCTGACCTTAAAGTTAGATCAGATTGCAATTTCAATTTGATGACACTTATTTATATAGCAATACTCATATAACGCTTGAGCATGTCAGTTTATATTCGGTCTGGCTCTTCTGAGTAAAGGGATAACTGGAGAAAATGGGATGGGATTTTTGAGATTAGTATCTAGATAATAATTTAACCACCACCACTTTGGGATATGTTTTTTCCAGCCTGGCACAAGCCAGGATCTGAAGGATACTGTGCAGGGTAGGAGCAGCCCAATCTGGGATGGGTTCCAGATGTGGGCATGGTTGGTGGGAGCCAAGGAAGGTCCTGGGATCCCCCACAGGCCCAGTCCTGTGAGTACTCCTGTGCCAGGTTCAGCCGCCCACACTGCTCTTTGCAAAGCAAGATGTGCAACCTCAGCCCAACTCTTGCAGCTCTGCTGCATCCCCATCCCTGCTGCCCTCCTCTCCCAGCCATCCAAGAGGAGCTGGAGGAAGAACAGAGACAGGAAAGCTTTAGTTCAGCAAATCCACAAATCATTTGATTTGATGATTATTTATGAACCAGATCAGAAGCTTATGAAAGTAGCTCTTAACAAAGAGTTTCTGGCTGCTGAGCAGTTGGCATAGTTGTCCTCTGAGGGTGTTAAATATGCATTTGACACAGGTGACTGTGGTGGTGTCTTCCATTAACCCATGGTTTCCAGCTTTCAGCTGTTATTTCAGGTATTATGAACAAACAAGTTAATACTTTGTAATTCTACCGTAGAGACTTCGTTAGGAGGGCACTGCCCTTGTGCTGAAATGTAGCAAAGGTTCTGCCTTGGTTGGATTTATGTTGTCTGCGTTGTCCATCCTCCACCTAACTCTCCTGCCTTGCTTATTTGAAAGTTTTTTCCTTCCTGTATTTAGTACTTGGAGATGGAGACTTCTGTGGTGAGACAGGATCAATGTGAGTTCCTGTTCTTGGCTGCCAAGTATGGCAGCCAAACATGACTCTTCTGCTGTCCTCACTGCCAGATGATGCCAGAACAGGCAGCCTCACAGTGCAACACCCCTTGTCCCTGTGTCTGGAAAGGATGCACCAGCCCCTGCAGCCCTGCACACTCACACCCACCTGCTCAGTGAGGGTCGAGTAGCAGTGATGCACCAGCTGAGTGTGAACATGAGAGGGGTTAATTTTTAATGAAAAAGAGCTGCGAGGCCCCACTGCAGCTCTCAGGCAGATTTGGCACTGTCACTTCATGGTGTCACTTGACAATTAAAGCAAATGCAAGTGGTGTAGTAAAGAGCAGATTAATTAGATTTGACAATAACACTGGGAAACAACTTAACTTTAGAGTAATCTGTTTCAGGAGGGAAAATGTTTCCATTGTTTGCTTCTTGGCTTTCTCTTTAAAACTAGACACAGATTTCCAGCTCATGTGTGGGAGTAGACAGCCTTCTTGTGTCTAATAATGGTTTTAATAAGTGAATATTTTAAGTACCAATGCTGTGGAACTTGTCACTCAGTATAAACTGGGGAAAAGTCGCTGGGTTTCTCTTATATTTGAGAATCCTGTGAAAAAATTCCCCCCTAATGTGGGAAGCTGGGTGGATCTGAGTAGCAAGGCTGGGAAGCACATCGAAGCGCTTTCCTTCCTGACTGCTCTGCTGCTGCAGAGCTTGGTACCTATTGCTGGTTTGCACCTTCGCCTTCAACTGAGCTTAATGCAGCAGCTTCTGGTTCCTGAATAAAGTCTGGGCAACTTTAATTGCACTTACCCTGAAGCAGTTATTATTTTCTGGGGTCATTTTGCACTCAGTGGCTACATAAATACATTGCCATTTTCCAATAAGATGAACAGATCCACCTCTGTTATACCTTCTTCACCCGCAGCTCCCCAGGTGTTACCTTTCCTACAGCTGTAAAACACTAAACAGCCTCATACTAAAATAGATTTAAAACCTAAAAATCCTCTTAATTTACTTCTTTTGTCAAGGGCCTCACCCTAATATGCAAGCATTTATACCATCCGCTTCATTGCATAGACCTACTAGTATGGATTACCGCTCCAGTTTCCTTTAACGTTGAGTTTATTAATTAGCATTTACTATTTATATAGCACAATGTGCTAAGTTTATTATAACTACCTTAGTTACTGATGATATAAAAACCTGATTGTTATTTTTGTGGCTTCATAAATCCAGAACTCTTGATACTCCAGTTATCCATCTTTGAAATGTGAAGTCAGCAATATTTTGGCAGTTTCTGTTAAAGGTGGGAAATTCGGTTGATGGACTTCTGGGTGACTGTACCTGAGTCACCGTGCCTCTATGAATAGACTCAGATGTCGCAGTTGTAGCATTTACATGCATTTCTTGGGGATGAAGGATTAGCAAATGATGGATTAGGCAAATTAATCTATGGTTTGTAAGGCATACATTACACAAGGTTCAATTTAGGTTGATGGATTTATTATTTATTATTTATTATTTGCTGTTGTGTGTCAGTAAGTGGCTCTTCCTAACATTATGATGTATGATAGCAGCCCATGCCTGAGCTGCTGGATATAAAGGTCATTGTTTCCATAATTAACCCCATTTTTCATGGTCTCTTAATGCCAATACATTAATTTGCATTGGTCTGGAATGTGACAAAGAAATGAATTTCCTTGGGTTAGGTTTTCTTAAGCTGAAGAGTTCTAAAACCTAAGACTATGATCACAGGCTTTTAGGGTACAAACACATGTGTTCTTCAACATATTGCCTGTAGCTGAATCTTTCTCAACGAGGAGTAGTTTCAGGGAGATACAGAGGACTTAGAGGTGTCTGAAATGACAGTTTTAGAAAGAAACATCAGGAGTGGAATTTACGAGTGATAAAACAGGATTAAACCTTCAGTGAGAGCTGGGGGTCTGGACCATGCCCACTCCTGTTTGTTTGGGTTTTTTTCCTCTTTTGGGCCCCTTGTTGAACCATTGTGAACAGATCTTTGCAACAGAAAGATATTCAAGTTTTATAAGCTGCAGAACTGTCCTGTGGATACCCAACAGCTATTTTTTCCTACCCTCTGAGCTATCCGAATCCCTCTTGCAGTCTACTCATTCCTGCTGAGCTGGGTTTTTGGGATGTGCTTGGGGAGAGGAATTTTTCCATAGGGGCACCTTCTTGAGTCCTGCCCAAGGCTTTGGACACTGCTATTCTCATCTGAGAGCCAGCCTTGCATGAGCAGGCACTTGGAGGCAAGATCATAGAGTTTACCCCCTTGCCTGGCTGCTTCTGTCCCTATTCCCAAGTAGTGCCAGTAAGCAGGACAATGCTTTTCACCCCCCCCGCCCCCCTCCAGATACAGGAAAGGCTGCTCCAAGTCCTGTATTGCTGAGGTTGTATCGCTGCTCATGTGCAGCACCATCTCTCCATCTGCCTGTGAGAGCAGGGGAACGGCAGGGTCCTGCCTGCCCGGCTGGTGCTGTGCAGGCAGCAGCAGGTTTCGCTATGAAGTTCCCTGTCTTCGTGGCTTGAATCAGAACCTTAAGGCTGGCAGAGTGCCCTGCTTAACGATACCATGGGCTAATCATTTACAGCAGAATGCAAAGGCAAAGAAGTGTGGTTTTAATCTTTACAAATGTATCTAGATAAACCAGGAGACGGTCTTATCTTTTGTATTATAAGAAAGGGGGGAGGGGGAATCCACACCAAGGAACATTGCTGTACCGTCCTTGGCCTTTTCTTCAGTCTTTGTCTTTCTCTTTGTATCTTTTGATGTTGAATTAATGGGATATGAACTCTGAATACTTAAGTGATCTATTAATTTTAATTAGCTTCCTAATAGCTTCTGGACAGTGATCGAACATAACGTTGGGGACTGTGCTGTTTACTTCCCAAAGCACAGCGCACTGATGAGACGCCTGCTCGTGCGCACGTTCCTGCTCTGCCTTAGCTGCTGAGTGGCCTCCAGGACTGGAGGAGTCTTAGGCAGGTAACACTGATGGAGACTGTGAACGTAAGGCAGCAGAGAAACACAGCTGCATGCTTTGGTGTATGTGAGTGCCGACTCCTGTTGAGATGCTCCACATACCCTATCTCCGAGCATGGGTGGGATATCTGGTCTGCCTGGGGCTGAGCAGCCCTGGTGCAAGCTCAGCTCTTGTCAGTGGTCTGGCCTCGATGCAGGTATCGTCCATGAGCTGCTCTGGCTTGCGTGTGCAGAGGGCTGCTGGTGCTTCTCACCACCCTGCCACCGCACCAGCAAAGAACCACATCGCTCTGCAGCCTCCGAGCTGCCGACCAGTGAAACATTCCCACCAGATGGGCCTGTCTGGATTCTGACGGCATCCTCAGCAGGAAGCATAAGGCAGGAGGACTGGGGACGCGGAGGTGAGGAAACCAGCAGCGCTCCTTGCTTTTTGCTGCGTGCACATGAAACTGTGAATGGGAGAGAAGTTGCAGAGCTCTCAAGCAGCCAAGACTGGAGGCAGAGAAATTCGCACTGTTCTAGTTTACCGAAGCTGTGAAAGATGTGATAGATGAATCACTTTTGCAGCAACCTTCTCTGCTACCAGATTCCCTGAGATGTTAAGCTTTGCTGTACGCAGCATGTACTTGAGGAAAAGATAGAAGGGGTGTTCTCTGAATCAGAGGAGAGTCTGACGCACAGAGACATTTTCAGGGGAATAATTTACATATGTATTCCCTTTCTAAAAATATCAGTCACAGTATTGCCTCTATTTTTTGCATGCAAGGCTCTCTAGGCTGGTAGGTGGGTAGAACTGGGAATCTGCAATTACATGGGTCCAAATACCAAAGGTCCATCAGGGCTGCAGCATGGGATGCCTCGTGCTTTGCTCAGGAGACAGAGTTTGGAGATGGTTAATCTCCAGCTTGGGAGCAAAAAGAATGTATTCACCTTGACAGTACCCCAGATGTTATCCACACATGGTCTCATGAGTGTGGTCTAATGGATAAGGCTGGAAGGCAGCCTTTGCCTTTTCCCTTCTGGAGAAGGCAGCACAGCTGAGTGAAGGGCAATGAGCTGCTCCAGGAGGAGCAGAGAAATATGTAGGAATTTTTCATTTCCTTGGGTGGTGGCTAAGAGAGCTGGTGAGAAACACCATGTAACACACCATGGTCATCTCCCTGGAGGCTGGTGGGTAGATATGGTCAGCTGAAGGACCTTTCCCATCACAGCTGCTCATGCATCACTCCATCCCCACATCTGCTTATTCTGGAGCCCTGTGGCCACAGCCCCATGCCAAGGGAGAGGAAGGATGTCAAGGATTTGCTCTGGCTCTGCCTCCTGGCATTGAGAGGTCAACTGAGTTTTCTGATGTTTTTGGCATTGCCCTGCTCAGCTGTCGCAAAGTCAAAGGTAAATTCCCTTTGACAGCAGCAGGAACACATCTGGCTGTGCACTGAGCTCATCTCATAGTTTATAAGTGCTGGAGTTTCATCTCGATGGGTGAAGGACGATGTGGGATCAAAGTATACCCTGTCATCTCTTCATTTGAAGTGGTCCTTTGTTGTGCCCTTGTGTCTGTCGACACCAAACAAGGTGTGTTCCTGGAGTCTAAAGAGACAAGACCATCCTTAGTATCTTTCCTGAGGACCAGGTGGGACTGCGGGATAAGATCACCCTGCTCCTGAGATGCTTAAGGCAGAACATGTGTCTTGGCTTCATAATAAATTAAGTAGCTCAATGAAAACACACATTTATCTTGAACTTCTGTCATGTGACAGGCTACAGAAACAAGGCATGAGGAGTGTTTTGATGTAACTCCAACAGCCTTTTCCATCCCCAGCTCTCACATATGGGATTTACTTTAACCTTTGCCTTGGGTCTGTTATGAACTGGTGAGAAAAGAAAGAGTAGGGGGGAAGGTACAAACTGGCCATTAATAAATGGAGGTTGGAAATAAAACAGGTATTGCTACCGCCGGAGGGGTGAAGTTATGAACCAGCTGTGCAGCAATGGTGTGTCTGCATGTACGTGTGGAGCCTGTGCAGCTTTATGATGGAGGCTGATAAATTTATGGAGGAGTTTATACAACCCAGACGTTGTGTTAGCAGGGACTGGCCTCTGTGGACCCACTGCTGGGAATTTGTGAAGTGAGAGCTACACTGATATACAAACTGTCTTTGTGGTGAAGATGTGACCAAGTGTGGTTTTTACTCAGGGTTACAATGGCTGAGCTGAACTAGGGCAGATGCTTTTCAGTGGTGTCATAGCATCCTCAAAATGTGCACATAGGGCTCTGACTAATGGGGAGCAGAGAGAACATGCAGGGCCACAGCTGAAACACTGGGGAAAATTTGTGAAGTCGTTTTTTTTCTCTCTCTTTTCTCTGTGGGTTTTGTTAGTATGCTCAGGAAGTCCCATTAGCGCCCACTCGCTCCAGTAACACGCATCATTTTGCACTTTATTGTGTCTTCTATGAAAAGCTGCTACTGAGGAAGCAGTCTTGTGCTTCTTTGAAATCTTATGTCAGAAAAAAACATCACCTCGAACAAACAAACAAGCACACAATCCCCGAGCATGCCGGAGATTGATTTGTAGCACTTTTCTCCCCCACCTTATCTGTTCAGAAATGTTTTGGCAAGCCGTGAAAAATCAGAGCCCTTTGCTGTCAAATGCAATCTATTTCTGAGGGAGCTGCACTGAGGGCTCTGGGTGGGTGTTTGGACTCCTCCAAGGAGCTGAACAATTCTCATTGAAGTGATGCTCGTCCAGAAGAGCAAACGCAGCCGGGAAGTATTTTGCAGCCCGCGAATGAGGACAGGAGAAGAGTGGTGAGAGAGCACCATGTGAGTCGCAGAGAGGGATGGGGAAAGAGATGCCACACCAAATGTAATACAAATGGGACACAACCTGCCTACTCATTCATATCTAGTATTTTTCTAAGTGTTGCTGTTTTTCTGCATCCCGTTAAGCTTTTTGATTTGTTTCCATCTGTTCGGTATAGATCACTTCTGCAGTTTACTTAAAACACAAATACCCTTTATGAATCTCTACAGATGGTTTTCAAAGACTTATAGAAAGACAAAGATAAGATCAAGAAAATCTTGAGTGTTCGCCTCGGGGGAAAAAAATGGGACAGTTGCTTTGCCTTGCAGCTGCAAGCCACGTCAAATCAGACACTTTGATATGTTTCATTTTCTGTCTGAAGTCTACATCTGAAAGGCAGCCTGGCTTATTTCAGTCAATGCGCAATTTTTGTTAGTTGGGTCTCTTTCTCAGCTTCTAAAAAAGATGCTCATTTGCATCCTAGAACAAAGACAGCACTTTCCCCCCTACATTCAGCGTGCCTTCGCCAAAAACTAATCATGCTGCAAAGCGTGTGTGTGTGTTAGGGGGTTGGTTTTTCGAGCACTTTTCTCCTGCCCTGTTTGCCTGAGCTGCAGCACGGATGGGTGCTCATCCACTCCACAGCGGCCTCAGTTGTGGTCTAGTTGCATTTGGACTAAGGCCAGAGTCTCAGTAGCACAAGCAGGGCCTCCAGGTCGCAGTTTGGTGGTGCAGAGCCAGTTGGCCGGTGGTGGGTTCAGGCACCGGCATCCCTCTGTAGTCATGGGCTGAGTGAGCGGGGCTGGTGTGTGTCTCCACCTCTGCTGCCTAAACCTCCAGAATGAGACCCAAAATCCAAAAAGCAGTGAGCGATGCAAAGCATAGAAGAAGATGGGAGAACACGACTGTTGGAGGACCGTGCTTTACTCGGCCAGTTTGATTTGCTCTTTGCATTAGTTTCTCCCTCAGGCCAAGTCTGTGGCTGGTATAAACTAGACTAACTGCTGGCCTCTGCGGGAGACGCTAAACCCTGTCTCTCTGTAATGCACTGCTTAGGTATTTAAATAAACACCAATCATTTCCTAGAGAAACCATATGATGCTAAATTTCTGCTGCTCTTCATCTGCTTTAGACTCTTTTTTCTTGGGAATGGGGAGGGATTCACACTTCTGTGTTTTCTTTTTAGTGCTGCTGGGCCTATTCCAAAGCCATTTGAAATCAAAGGAACTCTCCCCCCTGGGCTTTAATGGACACTTTAGTGGGCTCTTGAAGATTTGCCTGGGGCAGAATCAAAATCTTTGCAGAAATTTCAGTATTGCATTGAAGAGAGGGAACTGTTTAAAAAAAGAGAACATGTCCACCTTAAATGTACAGCATTACTAAGAGCTGATTAAAAAAAAAAAACCAAACCACCAAGTTGTAGGAGTCATGCACGTTAGCACTGGACTTTATGTGCAAAGACAAGGTGTGTATTGTTTGCCCAATTAAAAAGATAAAACCTGTAGACCACAGTCAGGGAAATGAGCTGGGAAATGAGTGATGACTCGCTGAACAGGCAGGTGCACGCATAAAAGCATATGCAAACTGTTCTGCTTATCTAAAGACAGGTTTATTGCCCGGTCATCAGTTTGCACGGAGGTTGCTTTGGAAATTTGTGACCTACCTTTGTGCTGCACTCTCAGATAAGCTGTAAAAGCAGTAGCATCCCCTGGGCTTTTCTTACCTTTTGGAGCAGGAATGGCTATCAAAGGTAGAAGAAAGGAGGTGAGAGATAAGTGGAAAGGTAGGGGTTTGTTGAGAGGCAGCTGGCTGAGGGTACTATCCTGGCACCAGTCACAGTGCCCAGTCTAGGTCTGGTTCAGTGGTGTCTGCGCGGCCGAGCAGGTTCCTCTTCGGAGTGAGTCCTACAACTGAGAGAAATGCATCCAGCACTGGAATGTGGGGCTGTGAAATGAATGCTTTGTGTGACACTCACTCCTAGATGTAAGGAACTAAATTATTCAGGGATGGATGAGCAGTTCAGCTCTATTGTCTGGAGCCCAGCAGAGAGATTGTAGAGAGAAGTGTGTAAAAACTATAGATTCCTGTCCTATACGGGTCCAACTTGCTTTCTGTAATAATGGGTGTTTGTAACAAATCACTAGATAGATGAAGGTTTCAAACATGGTACTGAACTTGGATTTGGAGCATCTGTGGTCACCTTGAGTTTTGTCAGTGTTTCTTTTTGGGGAACTGCTCACCCCAGAGTTTTTAACTTCTGGCTCTGAGCTCCCAGGAGAGGAGGAATCTTCCATGCTTGCTGTGTGAGCAGGAGGTGGCATGACCTAAAATACTAAATTTAAAGCTTGGTATGATAGAAATACCGGCAAGTTCTACAAATATGGGCACATACACAATGGTGCTTGGTGTAATGATGTTAAAAATTATTTTGCAGTGAAGTCAGAAGACAAGAATGTCTCCTGTAGTCTTTGCACATTGAATTTGCAAATGAAGCGGGCTTCCTCTTTCCAGCTTTCTTTATAAGTCAAAGAGTGTATGCTTCCTGCGAGAGTTTTACAACCATATAAATCAGGTGTGTTCTGATGCATATGTGTGGCTTAGGGGTTTAGGATTTGCCTCAAATGGATAATTTCAAAGTTTGTGCCAGAAGTCTGGGTTTCTAGAGATTCATGAATCTCACAGGCTTGGCCATGAAACTCTAACAGAAGCCAAGTTTGAGTTCATCACTGAACATTTGCACTTGAAAATGATAATCATATTAGATTATTTTGCATCCAGGTAGTGAATGTGTGAACCAAATAATTGCTGGAATTTTCAAACTGCTTGAATTGAGCATGCAATCCATGATGAATAACTTCATCTGACGAAACTTACCGAGAAATAACGATGGCTTGGTCGTTAGCTGCTGAATTTGCTGCTCCCTATCTGGAGTAATAGAGACACATGCTTTTTAACCAAGAGGTTCAGGAAGTCTCAAGTTCATAAAGCAAATACATCTGGTGCCTGTGCTTGTGAAGGATTTTACACTCCAGCCAGGCTCGCTGGCAGTTGTCTCCAAAGAACATTCATTTCAAAAGCAAGGATGAGAGCATGGCTGAGACAAATTGGTTTTCGAATTAGACTGATTACCGATTTTTTTTTTTTTCCTTTTTTGTAATACCCATTCTGTGAAATTTCCTTTTCTCAGACTTCAGAGAGCCTCAAACTAAAGCTTCAGATCTAAGCCCTGCCAAAACTCCAGATTTTTTTTCAGTTCTGGCCCTTCTCAATGTAAGGGAACTGAGGTTACCTCCTAAAGAGACCCTCACCTAACACGAGGCAGCAGAGAGCTGCTGGAAGTAACTGCACTTCTGTAACAGGGAAAAGAAAAAGGCTGTAAAGAAAGGGACAATCAGCCAAGCTGAAATTTCAGGGGTTTGTCCTTTGGCTTGCTGAATAAGTTTTATTGTAGGACAAAGAGAGAGAAAGGACTTGTGGTCACTGACTGCAATGCTTTTTAACTGACATGGATCTGACAGGAGTTTTTTTAAGTAGATGAGTGTGAGCAAGTGTGCCTGCATGCATAATGCAGGGGAGGTCACTACAGACTGATATCATAGAAAAGAGGGGAAATACAAAATACTAATTACCAAATTAATACAAACATTTAGTTGCTGTATAATGGAAAAGAGAAAGTTCTGCTGTTGCCCTGTAGATGATCTTGTAATATTCACCTGCCTGCCCCTTCTAGCACTCAGCTGGAGTTGCCATGAGCTCATCCCTACGAGAGAGGGGACAGCCCCTCCATGACCCCAGAAGAAGCCTGCCTGGGCACATGGCCAGAAAGCCTCCAGCTCCAGGGACACCGGGGCTGCAAAGGGTACACCAAGGGGAGCACGGCACCGCACCAACGTTGCTTCTTCCACACTGCAGGTTTTGCTGAAGTTGAGTTATGACCACAGCTGCAAAATACCGTATGGTATTCGTAATGTGGGGATGTGGGTCCCATAATGAATTAAATTAAACCGTGTGTTAAAATGCACAATGTACAGCCCTGTATCCCCCACTGGTTGCAGTGTTTCCAGCAGCTATGTGCCGTTGTCTCTGTGACCTTCGCCTTGAAGAGTTGATTCACCTTGTCTTTGGTTATGTCCATCTGATACCTACTCTTGGTTCACCACAGATAAACTGTTGTAGTCTGAGAGGTGAAAGATTCTTTCTGGTACTATTGCAGATCTAAGCGAGGATGAGCAAAGCGTGGATCCAGACCTGCTTGAAGGCTGGAGGTGACCTTGTGTAAAGGGAGAGGATGTTTATGTTCTCAGCAATGACATTTACGTTCTCAGTAATGACAAATGAAGGGAGGGACAGGAAGCATTTGGGGGCAGGCAGAGTTTTGGCTGCAGTAAGAGTTAACTGACAGCAAGACACTCACAAGGGGAGACTATTTGTGAGCTGAGATTTTTAGTTTTGCCTTTCTATTCCTGACCTTTGCTATAGGAAACTGAACAGTGCAGTCATCAGCTCATCCCTACACATGCAAGAACACAGTTTTAAAAATATATCCTTAGTTTTTAGGACCTCTGGGGAGTCCTCATAGCAATATTTGAAACAAATCCCTCGTGCATAAAGTAATCAGATTTTTCGACTCACCTTTTAGAAAACCTCTGTCGGTTCCCCACTGAGCTGGGATGCTCCACCAAGGGGCTGTGCCCCAGCGGGGAGAGTGAGCACAATGATAACACAAATGAGCTCTGATCACCCTCTCCTCCTTTATGAAATATGAAGGCACTTGTTCATCTGGTAAAAAAGGGACTACTAGGCTGTGGGGAAAAAAAAACCCAAAAACGGAGTCGCACTGCTATAGAGAAATCAGAACAAAGATTTTAGCTTTGATGAATAAGAAACTCACCAACTAAAAAATGGTCCTTGGGATACGCGCTCGCTGTGTCTGCAAAAGGGGGAATGTGTGGCATGTGTATTTATTTTTAAGAAAGCAATAAAGTACCTTGAAAGAAATCTTTTAAAATGTTCCAGCAATCCACCAGCTGTTTGCAATTTTGCTCAACTACTAGACATAAAATGCTGCTTGCATAGTATGCTGCTGTAAGGAATAAGCTCCTTCAAACGTCCTTCTCAGTCTTGACGTTGGCTTATTCAACAGCCATCTTTGGCTGAGAAATTTTTAACTTGAAAGATCATTTCCCCGTCTGCTACTACACACTTGAATAAGCTTTCACAGCATAAGCAGTCTCCTTGTCCATGGATGAGCTCAGCCACTATTCCCTTTGCTTGGATTTTCCTGGAATTTCATCTCTTACCTCAGTTCCTGGGTGATAAGCAGCAAATGTCGCTTGCTATCTGTCTTGAAAATGTTTAGTGAGATGCAGTTGGATGAAACATCGCTATTTTCAAAGAATTAACTTCAGATGACCCGCTGCAAGTGCTCATACTCCCCGTTTTGTTGGTTTGCCTCCAGCAGCTTGTTTTATTGCAAGCCCTCAAAAAAATACTCATCCCTAGAAAACACCTCCATCGGGTTAGACAGCAACTGAGCCTCATCCCAGACATATAAAACAAGGCTGTGCTTGCTCACACAGATGGAGCGTGGTGGACCTGGCTTTGGGAGTCCCCTGCCCCCCCTGCAGCAGGCCCCGGCACGCACGGCGGTGCCCATCCGACGTGGGGAGCCTGCTGGAGCCTGGCTGCGTGCCGCGGGTGGAGACAGTGGGGTTTGACTCAGGGTGAGCTCCTCCATCGCACTCAGACAGGTACTGCAGGAGCTGGGCAGGGCTTTGGGTAGGGCACTAGAAGGGGGGTGATCCCGCTCCGGCAGTTTTTCCAGTTGATGATGTAATGGCACCTCAATTGCATAAGAAGCGTTATTAGGAAGACGTGGTCTCTGGCACTCTGTTATGAAACAAGAGCAGTTGTTTTTTTTCAAAAGTTTTTAAGGTGGCTGGACTTACCAAAGCCTCTTTGTTATATATTGAATTCTTTGGGGGAAGACCATGCTGTGGGCAACGGTGCCGTTTGTGAAGATCCTTTTCTTTGCTGGGTCACTTCTCTGGCGTGCTGACTGCAGGAGGTGTGGTGGCGTTTTAGGAGAATTCATCCTGTTAAAACCTTCGCTGGCTTGAGTGCCACTGCTGTGAGCCGGGGCTGCTGCTTCTAAGAGAATATTAAAGCACTTGGTTGTTGAGGATCACAGGGACACTGTCACTGCGGGTGTGATGGCTTAAGAGGACTCAGCAGACATCAGTGAGTGTGGAGTTGAGCAGTTATCCACAGGGTCAGCTGTGTCCCCAGACACACAGCTGGGTTATCTTAGCTAACAGTGGTGCAAGGAAGGGTGCGTAGTGAGCGTGTATGGGAGGACATATGTCTGGTGTTTGGCATGGCCATTCCTGAAGAGCACTTCCTAGGACAAAGCAGGTGTTTGTGGGTGCACCAACAGCAGTGGAAAACCAAGCTGGATGAGAAGAGGAGCAGAAGCATATATTCCCTGGCAGAACACATGTAGAGGGTCCTGTGGAGGACCTTGCTACCTGCCACACAGCTGGAAAGGGTGGTGCTTGAACATCTTTTTCTTGCTGAGAACCACGTGGGGTGTAGGAATATTCTCATGATCCAGATTTTGATAAAGATGTTTTGATAGAGATACAGAGGCAGAATGAAAAAAAAAGTCTGTGAAGAATGTTGTGTTTGTTGGGACCTTTTAACAGCTGCAATGGAAACTGCAGCTAACCAGTACTCCGTCAAAACCTGGTAGTGTCATGGGTGGGGGCTGATGTGGCTCTGGGTCTTGTACTGGTCCTAATGCCAGCCCCAGGCGACCCTGGGAAAACTGCTCTTGGTTTTTGATTTGTCAGGTCTCTGTTGCAAGCCTGGTTCTGCACTCACACTTTGGGGTTTCTATCCTAAATCTTTGTGTGTGAACAAGCAAGATGAAAATAGTTTAACATGAGCATTTCTCAATTCAGCAGATGCATTTCTTTCCCTCGATCTGAATCATACAGGAAAAAAAAAAATGTCAGAGCTTCAGCTACAAAGGATATAAAGCTGGTATATTATACCTTGTAAAACAAGTGGTGTAAACTAGAGCCATGTATAATGCTGAGTGGGCAACTCTGCAGCTAAAGTGCAATAGATTTTCTCGAGCTTGAACGTTGAGGACCATCAGCCATATGGTTTCCAAGAAACTTAAGATTTAGATTGAGAAATGATTTGCAGAGAAAAACTCTGACTACAGCAGGGGAAAGAAAAAAAGCACATTTAAACAGAGATCCATTAACTGACATGGCCTGGCCAACACACTTTTAAAGCACAATTTAATTTTTTTTCCTAGGAAACCAAATCTGTGTGGTTTATCTAAATTCCTGTCCTGCCTCCAAAGTTAGTTTCTTTAAAGGATAATGAATGAGAAACAAGTGAAAACCAGGTTTTAAGTGGCTGTCTTACAGGATTCCCAGGGGTCTAGGGCCATTTAGCTAGCTACCATCTCTGCTTTCTCCTTGCAGGAGAGGCAGACTGTTCAGCACAGCAGAGCAGAAGAAAGGCTTTTCACCTAACAGTTAATTTGTGTGACAAGATGTGGTGCAAAGAAAAAAAGCAGCAGAAGAAAGGAGTTTCTTTTGTTGCTTGTTTATTCTTGAAACACGCTTTGTGCACCTGACACGTTTTCTGGCTTCATTCTGGATTTAATGCAAGAAATTGGCACAGTCTTACTACTGTGGTTAATTTTAAATGCAACAAGATCACACTACGGTACTTGACACATCTCGAAGAGCAACATCATGACACTGTTGACACTGAATATTCACTAATGGCATCCGCTGCCAAACTCAAATGTAAAATGAGTGGGGTAACAACAGCGCCATTTAAAAAACTTCATTCAAGGGAGCATTTAAAATTTTATCAGGTCTAACTGGCGCAGTAGATTTGCAAATGTGGAAAATCTCCAGTTTCTGTTGTTTACTTGCTTACTCACAAGTTTCAATGTGCAAGGCAAGGACAGCTCCATCTCCTGAGGGAGGAAAAACCAGAGGTACAGCAGCTGAGTGCACATGCACACCTGGAAACATCTGTCCTCCCAGGGCTGTCGTGCCTGGCTGGGCTAATTCAAAGATTAGATCCTGATTTGTTTGTCTGGTTTTATTTTGTTGTTTTTTTGTTTAGTTGTTTTTTTTGGTGTTTTTTTTTGTTGTTGTTGTTTAGTTGTTAGGGGTTTTTTTTGTTTAGTTGTTTGGGTTTGTTTGGTTATGGGTTTTTTTGGTTGGTTGTTTTTTTTCTTTTTCTCTTTAAGCTGAGGCTCAGTTACTGGGTTATTAATGGTCTTGAAAGAGTTCCATAGATATTTTAGAGTTTATTGCTTTAGCTTTTCAGTCAATAAAATAAAATATAATAACATAAAATGAAAGTCAAAGTTCTATAAATAAATACGGCTGAGTTAATCATTAGCTAATGATCTGTTTGTGAGGATGTAAGCAGAAAATAATTAGTCTTTTCTTTGCTATTGCTGTGAACACTTCTAAGTGTGGATGCAGTTATATTGGTTTAAATCGTCTCCACAAATACAGCTATAGTGTAAACATTTTATAAGAATATAACTTCAGTCACACTTTTGCTAACACACTTTCCTAAAAAGCACAATTAAATCTTTATACAAAAAAAAAGGTGGTTTTTAAAATGCATGCTTAGTTCTGATACTGTAAGTCACTCATTTAAATCTTCAGGGCTACTATTTTAGGAGATGGTGAGAAAAGAATTGCAGGGAAAGATGTTTTTTTTTGTACTGATGTTTCAAATCCTGCTCCGTCCCAGCAGGGAACTGTGGCAGAATTAATCAACATGTCTGGAGTCCCATTGGGTTTCCAATATCTGTGTATCAATGGCTTTTGAAATTAAAACATTCTGAATGTTGAAGTTTTCATTTGGGAGTGGGTTATGTTTTTTATTTTCTTAAGTGGTTCTATTCACAGAAATAGGGTTTGCAGTACTTTAAGGCAAAGGATAGCAGAGAAGAAAGAATATCTTTTATCCTCTCTGTACAACCTGGGGCGGAAACCCTGTGTGGGGCTTTGCTGTACAATCTCAACTCAGTGATGATGATAATAAGTTTCTGTAGTTGTTAAGTACGGCTAATAAAGTTGAAAAACACCTTTTGAAAAATGATTAGGTAGATAATAAAGTATGTCAACTTGAAAATATGCATTCTTCATGTGATGACTGGAGATAGTTTATCACTTTATGAGTGACACGTCCATTTATAAATATTTATTCTCTCCAGTGGTACTGATAAATCTTTTGAGCCTATAAGCCCATTGATACATACACCGTAATATAATTTGTCTTTCCAATGCATTTTATTTATTATTGACTAATTGCCTGCCAGATTGTAAATATGATAGGGGTGGCATTGTGCTTTGATTAACTGTATGTTAAAGTACCCAGAGGAATTTAGATCTAGCTCTGAGCAAAGACATCCAAGGCAATAAATTGTGTATTTTGAAATCAGCTATGCAGTATGGAGCTGCAGCGCTAGTTAAACAAGCTGAGCAGAGGCATTTTCCAGAGCAGTTTATTTTGATTAATGGGTTCCCAAAAGCCTCTTGCTGCTGTTTACAATGGATTTGCTGTAATATTTACAATAAACTGGGGTTAGTCAAGAGAGTTTTAATGTACTTCGGCAGGTTACTTGCACTTCACAAACCTGGGGCAGGAAGTACAGTGCAAAGTCAAATAGACAGATGTTTTGTCCTCCTTTTTTGTGGCACACGTGTATGGTGGTTTTTGGTATTTTTTTACTTCTTTCTCCCCCTTCAGCTCTCTTCTCAGACATTTTCTTAACCGAATGTTTAAAACCAACTTAACACATCTTGAACCATCTCTGTGATGACTGGAGATAATTTATCACATTAGAGCTGACACGCCATTTATAAATATTTATTCTCCGCGGTGGCACTGATAAATGGGCTGAGCAAGAGGGCCGCTGGAGGAGGCTCGCAGCAATGCTGCCTTCGCCTCGTCTTCCCCAAGTGAGCGGCTCTGGCAGCGGCGTGCTCCCGGGCAGGCCGGGAACGCAGTTAGGGCAGCAGTATCTTTTGATTAACTCCGTCAAAACACTTTGAATTAGGACACAGTAGATCTTGTTAACCAGCTGTTCTCTAACATTCCAGGCAATGAAATTCAGCATTTTCCATGGCACAAAAGCTGTAGCAGTGGGAGGTTTTCGAGCTAGGCGGCTCTTAACACTCACCACAAACACAGGTGCTCACTTGCATCTTCTTTTTCGTATCTTGAAGCCATGAAGACTAAATGTTACTGTCCTGCCCAAATAAAAATCCCCCTGTGGAAGGCACTTGCCCGAAATACGGCACAAGGTGGGCGATGTGTGAGTGAATTGATGGCTGTGTTTCGCCCTGTCTCTGCCTGCAAGCCACCTGCCAGCCCCTCAGCTCCTCTCCCTTTTCTAAAAAATCGAACTAGTTTGTCAGACCCTATTTATGCACCATGTAATTTGTCAGAAATTCTATTGTAATTAGCACCCGCTAATCACTGTCAGTAGCGTTAGTTAGCTAATTGCACCTTGGGTATTAAAAACCAAAGCAAACTCAAACCTAGTACATAATTTTATCGAAACAAATAAAATAGAGAAATATTTGTGTTCTCCAGAGGGATGTGGCCAGGTTGCTGGCGACATGTGCTGGTGTTTCCTTTTGAGTCCTGCAGAAACATCTCCCTTGGGGACCTTCTGGACCTTTTCCAGAGGTCTCAACCTGAACTTGTGAGGTAGTTTGTGGATGGTGCTTTGTAGGCAGGCAGTGGGAGGGTAAACTTTGCAGGACTGGTGCATGAAATCCCCACAATTAGAGAGCTCCAGAGGCAAAAATGAAAGCAAGAGCCAGGGACAGATGGTGTCCTGAAGGATGGGCTAAGTTAAGGAAGGGTTTGGCATTTCCAACTAGAAGAAATGTTCTTGTTCCGTTTTTTTTTTTTTTTTCTTTCTCTAAACACTAATTTCTTTACACTTAAAGAAGGAAATGCCATCATCCAGAGCTGTTACAGCAGCCTTTCCTCCATGGACACAGGATAATCTAGCTCTCTTTGATTTCCATTATACTTTCCAGTGGATCAGAGATGTAATTAATTAATTGATTTTTGCTGCCAGTCCCCTAATTAACACTAAATAAAAATTCATGCCAGGGTTAATAGCTTTAAAGGTTGGAGGCAGGAGCTTCTGCTGCTCAGGACCGTTGTCCATTCAGCAGTGCATTTGGGTTATATTCCCTGTCATGCTTTTAATTCCTAATCAATTGGAAGTTAATTTTGTTCTTAACCAAAAGGGAGCTAGAAATGGGTTACTGTTACACAACTGGTTTTGTTTTACAGCCTTTATAGGGTTGTGTTCACAGCACAGCTATAACACCAGTCAGCAAACTGGGATAGCACAACAGGGACATGATCCTGGTGGAAGACAGTCCCCCAAACCAGTCAGATTTATACTTGGATAGGCCTAAACCTTGTTCTCCTAATGCTCACTGTAAATGCTGTGCTTTCTGTTCTTTATTGTACTGGATAATTAGCACGTGAATCCGTGATGCTTTGAGGATATGAAGTGTTAGGTAATATTAGGTAGAGACTACTGGAATTTTACTAACGAAAGGTCAGGTTGTTTTTATCCATTATCTCTTACTAGACGATAAAATGGCAACAAATCCGACAGAAATATTGAAAATATTGCTTTGTGTGTTGTTAAATGAACAATCTCACTCCCTCATGGGAGCAGAAATGTTGAAGTGCCTCTGAGACCCAGACTGAACCTGGGAAAGGTGGCCATCCCCTGTACTGCAAATTGGGGCTCCTGGCTTTTGGTAAGTCATTAAGCCCTTGAAAATGTCCCTGTGAAATTGAGCCGAAGGAAAATAAAAACATTCTCTAGTTGTCTTAAAAAAAGGGAAAGATAAATAGTAAAGAGATTCTCTTTCTTTCTGATTCCTGCTTTCACTTTTATATTTCTGTGATTACTTGGCTCAACATCTTCCCTTCCCTGGCCATACATAGGAGAATCACTGAAGCTCCTTCTAAAGTATATCAAGAGGATATACAGAACAAACCTCATAAGCAGTAAAATAGGGCCGTATTTGACCAAAATGCCAATGGATAAAGACCTCTGCAGAGTCGCTATGTAATGTTATATACATTATTTTCAATCAACAAAGAATTTAGAAGGTCAGATTGAAGAAGTTCAGACATAAGTGATCATATCCAAGGCAAATATCCTATAATTCCAACTGTTGTCTATTGCGTTTGGGCAAACACTGGAGAAAGTTCATGTTCAAAGGGGTTTTGCATTCTCTTAGGTGTTGTTAGCCATCCTACCCTTCTGAAACATGGAAGTGCTTATCTTCATAGATTCTCTTCCATTTTCCACTGCCTTGTATTCTCACTTGCTCATAGGCAGCCACAGTGTCAGCAGCTGTGCTGCTGCTGTGCTGCACCTCAGAGAGCCCTCAAGTTGCCTGGGCTCAAACTGCTAACGTGGTGCTGAGCAATGGGGAAGCTGAGTTAAAATCCTTGTTCCTGTCATCTTTTTGGGGGTCTTTTTTTGGCTGTGTCTGAACATTTGCAGCACTGAGCAGTCTGGAAAGAGAAAAGAGCAAAACCCATAATTTGAAATAAATTAATAAGATGTATTTTGTCCAGTTCATCCCTCATGGACTTCGAAATATTCTGATTTTTACATTCTGGCTTTTTAAGCTACAAGGTGGTGTAAGTTGCAAGGTATTTGCAGGAGCATAGCATGCTCTGTCTCAGCTGGGATCATTATGGCTAATCCCCAAACATTCAACTCTGATTTTATGGTTTGTTTGGTTGTTTTGTGGGTTTGTTTTTTTTTTTGGTTTTTGTTTTTTTTTGTTTGATTGTTGTTTTGTTTTTTTGTGGAAAAGAAAAGGCCATGGTTTGTGTTGTTGTTATCAACTTCAGTCTTTGGCCCAATAGAGTATCAGCTCCATGCTCTTACTCTAATGTTCTTCTGCTGATTTGCTTCTCTGCACAAATACTGTGCTGAGGACTCTGCCAGCCTTTAGCCTTGGCCATACTAATACATAATGCAGATGATAAAAGCCAGTGTAACAGAAAAGAGGTCCCAGGGAGAATACAAACTATGACAAAATAAGAAGGAAGCAGATGGTTAGGTATTAAACTGCAGTAATAAAATAACATCTGGCAGAATATCACACACACGCACTGATGCCCATCTGAAGAGTGCACTGATTTAAGTAATATGTTTCTCATTTTTGTGCAATTAACACCAAAATTTGCATAGCAAACAGTGGCAGAGCACACAGAAGCTTCTTTTGAAAAATACAATCCAAATATGTCTTTTCTACAAGGAGATTGGCCGTAGCAGACAGTGATGGCTTTCTATACTATGGTGTAAAGCAATTAATGAGTCATACCTTCCTGCTGGCCAGAGAACCCATTATTCTGTTTACATGCAGCCTGGCAGATGTACTTGTTTGCAGGGCTGGAAATTAAAAGATAAAAGGGGAATAGCATTTGACCAAGTGGAATGTCACTCCACCCCATGCCACAAAGAAAAGGGTGCTGTGCAGACTACGTAGATCTATAAGACCCCATGTAGGCAAATCGGACTGCCTCAGATCTTCTCCCAAATTTCCCTTTGTATGAGCTAGGGAAAGAGAAACCTTGAGGCTGGGTTTTTCAAAGGAAGTCGGAGGGAAGATGAAATCTCCGCCTGGTTTAACAAGCCACACGGCAGCACCAAATACCCTGCAGTCAACTAGGTTGTGTCTTTCACAAGCCTTGACCTGCCCATAAACCAAGCCTGGGGCTAGACAAGCCTGATGAAAGAGCGTTTAATTTGTGTTGCTGAGTATATGGAACGCTGATGAAGGGATGTGCTAGGAAAGCTGATAGTGGGAGCACTGGGGAGCTGCAGGGTGATGGAGATGGAGCTGGCCATTGGTGCAAGCGTCAGCACAGGACTGGCTTGAGCTGCGGTCTCCCTGCGATGGGCCCTGCTGTCAACCTGGGCCACTAGCAGAGGATGGAGCTGCTCCATGGTGGAGCTCACAAGCTACTTCACCACCAGCTTTAATAATACCTTGATGACCAAGTGCACATGAATATTGTGATGGGGAGGGTGGGGGAGGGCTCCCAGTGGAACCCTCCTGCTGTGGACACCTACTCAGCAGTGCCACCTTTGAGGGAAAGCCTACAGCTGCCTGCTCACTGCACACTTCACTGGACAGGCATATTTGCAGTTTGGGGATGGAGAGCTACTGCATCTCTTGTAAGCTGGAAGCTGCATCTGGAGTGCTTCAGGATTTTGCCTTTATCCACAGCGGGATGTAGTGTGTTAACTTCCCTGAGCAGTTTCAGCAGTCGCACACATTACTGTTCTGTGGAAGCACATACCTGATAAAGCAGGCAATGGTTCACTCATCAAAACCCCATAAAAATAGTAGCAGGTGGCAGATACAAGATTGCCAGTGTGATATGCTGTGTGGAAAAAAAAGATGCCCTGTGCTCTGCTCCAGCAGAGGAAGTACCAGATTTCCAGCCGCCGACGGTCGGCCTGCGCTGGAGCCTGACATGCGTTTCAGCATAAATGTCATTTTCATTTGGAATCTTCCAGTCTAACTTGGAATAAAAGGAGTTTTATTTTGGAATTCCCTAGGAAATAGGGTTTTGAAAAAGAAAAGAAGCATGGGAAGAGCTTTATCTCCATATACCTGCTCATGCCTAGGAGTGCAGGAGCGAGGTGTGTGGCAGACGTCTGTCCTCAGCTCTGTCATGGCAAGAGGAGGACACAGAACACCCTGGCATGGAGAAAGGCTTTGCTAAGGATTCAGAAAGGTCTGATCACCTAAGCCGGGCCTGGCTGCTGTAAAGTCAAAGTACATTGAATTTTCTTGGTGTAGTTGGTCTTTGTGGTGCGGTCCCACCGTGCTGCAGCTGCCAGCTGTTCTGCTTGCCTTCAGCAGAGCACCTAGGCTGGCCCAGCAGCACGCAGTGTTCCAGGGAAGGGAAAGTGTATTTCTTTCTGTTTTGCTGTGTTCAGTGAATGGCCTGATCTTGCTTCTTTTGAAAACAGTGACAATAGTCCCATTGATTTCCTCAGAAGAAAGGAGTGGGAACATGTCTAAAGTTCTTCTTCTTTCAATGAAAAGGAATAAAGGTGTGCTTTCAACACACCTTTATTCCATTTCCTTCTGCTTTTTGTATAGGGGTTATCTGCTGGAAATCTGCATCACCCCATGCACAGAGAGATCCAGATTTTGACATGAGCCTCTAAAAGCCATCATATTTTAAGTGAGAATGTAGTGATTTATTTCCATCGAGTAAAGCACTTAGGTCACATGGTATCTGCTTTCCTATGACAATCTTTACAAGGAAGAATAATGAGGATGCTCTTCTGGTGTCTGTTTTTCTTAGAGCAGCAGCAGATCTAGGACACTAACAGAAAAAGCTGAGGGATATCTGAAAGCTAGAAGGATATTTATGGGTGGAAAGGGTTATTTGTTATAACAAAAATGTGCACTACTGCAACATCTGTGAAAAACACAAACAGGCAGAATTTTGCAGTTTTAGGGACTGTGATACAAACAGTAATCTCTTTGCAGAAGTTAATTGTCTTGAAATCTGATTTCCAAAGGTAGCAGCCTTAATTTGGTTTGTTCTTTGCTGGAGATCCCCTGGGAGTGCGAGCTTCAGTCTCCAATAAATCAGGGGAGCAACATCCATCGTGGGCTGAGCCTCAGACATGCTGGGAATCTCTCTTTCCTCCTCAGTGGGCTTTAGATTGAGCCTTTGACTAAAATGGATATTATTAGAATAGCCTTAATTCTTATTTCTAAGGAAATATTGCATTTAAGGCAGTATTGCTGCCAAAACCAGGGAATGAATGCCTGCTCTGCAGTTTGCTTGCTCCTGCCCCAGGACCACCTCCTCCCTCTGCCAAACTGCAGTCCTGTGGAGATATGGCAACTTTGAACTTCCTGAACCAACAGTCACGGCTCAGGGTATCGTGGTCCTGTGTATTCCCACGAGCACAGCTGCTGAGAACAAGCCAACATCCTTCCCAGAATAACTCCAACCAAATCTGTACAAACGTATCTCTGACCCAGGGACCCCTGAAGTCAATGAGCTCTTCTGCCTGCAGAATCTCACCTTGAGCATATAACCTTTACTTTTGCTGGAGTTCTGTTAGGTTTAAACACTCTGCTCTAATGCAACATGGGGGTCTGACTGTGGCTAAGGAGCAGGCAATTGGGTGAATATGGACACATTTGCGGAAAAATTCCCCGTTCCAGCTAGTTTTACTTTGGTTTTGCATTTCCCTGGGCTGCTTTCTGAAGACGGTTTAATTTCCTATGTGCTGCTTGTATTTTGCTGATATTTCTTTACTTCAGCCTTGCTCAATGATATCCCAGTGCCTGCCTTCTCAACAGTAATAATAATAGCTGCAATATATTTAATAGCTACCCGCTGCCAGCCTCTCTCAGCCTTCTCCACAGATTCCCCAAGGTACCAGATGCATAATGCATTTCCCAGCTAGAAATCAGACCTCGCTAGGATCTGCTCTCTTGAAAAAACTCCTTCCTGGCAGGCTCCCCAGCTCTGTGAGAACTAGTGGTGTGTGCAAAAGCACCAGGAGAGGTGGTTTCCCTTCTCTTTGCAGGTGTGAAGCACAAGGCTTGGAGCTACATCAGTTACGTTTAGACTATTTGTCTAAACAAGGTCTCCCTTGCAACTCAAGGCAGTGCCAAAATTAATTACAGGTCCCCTCTGCAGAGGTGCTGATGGAATGTTTC
Organism: Baryphthengus martii; assembly: GCA_013396935.1. Taxonomy (NCBI): domain Eukaryota; kingdom Metazoa; phylum Chordata; class Aves; order Coraciiformes; family Momotidae; genus Baryphthengus; species Baryphthengus martii. Next base: position 279,233 of record VWZK01017961.1, read on the forward strand.
ATCCTGTCCCCAAGCCATCCAAGCCAGTGAGGGGTGGAGGTGCAGGGATGGAACTGGGTGCTGCGAGGGAGATTTTAATACGAGAAATAGGAAAATGCAGAAGACAACAGAGCAAGAGCCTGAATGAAGAAAATCTATGAAATCTTCCTATGGTCAACTCAACCCAACTAACCCAGGCTGACCAGAAGTGCCCTGGTGTGGCCAGCTTGACCTTTCAAAGGCCCCAATCTGACCAGCTTCCCACTCTATCCTGGAAAAATTGCTAGATGTGAGGGCCACAAGTAATTAACATTTACCTTAAATTTTAATCTCTTCAGGAAGAAGTAACTCATTTAATTATTCATTTATTTGGCTTTATATCTGCTTGAGAGTAGGGAGGCTATCTGCTTTAGGGTAGGGAGACTCTGCAGAGGGATCTAGATAGGCTGGATCGCTGGGCCGAGGACAATCACATGAGCTTCAATAAGGCCAAATGCAGGGTCTTGCACTTTGGCCACAATAACCCCTGGCAGCACTACAGGCTTGGGGAGGAGTGACTGGAGAGCTGCCAGGCAGAGAGGGACCTGGGAGTGTTAATAGATAGCCATCTGAACACAAGCCAGCAGTGTGCCCAGGTGGCCAAGAAGGCCAACGGCTTCCTGGCCTGGATCAGAAATAGTGTTGCCAGTAGGAGTAGGGAGGTGATAATTCCCCTGTACTCAGCTTTGGTGAGGCCGCACCTCGAGTACTGTGTCCAGTTTTGGGCCCCTCACTACAAGAGGGACATTGAGGTGCTAGAGAGGATACAGAGGTGGCTATCAAGCTAGTAAAGGATTTGGAGCATATGTCATGTGAGGAATGACTGAGGGATCTGGAGCTGTTTAGCCTGGAGAAGAGGAAATTGAGGGGAGACCTTATTGCTCTTTGCAACTACCTGAAGGGAGGTTGTAGTGAGGCAGGGGTCGGTCTGTTCTCCCTAGTGGCGAGTGATAGGGCAAGGGGAAATGGACTTCAATTGTGCCAGGGGAGGTTCAGGTTGGACACGTGGAAAAATTTCTTTACTGAAAGGGTTGCCAGGTGTTGGAACAGCCTCCCCAGGGAGGTGGTTGAGTCACCATCCCTGTAGGCATTTAAGAGATGGGTAGATGTTGCGTTGAGGGACATGGTTTAGTGGTGGTGTTAGGGCTAGGAAAAGGTTGGACTCGATCTTGAAGGTCGCTTCCAGCTGAAAATGTTCTATGATTCTAGATACAAGAAAAGAATAATTTAAAACAATTTGCTCATATGAATTTCTGCACCTTCTGGTGTTCTTCAGGACAGACTTGTTTTACAGAGAAGGAACTCAATAGAAAAAAAAAAGGAAAAGAAAAGGCCATGGCAGAGCTGGGAAATGAACCCAGGAATGTTGACTTTGAACTACATGAAACCAGTTGCACTACAGTAGCATACTCGGTACTTTTGCTTGGTTTTCAGCCACGACTTTAAAGTTAGGCCAACAAAGTTAAGAAGTCAGGAGGGGGGTAATTTTTATTCTTCAGATGAGGAGACTCAGAAATCTAAAAGCCTGGTGCTCACAATAACTTATTATTGCTCTTTATTTGATGGAGTGACTCATATAGCACACAGCTTCAGGAGCAGGTTTGGGGAAAGCTATAGCTGCAAACACAGCCAGCTGTAAAAAGCTAGCCGTTTCCTACACAGTATCTACTTCAAAAGACTAAAATAGATGTCTCCTTTTTTCTATCCAAAAAGTCACTGCAGAAGCAGCTTTCTTTTGTTATCTCCCAATAAATGTGTCTCTGTAATAGTGGAATTTACTGCTGGGGGTGTGTGTTTCTCACCGCTGTTTCCCCTTACAAAGGAGCTAATCTATCTTGTGCTGGGAGAAGGCAAATGATGTCATGTTTCCTGTGTTTCAGCCTACTTTCCAGCTGCTGCAGAAAGGCAGGGCTATAGGTAAACATTTCACTCTGCAAGAGCAGAGCAGGAGCTGCCTGCCCCTGACTGGGCCGGGGTTGTGCTGGGTTAGGGCTCCAGGAGCAGACCGACGGTCACAACATTTCTATGTGGCGCCTCCACGCAAGCCTGGATTGCCTTGTTTTCCCACTGGCCTGCCTGACTTTATCCCTTTGGAGAGCAGCCCAGTCACACAGGGATGAAGTGGGCTGGGATGCAGGAGCGCTGGGGAGCCAGCATCCTTGTCACCTCAGCCCTGGTCCACTGGCAGTGCTGGCTGGGGCAAGGAGCTCAGCAAGTCAGGACACTCTCATGGCACAGCCCTGTGCAGAAAGTTTGCAGAGTACTGTATGAACTAGTTTCACTTCCAGCAAGAGAGTCCTTGACATTCATTAAGGCAAAATTCTCTCTCACATTTTAATCAATGAAATGGAAAAACAACAAAACAGGAATGCATAAGCAAGTCTGACTTTTTCTTTTTTTCTTTTTTTCTTTTTTTTTTTTTTCTCTTCTCTTCTATATCAGCAGTCTAACAAGCCCAGGATAACACCCGCCTGCGTGCTGGATTCGCCCAGGCAATTACCACAAATGCAGATTGAATAATTATGCATGCGAAGACCCGTCTGGTACCTGCCACATGCAATGACTCAATCTGTGTGCAGGTGCATGTGTCTGCCTTCTGCGCACGCCACCGACCGCTTCTCTTGCACAGCGGGACCACGGCGCTTCTCACCACCCAGTGGAAAATCCAGCCCTTTCCACCATGACACTGTCCTGTCTCCTCAAAGACAGGGCTGAGTGCCAAGGGTGTGCAGAGGGGAGGCATCATACCCTTCACCTTTGAGCCATGTGTTGAGTGCAAGGAGGCTCCCGAGGTGCCGGGACCCTCTGTGCTGGTGTGGGGTGCTGGAGGGCCGTGGGAGATGGCAGAGTTCCGCTGCTGCACCCTGCTTTCCACTGACCGCATTTCACAAGTCACAGTGTTTGAAGGAGGGTGCAGCCTGAAGCCTCACTTTTCCCCACTGCGCTGGCAACAGCTTTTCCCTGGTGACCTGATCCCCAGCAGCGCTGCTCCTTTCCCCAGGAGAGCTGCCTGCAGCCCCATGGCTCTGCTGCCTGCAGATTTGCTTCTCAGTAATTCCATCCCTTGACTGTGTACCAGCCGGACATGACTTTCCTTATATATTATACCTTGAGTGCAATACAAGAAAATAAAATTGAGTAACAGCTTGTTTCCCAGCCCTGGATGGAGCAAAAATTTTGATGAATGGACAGACTACTTGCATGAAAAAGAGCATGAATAATTTGCAATGAATAATATTCAAGTGTTACCTTTTTTTTCCACTCATAAATTGCTTGCAAATTTTATTTTCCCCTTGAGCTGTTAGTCACCAGAGCAAATACAGAGCAGCTTGTTGGAAGCATTTGTTTTCTGCTACTCTGAGCTGTGGTTAGACGCACTGGTCACTCTGATTGATGGGGAAACTCGTACCAGCAAGTTTCTTTGATTGACACCTCGAAGTTGCCGGGGCTTTGCATATATTTCTTTCACGAGCAATGGCAAATGCTGAAAAAAGCTGTTTGTTTGTTACTGTTCATAATTTGTAAATTATTGCTTCTACCAGTCTCAACCAACATTGGAGCTTGACAGAGACCCAAGTTAGGAATGAATTATTTCATGAAAAATCCATGTAGAACTTTATGCTGCTGAAAAGTCACCAGTTCACCATTCCTGCCCGCTCTCCCCCATTTCTCTGGAGTTTTGCTGTTAAAAAATAACATGCCTATCTTTGTGGAAAAGTTTTTTGGTGGTGGAAGGCGAGGAAGGGAGTACTGGGGCAAGAGTGAGGTTATTCCTTACCTGTGTTGCTCTTTGTCCTGCTTGTATTAGTATAGCAAGTTGCTTCTTCTGACCTGCTCTGTCTGAGCTGCACGTGTGGAATAGCTGGGAGTTTGATTTCATCCTTCCGTTTCTCTCTCTTTCATTGCCTTTGATGAGGGACATGCAAGTTTCAGCCGAGTACATTGTAGAATTAAAATAAATAGATATCCCCCAAGTGTAACCTCTATCCCTCTCCCGTTTTAGCCTTTTCTCTTGCTGGAAGAGGTTTTCCTTCCCCTCTACTCTGCCCTGGTGAGGCCGCATCTGGAATATTGTGTCCAGTTCTGGGCCCCTCAGTTCAAGAAGGACAGGGAACTGCTGGAAATAGCCCAGAGCAGAGCCACAAAGATGATGAAGGGAGGGGAACATCTCTTTATGAGGAAAGGCTAAGGGAGCTGGGCCTCTTTAGCTTGGAGAAGAGGAGACTGAGGGGTGACCTCATTAATGTTTATAAATATGTAAAGAGCAAGTGTCAGGAGGATGGAGCCAGGCTCTTCTCAGTGATGTCCAATGACAGGACAAGGGGCAATGAATGCAAACTGGAACATAGGAGGTTCCAGGTAAACATAAGGAAAAACTTTTTTATGGTTAGGGTGATGGAGCCTGGCACAGGCTGCCCAGAAAGGTTGTGGAGTCTCCTACTCTGGAGACATTCAAACTCCATCTGGATGCATTCCTGTGTGACCTACTCTTGGTGATCCTACTCTGGCAGGGGAGTTGGACTAGGTGATGTTTTGATGTCCCTTCCAACTCGTAACATTCTGTGATTCTGTGACGGGGTAGGCAGCTCCAGTAGAATGTGCAGAAGGGATGGTCTGTGGGAAGGGTGGGAGGTGTGAGAGGTGTTTCCCACTCTGTCCCTCTGTCCCTGGGCATCTCTGCCCCATGCCAGCAGCTCAGCACAGGGAAAGGACACAGGTTGGCCCCTGACCAGTGGATGGTTCTTTGCATGTGAGCTGCTTCTCACCTTGTGTTTTTCACCTTGACGTGCTAACGGTAGGTGGGGAAAAAAAACGTCACCCCTGGGCAAAGCTGGTGTGTAACCCTGCCCTGCCTTCACTCAGCTTCTCTGGGTAAGCTGAGGCCAGGAGAGAGCAAGTGATGTGCCAGAGGTCACTGTGTCATGACCAGGTAGCCCAGCTCCTTGTTCTGAGCATCACGTGCACGCCAAGTGATATTTACTGCAGTTTAAGTTATTTTGGGATCTCTCTCCCACCTCTCCCATTTTCTATTCCTTTTCCATTGACCTATTCTAATCAGCTGAGATACTTTCCTATTTTCTTCTTTTGCTTGAACTCAAAGCGGTGTGAAGGAATGACCTCTCTTTCATGCACATGATTGCATTTTAAACTTTAATAGCTTCCATACCCTTTTCTAGGAGGTGCTCTACTGAGCTGAAGGTCTGTACTTTGCACTCAGATTTAGGGAGCAGCCAGAACATAATGGAAAAGTACAGTCTCTGTATCAGGTCTCCTGCATGACAGACACTTCAAATTTAAGCTACTTCTTTCTGGGCTGAACGTGTGTGAGGTTGAGGTTCACCTCATAGAGCACTTATTGACATTATGCAGCTGTAAAGAAATCTGTTTTGCCTATGAAAAAAATTGTAGTGTAATGTAGCTAATGCTCATTAAGAGATACCTTGATAAAGTGCAGTGATGTCTTAATAGATGCCAACAGAACAGGCTTAAGGGGAGATAATGAAACACACCCACAAAACCCACTTTTGCTCTGTCACAATCCGTCCTCTGAAGTGCAGAGGAATGTTTGATTTCTGGGTGTGTGTGTCTGCAGGGCTGGCAACGGAAACCAAAGCAATTGGGATTACAACAGTTCTGCTTAGCCTAAACTGAATATGTTTTTGGGTTGTTTTTTTTTTAATGTTTCAAGTTTAATGACTTATTTCCTCTTAGTGCTTCTTTGATTACCCATGGCCTTTCTCGTAGGAAAAGGAGACGTCTTGGATATGCAAGGAATGGTCTGGGAAGAGTGTTTTCTTAACATGCATTCCAAAATGGAGAGGTTAAAGCCCAAATTGCTTCCTGGTTAAGAAACACGTGAATTATTAGCTCCTAAGTGGATAACTCTGTTATGAACTTTGATGTTATGAACTTTGATGTGACAGTAGCTGTTCAAAGGAGTGGAAACAGGATGTGTGAGAAGTCTGCAAAAATCAGAATAAGTGCTTTTAGCTTATAGACTCTGTCTTTGTCTCTCTTGGTGGAGTTGTCTCTTCTCGGAGGCGATTAGCTACGTGTAGGACAGGGACGAACTGAGGTTGCATCTTTGCTTCTCTTGTTGGAATAGCCTAAATTGCCAGGTTTAGAAAGAGAATTGAAATGCAAAATATGAGGGAGATGTTGGGCCAGAAGTTTAAACCATTCCTAACATCATGGGGAAAGCAAGTGAACAAACACCCCACTGAAAAATAACAGCTTGTTGCCTGAAGCAATTGTTGTGTTCTTAAATTGCCTTTATTCATACCAATAATGTTATGGTGAAAATCACTCATCATTGAAAAATCCCTTGCTTATCCTTCTGATATCGAACCTGGGTTTTCTAAATCTTGGTATTTCCCACTACCCTTGTGGTTGAGACACCATGGGGTGGCTGCAGGAATGGGGTATTGGATGCTCTGTGGATAAGCGTCTAGGAGGAGGGGGCACGGCTGCATTTCTGAGATCCTCACCATCGCTCATCAGCTTCCTCTATCTTCTAACCATCCTAGGAGGTGAATGAAGGACTTCATGCTTGCCTGTGGAGCAGAAGACAAGAGCTGAGGCTGGAATCCAATTTGTGGTGGAGGTGGGCTGGTCCCCACAAAACCCTCCAGGACCACCTCTAAGCAGCAGCTGGCTTTGCTTACAGCCCCAGCTGAGATGAATGGCATTCCAGTGCTCACCAGCAGCATGCTGCTGCTTCTCCTTTTACAGCTGCTGCCTGATTACATCAAGTGGTTTAGCCTCTCAAGTTTGCGATTTGATGTAAATCCATCTGGGAGGGCCCGTTGGGGTGGGAAGCGAGGATACTTTCTCCATCCCCACCTTCCAGTGTGAAAGCGTAGTGGAGGGTTAGCAGCAGCAAATAATGTCTCTGTGACCTCTGCTTCCTCTGCCGTGAGAGTTTGCATTGTGGAGCGATAAATACATAATTCATTCCCACCCACCAGGGAAAATGCCCTGGTAGCACAGTGCAGACATCGGTAGCACAATATTGCAAGAAGAAAGGAGGTGGTTATACAGGATTTAAAGATACGCTGCACAGCCCTATAGGAGAGACATGTGAGATGGATTCTGAATGGGAATTGAGCAATATGTCTGGTTGGCTGGATTCTTTGCAATATTTTTTTTTTTAACCACAAGCGTTCAACACTATTGACAGTTTTCCATAATTTCAAGACACCGCTAATCTGGCTTCCAAAAATCCAGCAGGGTTGCAGGGCACAGCAGCTTCCTCGCCTCAGGATTTGTATGAAGGATGAAGCCTTCAGTGTTCCCCACACTGGGGCAGTCGCTGTCAGTCCTACAGATGGACAGAGATTGGAGAAGTACTTTGCAAATCTTCACCTTTGGGATGCTCATGTTTAGCCCAGCTGGTTTTTTTTTTTCCTCTATTTTTTAAATAAGAACAGACTTCAAGAAGAAAGCATTCATCCCAAATGAACCATCATCAGGACTTACACGGACCACCTCAGGGTAGTCTCTTGCCAGTTGTTGCCTGTTTCAGCATGGTGTTTTGTAATGGTTTTGATGGATTTGTTGACTCTCTTTGTATTAAAGTCCCTTTGCTGAACAGCGAGGTTAGAGGAAGCCTGGAGAGGTAATTTAGCCTGTCTCCCCCTTCTGAGACAGGAGTAATTTTATACCCAGACCTTTCCTGGTGGACATTTGTCCAACTCACACTAAAGGACACCCAGAGAGGAGCATTCTCTTTAACCTGCCCAGGACATGCACATGATAGTAAGTAGTCCATGGTGTATCCGTAGTTTCTCCGCATAGTAGCCTTACAAGGTCTAATCTGCATTTTCTTCCTTTTTCCTCTGCAGATTAAAAAGCAGAGGAGCTGAGTCATCCCCCGAAAGACATTTCCCACAGCAGATGCTGTGCCATGCGATCTTGCTATCTCTTGCAGTCATTGCTGGAGGAGCTCCTGTGTCACTCCAAGGCCTGAATGAAGATAACACAGTCCCATTTCTCCAGTCTCATCGCCACAGCGAAGATAAACTCCCTGCTCAGTGTTTACTCCAGAACAAGTGTCAGTAAATCCTTTCTATTTGGAAGCATCTGTGTCTGTACTGAGACCTTACTTTTGAAAGGTGATAATGTCAAAACCATCACGCTAAGTTTTGCAATGAAGATCTATTTACATATATCATCTGGGAGCTATCCTGTCATTTCTAACACTGTGACTTCTGGATGACTTTTCTGTGCTTTCCTCTGGCACAGAGTGCCAGCTTTATCCCAATAATCTTGGATGGCAGTTTACGAGGTCTAAATTCAGTCCCCATTTCTGTTATATATTGCCTGTGATTTAGAGCACATCACTTAATTGTCTTGTTCCTCATTTGTAACATAATACTGCATTTTTCCTCCCGGTCATCAGCCTGCTTTCTGTGGATCAGATGGTGGTCCAGGCAGGGCTGTCTTGGGGGCAGGTGTCTCAGCAGACTGTTTTAAACAAATAAAGTAATTTCAGTGATTAGCTTTTGAAATTGGAACTAAAGATATTTCAGTTTTCTCCAGTTTGCAGCTAATGAGACTGCGAGCTTTGTGAGATTTTCTGCAATAATTAAATTCTAACTTCTTGATTTCATGGATTATGTGAGAATCTTGCCTCCTGGGGTTTTTTTTGTTTGTTTTTATCTTGTCTGAAAGGTACATCACTAGCACTAGTGAGAAAAGAGGCAGAGGGCAATGTCCCCACATGGCTGGAATCTGTTATTTCTCCAAATACAAAGAAGTTTGGGCTTATCTCATAACTTTTCTCAGGCTCAACTCATCAGACTTGTGCATGGGGCATATCCATACAGTGCTGGTGCCAGGAGAGAAGCTACTTTTCCTGTCTGCAGACCAGCTGAAGTTTGTGTGCACCCAGTCTACACACAGTGGAGGCAAAATAGCCATCAATGAACCAACCAACAATAACCAAATGCTGCCAAAAGCACCAACAGCTGAAGTCTGGGAGGAGGCTCTGGAGGACATGCTGGGGGCAGGTGTGCAGCAGTCAGCATGGAGGGACTGGGAACTTGGAGATTCTTCGAGTTAACACCATCACTGTAAAAACTGAATCCCAGCACTTTCCTTTGGACAGTCTGCTATGTGGAGTATGTATCTTAATAAATGTTTCTCTGTTGTTACCTAATCTGTTTACCTGCTGGCACAATGCATACATTGAGCAGTAATAAATAGCATCTGAGAAAAGTAATATATACATATTTAACAGAAGCATTTTAGAGCCCAGAAAAGTGTTCAGGTTTCCCTCTGGGTGCTTCAAAACAGCCGCAAGAGTTAAAGTAAGTTATGTATATGTGCTGTCCTATATTAAAGGAGCTACATTCACATCTTTCATTCTCAGCCTCCCCCGCCTCCTATTCAATTTACAGTCTAGACTGTTCAAAAATATCTTGTTACTGCTTTTTTTTCTATGGGGAAAGGGCACTAGTGAGACAATGCGCTCACCGGGAGATTATACAGATTTGTTGCATGTTGGTGCATGATAAGAGGAGAGGTTCCAGCCAGCTCCAATATGTAAAAAACTGTGAAGGCATAAATTACATCTGATTAAACATTTGATGGTGGGCTGCTAGGACTTCCCAGTGCAACATGCCATGCTGCCTTTTACATCAGCCCTAACAATGATACTGCCAGACTCGTTGGCTCCAAGGGGTTAATTATACATTATGGATGAAAACAATGCAAGGATGCTTGTTAATACCCAAATCATTGCATGGTAACCCTGGGTGACTCCCTAACTGCTGCTGCCAATTTGCAACACTCACCTGCGGCAAGTTAGGAAAAGGCTTGTCATTCCTCATGCCTTCCACTCTCCTCCCCTCTTCCTTGCTGTTTTTTTCCTATCTATCTGCAACATCAATTTGCTTGTCAAGGTAGCTGACAGGTGAAAAGCCTACCTGATTATTGAAATTATAAGGTCAAAAGAAATTGAATCCATCTGCCAGGGCTGACGATTTACAACCAATACTGGTCCAGGGCAAATACAGATGAGGGGCAGGTGAGGCACGCAGAGAACTACTTATGGGAGTGATAAAGCAGGAGGTGATAAAGGGAGTCAGAGAGCTGTGCCTGGTCCCTGGCCTCTGAGCTAGTGGTGGTGAGTGGGCAGCCTGAAGCCTTGGCTCACAGCCAAAGCATTGACTGGGAAAGTTGGGTGATGCCCTCTGATGCATTAAAAAAAGGCTGGCTGTTGTCTCTCTCTTTTTGCTACCCTGACTCCAGGAGCTTGAGTGCCTTTTATCTGCCAGAAATCAGCGCTGGTATCAGAGAGGTAAGCTGAGATAAGGTGTCTGCCTAAATGTTAGAAACTAAGTAGAGATGTCATGCCATGTTATGAAGAAAGTTTGTAGAACTTCTGAGTTTTTTATTTTTTTCTGAAAGACTATAATGAACTGAATTAATTTTGGTAAACCTGGGATGAAGTTATCCTTCCAGCAGTTGCAGGCTGTTCTTCAGCAGTTTTGTTCTTCTAAAAATAGCTGCAATGAAATGAAACTCTAGAAACTCTACTCCCAGCTTTCTTTCCTGCTCTGGGTGAAACCTGCCCTGCTGTGTAATCATAAAGTTAAACTGATGCTTTCTGTTTATGCTGAAAAATTCTCCAACCTAGACACACCCTGAATGTAACCAGAGTATCTGAGTTAGCAAAGATCTCTGAACACTGGCTCCAACACACTTACTGCTGCGCAGATCTGGGACACTTTCAAGATGAAGCAGGAGCTGAGCATTTGAGCCATATGGCACATAGAAAGCCTTGTTAGAAAATGTTGCACCCAAGGCTTTTCTTATTTCTTCCTTCATAAATGGTGTGAGATTTGCCTGGAAATCTCCTGTCCTGGTCCTGGAGAGTCCCTCCACTGTTGGTGGGCAGGGAGGCTGCTGCTTGGGCTGCTGTGTGCAGTCTTTGAAAAGAGGGATTTTTGGCCTCCGTAGCTTACAGAATTGGACTGTACTGGTGTCTCCGCTCCAGCAAAAGTTGAATCAAGAGCTAGCATGTGCAGATCTTGGTGACTGGTTGGGGAGCAAGTATTTATCTTCTGGAAGTTGAGCTAATTGAGCATTGCTATCGTGTCTCTGTCCATGTCCCAGTGCAGCAACTAACCCCTGTCAAAGTCCTGGTAAAGTGTGTGTTGCAATCTTTTTCCAGACTGAAGGAATGTTTGATGGCCTAAGGAAGGGGGTGTGTGTGTGTGGAGAAACAGACTGGGGGGAAAGCCTATAGTAAATAACACTTTGACCTTATCTGAAGTATTCTTGTGCATTGAATCTAGCCAAGGACTCTTGAATAAAACAAACTTGAAGTTTCTAGGCCAAGTAGGTTTTGAGATATGACTCTACGATAAATTGTTAGAGGAATATTTCAAAGGCTGAATTGCACCTCATTTTTCAAAGTCCCATATCTCACAAACACCTTGTCTGATCTGCCACAAATTTTGTCAATAAATTATCCCCTGGCTACTGATGGTGTATGCAAAGTTTTGAGTAAAAAAAAAAAAAAGGCACAAATCTTTGGTCTTATTTTAAACACCTCTCTCCCCAGGGTACATCCTCTCCTCTTGTAAATGTTGACAGAGCTTTTTGGGTGGTACTTAAAAAAAAAAACCACAATAAACCTAACCCTCCCAAAAACCCCTGTAAAACCCAGACTGTTTAGTGCTGAATGGAAAGTAATGGAGCTGCTAGTCTTGATCATCTTCCTAAAATCTGTGGTTTGCAGGAACATAATTGTGGATATCTTTGGCCAGTTTTGAATTGGATCTTGTGGTTGCTCTGAGTTGCTCCATCCTGCAGCTATTTGAAGAGGCCACTTGGGACTGTAATGACTCGTGCCTCAGAGCTGCCTGGTGCTCCTCTGTCCCAGGCATTCCTCGGGCTGAGGGATGCTCTCTCTGAGCCAGGAGGTGAAGAGGGGGCTGCCCTGGCAGCGGGGAACAGCCCCTATCCCCTGGGAAGCGGGACTAGGGCAGCGCTTTGCTGCTTTGTGCCAGGGACCTGTGCCTGGCCAACCTGTGGGCAGGAGATCCTGTGGATTTTGTGGCCACTGTTGTGGCTTGCATCATTCCCAGCTCTGCTTTCCCAAACATTAAAGTTTTAGAGGTTTGTACCACCACGTCAGATCAGGAAAGGGTGAGCAAGAAGTGATCTTATTTGAAAACAGCACACTCCAAAAATTGCTTTATTATAGGGAACTTGGATGAAATAGGAAGTTAGAAATTAAGTATTTGTAGGCTCTTTTATTTCATGGAGAAACTTCAGGTGAAAGTAGAGCAAAGAAAAAGACAATGGGATCTGAGGCAGGAGCAACAAACAAGTCTAGGACAACCACTGAACAGGGAATCAATACTTCTTAGTCTCATACTGCATAATTTTTATTCAGAACAATTAATCTCAAGGCATTATGACTCACTGGCAAATGCATTCATAGACGAAGGACTTGATTAATCTGCGCTTCTATTGCAGAGACATGGAGAAGCACTTTTTTCTTTCCCTCCATTTGTACGCTTGCTAAGATAAGGCTCTGTTCTAGTATCTCCATTCAGATCCGTGAGGGAGTTATTAACTGTGCTAGCAGCGCTATCCTGCAACAATGGGACAATGACACTGTCCTCCTAGTAATTTGTTCTATGACATTATAAAGATTTAGATGAAATAATAATTTAATAACCAACTAAAGAAATTTTTCATGTCTATGGTTACGATGATTATTTCTTTTTGCACTGGTCTCTTCTAGTCTTTCTTTGGCTCCTAAGGAAATACAGTAATTGTAGATTTATTTTCTTCTCCCCACAGTTATATCCTGTCTGAAACCCCTCAGATTTTCAGTGGTAAAAATTTCAATTAATGTTCACAAAATTAACAGTTACTCAGACATAGATATTGGATCCATACTGCTATGTGTGAGACACTTGAAATTTACCAAAAAAAATCATTAAGAAAATACCCACTACACTGAAACATGAAGGAGGAATTTGGGATGTTCTCTATTAAGATCTCAGTAATCTGTAAAAGTATTTCAAAGTCCACATTTCTAAAGAATCAAAAGGTGACTGACTCAGGGAAGTATTTTTCATCTCCAATCAATTATTTCAGCAATTGGGTTAACTCTCAAATGGAAAACCTATCCATCCTTGTTACACAGATATAATCAATAGCAATAATTTAGAAGTTGGGGAATATCTTCATTAATATCTCCTGTTCAGTGTAGTTTAAAAGTCATTGCATTATTAGCCAGCTATTATTTTGTCACAGTATGAGAATTAGAAGTTGTTTTTCAGAGCTCTGATATGTCTTACTAACTCATGCCAAGCTGATAATCACCTAAGAAATCAGTGAATAAACAAGCACCACTTAAAATGCTTTTTCACCAGATGTTTTTCTTCAAGCTACTGCCTAATAGCAGCACTTTTGAGCAGAGCCATCAGTCTGCATTTATTTAAAATACTACCTTTTTTCTTTTTTTTTTCCCCATGCATTTCCTACACTACCAGCTGAAGCTGCTGGACCGACCCTATCCCCGCTGACCCACACAGTGCTGCTGTGAGGTGGCCTGGAGGAGTCTGGAGCTGGGATACAAGCACCAACTGCTGGAAATGCTGTGGAGCAGATCCAGGATAGGAAACCATGTTAGTGAGAAAATGTCCATGCAAGCAGGCCGTGCTGAAACCAACTGGTGTGCGCTCAGATAACCGGGGTCTCTCCTGCGTTGTCGATGTACAACTATTGCAGGACTAGAAGTGAAAATCACAGGGGGAGGAGTGTGAGTAGAGGGGACTGATTACCCATGAGGACTTCGACCGGCACACTGAGATGTACTTTTTCCATTTGCAGAGTCCCTTCTGGTTCCCCTTTAGGCTACAACAGTCACAGAATTACTGTAGGTAGCAGTTACTGGGCAGCAGAGGGGACTATGTTGTTGGCAGGGTGTATGTGGGAGCTTATGTGGGAAACTGTCCTACACTGTTTGTGAGATCCAAGAAAACCCCCTGATTAAGTTAGTGTGTGGCTTTCTGGGAAAGCTCTGCATGAGTGGGCCTCCAGCGATGGCCTCATCCAATGCAAGTCATGGCTCTTATCTCAGCAATGCATGGAAGATACGGCTTTTGAAAAGGCTATAGGTAATTTTCTTTTCTTTTTCTCCTCCTCTGCCTATGTGTCAGGAGTTGCCACCAACAAACACAAAGATTGTTCCAAGTATGTGAAACAGTATCTTCCAGGAAACTTCAGAATTATTTTATGAAGTGTAGTAATAAAAATATCCATGTGGTGTAGCCCCTGCGAAATAACACTTTTGGCTAGGAGCAGTATGTACAGTTTCTATAGTGCACAGTTCTTCCACAAGAGATTCTTGCAGATGGATTTCATCTCCCTGGCATTTGAATATCCATTACACAATCCCAAAAAAGCTTTTTTTAGGGCAGTTGTGGAAGTAGTTATCTGTGACAGACCTTTCCAGCTCAGATCAGGGGCTGGTCTGTGCTGAGGTTGGCCCTGCCAGGTTGGATCCAGCCCAGTGCTTCTGGCTTTGCTCCCAGAGGGACCCCAGCAGTCATGCTGAACCAGTTAACCAGGGCCTGTGGGCCCCATGTGCAGAGCTGGAACTCTGTGGGTGGTGCTGCTCCTGATGGGACGTGCAGGGCTGAGGGCTGTGAGAAACTGCTCAAGGGGTCACAGGGAAATCCTGCAAGAGAGGCTTTTCTTCCTGGGAGAACTTCACCAGAGGAATGATCTGGACCACCTTTGAAGAGAAAAGAAAGATTAGAATACACTCATGATATATCAACTAATTAATAAAGCTCAGATATGGGTTTTGCTTTGTAGCTTCTGCTGCTGTGCTCTGTAAGGCGTCTGCTACATGCTTGATAAGAATCCTCCTGTGGCAGCAAGTACCTTGCTCTTCCACTGGTGTTTTGAGGTCTTTGGATTTAAGATTTGACAGGATATGAGCAAGGCTAGTATGCCCAAAGGACAAACTGGGCAGTTCTTCAGGGTTGGCGTTTCTAGATCTGATGAGGGATCGCATGCAAATTACCCCTAATGAATGTTAATTACTGGGAGAGCTGCATATTTTACTTGATTCCTTTTTGGCAGCTTGTGCAACTGTGTTTTTCTATATGTGGTACTTGAAACATTTGATTTAAAAAATAATAATCCTCTGTAATTAAAATTGCTTTATTAAAGGCTGCAGGGCTTATATGATCTCTATAGCAAAACTTTATGAATTCTTCTATCTAGACAGTGATCTCCTGGCTCTTTCTCCAAAAGAGCAGTGCAGGGTTTGGTAACTCACTCATGAGTTTACTTGCCAGCCTTTTCCAGCTTGGATCCCATCATTTCTAGTAAACGGAGATCATAAGGACTGAGTATTTTGCCCAGGATGCCTGTGAGCAGAAGCTCATCTGTCAGCTTGACTTAGTCCTGATGATTGACATCGGAGGTAGCTTTCCTCTGTACCACTCAGCTTCCCATGATTTGCCTAATGAGCAGCTTGGACATCAGCTAAGGGTTGCAAAGCAAAACTCCAGTGGAATTTTTCCCCTGGTCACCAGCATGGTGTGCCTCTGAGAGGCAGAGGTGGTAAGGACCTCCTGCTCTTTGTGCTGCAGGGAGCAGGAGGGGGCACTGGAGGAGGGTCTGGGTCTGAGCTGAACTGAGGTACCCCAAGATTCAGTGGGTGCTACGGTGCTGTTCTCAGCCACAGTTTAATGAGCTTTGTGGCAGTCCCAAGCCACGCCTCTGAAAGAGACAGCTGGTCAGACAAGAAGTCCTGAAGTTGAAGTCCTTTTGTGTCCAGGCTCAAAAGGACTGGAAGGCTCAGGGTACCCTTGGCTTGCTGTTCAAGGACAGTTGCTTTACAGTATCTTGTGCATGGGCTGGAGGAAAGCACTGCTTTGATATCAGTATCTGAGACAGGAGCAGGTCACTGCCCAGCCTTCCAGTGCAACTCCTTCTAAAAAATCTCTGTGACCAAACTGTTGGTCTTTTTCTGTTTAACTGCGTGACCTGCAAGAGCGCCAGCTGTGCTGGCTTAACACACTTTATTTTGTGGTCTATTTGAACAGTTAAGTTTCCTTCCCATAACTCATCTGAAGGAACATCTGACTTTCTCAAGTACTTCATGGTGAACTTGTCCTATGTGGCTCTGCAGACAGGTCACGCATCATGTTTGGCAGCCTTGGTGGTGATGAACACACCAGCGACACCAATTTGGAGCCCTCATGCCCGTTTCCACCGGAGCTACAATCACTGGCTCCGTGACAAGTTTCCTGTCCTGACTCATAGTTGCTGAGTCATTTTTAATTTTATCAGCCTTTGAAGGGAAATGGCACTTGGTCTCAGATTTCTTTTGCTATTATTTTTAACCTATCACAAGGTTTAATAAGTTTTGATTCACACTTTATTTTTGCTATTAACACTTTTCCAGTTTCAGGCTGGCTGCTGTAACAACATAATTGCGCGTTAGGCTCTGAGCTGGAGTAACTGTTGTTGAAATAGTTGGAATGTTTTGATACTATTGAAGTGTTTTGATATAGTAATTCCTCTCTGTCTTTCCTCCTCTCTGGCCAATGATAGATGATGTGGGACAAGGCGTAAAACCCACACAATGGATCCACCCAAAATGTGCACTTTAAGGAAGGTGTGAGGTTTTTCCCCCAAAACAGGAGGTTATGTATCCCTTATGTTAATCACACTGCTGATTTTTGCATTCTAGCAACACTCAAAACTTGTACAGATTTTGTCTTAAATGAATTGGCCAGCTCATACACAGGGTTTTTCAATGTGCTTTGATTTACAACAGTACTAATGGTGAATGGACTTCCCTATTGCCAGTTGGGTGGGAGAAGACAGTAAAAGCTTATTCAGATGAATCTTGCCTGGCAAATTGGGGCACTGAATTTCCCATGATGTTTTGTTACTGCCAAAGGATACAGTGCTGGAGCTCAGTGAGTAAGTGGAAAGACTTTCTTGGTTCAGTGAACCCTCTATCAGGCACATAAAGTTAAGTCCCTTCAGGAAGCCACCGTGGAATGTACCTCTGTAGTATATTTGAAAAATATACCATGTTTTTCTTCTTTTTGTTAGTGTTCAAGGAACAAAGCACTGTATTCTAACTCCCTTTGGGCTTGTAGCTGAGATAAGGTGGGTAGGTTTTACTGTTGCTCTCAGGTAGTAAGTAAACAGCCCAAGATGTTTAAATTGGGAATATGCTAAGCATTCAGGAGTGAAATGCTCTGAGCTCAAGGGAAGGTGCTTGGGAAGTGGAATAACTCAGTGAGTGGCAGAGCCAGAGGCTGGGGGGAGAGGGGAAAAAAAATGGTACAAACAGCAGATGGAAAGGGACAGGACAACAGCCAAACTGAGGCCTTTTGGGAGTGAAGAGAGCAACCTGGCTCAAGCCCAAGGGATTTAGGAGCCTCTCAGACTGTTCTACGTTGCTAAAAGCCCGGCTCGGCTGCCAGCTTCCCTCTGTCTTAACTCCAGCGAGGTAGAAGGTGCGCAGAGCACAAGTAGAGCAGCTGGGAGCAGGATGAGACCCTCTCTTGGAGGAGACCATCTCCCGCTGCTGCCGGCTAATGAAAGCTCAGCGCCTTCCCTATTAGGCAGGATTTTAATGGTTTTGAAAGAGCCGTTTCTGCGCGGCTCTAAAGCCCAGCACAGTTGCTGGGTGAGTGATGCCGGCTGCACTGCTATGGTAATACTCCTCCAGCGCCTGGCTACCTGCCAAGAGCAGCAGCAGCTTTTCTTTCCTGGCTAATCGCTGATAAAACAGGAAGACCTTGATCATCCCTTTTGACATGAATAACGATGTTATCTCCTGTGATGTATGACCCAGAGCCAGATAACGTCCTCTGGCAGGCCTTTTTTCTCATGAGATGTAAAATACAATGATTATGTTACAAGGGGGAGATAAAGTGGCACAATCTTCACTAGTTCAAATAACTAATTGAAGCAGGAACTAGTGGAAATGGCTTCCTTTGTTCCCCAGCCATTGTTGATATAACAGTGCTTATAATGAAAGCCGAAACTGTTGCCCTCTTTCTTTTTTTTTTTCCTTTTCTATTTTTTTCCGTTTTAAACTCAAGTGCCTTCACTTCTACCTCCCCCTCCCTGCTTCCCCGGGGGAGCTGAGGACAGTGGTGATTTCTAGCAAGGGGTCCTGTTTTCCTGCAAGTCTTGTGCGTGAGCGTCAGGAGGATGAAATCAATAAGTAGCTCTCATTCTTTGTTTCCCTAGAGGACTTTTGAGAATGAAAAAATGGAGACCAGCGTTCTCCAAACAATAATTACACTTTATTTTATTTTATTTGCTTTCATTTTTGTGAAAGCAACAAACCTAATTACCTGGCAGGGATGGTCACCAGGGGTATATTGATATTTCAGTGAGTGTACAGTACTTACCACAACTGAGACCAAATATTAAAAAACAAAACAACCCACCCCATCCCTCAAGTAGGCTAGTGTGAAAATCAGGAGGGGTGACAGCACAGAGTGCTGCGGTACTGCAGAGTTGTGGCACACAGCGATGAAAGCTGTTGGGAGGCCTGATGCATCATAGCCTGCTCTGATCACTAGAAAAGGTGTGATGACACAGTGCCTTTCCTACCACATGTGGCAAATGAGCCTCTATGGACCAAAATTAGCTTTAAATAGGAAATGAGTGTTCCTTGCTTTAAAAACCCCAGCATATTTCTTAAGATGTTTTAGCAGTGCCTACACTACATAAAGATGAAGGTTAAATATGAGATTGTTGCCAGAGGCTATCTACTACAGGCTTTATGGCTGTGGTGGGTGTTGAACAGGCTACACTCTGATGGCTTGATAACCTGGCTGGCTGAAGCCAATAGAGACATATCCTCTCATGTGGCAGAAACACAGAGAATTTAAGAAACTTGCTTATATTCCTAGATGACTACAGCAATATCAAAATGAGATGAAACTTCAGCTCCCATGATCTCAGGCCATGGATGCTGTACTATCTGATGTCTCTGAGACTCACTAAACTTTAATCTTATTGGGATTAATTTTATGTGACTTTTAGAAAAACATCTAACTTGCATGGGTGCAGGCTTGTTCCAGCTCTTTGTCCTTAGATTGTAGCCTCTGTGAAACCAGAGGGACTGCAACTGGTGCTTTCTTCTCCCTTGGGGTCCAGTCTTGTGAAACTCAACTTCCAAAAGCTCCCACAACTGCAGAGCCCAGAAATCTTGCCTTGAGCCCAAAGAGGTGAGGAAAATATGACCCTTAGCTAGCTGAAAATCTTTAACTGAGTGCCTGAGCTTTGCAAGGCATTCAAATGACCCAACTTTGTATTTTATTGATCATAGAATCATAGGATGGTTTGGGTTGGAAGGGACCTTAAAGATCATCTAGTTCCAACTGCCCTGCCACGGGCAGGGACACATCCCACTAGGCCAGGTTGTTCAAAGCCCCACTCAGCCTGGTGGTTTTTGGTGGATGATATAGAGGCTCATAGGTCACCAAAATGCTACAAAGCTTTTGCTTCTAGGTTACCTGGGGTAGCGGAGTCTTTCATCTGATGACTGGATTTGTGGCCTCATTGCTAGGAGGATTTTTTTGTTAGAGCTGTAGAAGGATGTTTTGACATGCAGGTACCTCCTCAATTTGTTTGCTTCCAAGTCCCCCTCTTGATGCAGCTTTCTTGGGCACATGTAGGGGGATCCTGACAGCCTCTTCCCA
Organism: Baryphthengus martii; assembly: GCA_013396935.1. NCBI lineage: Eukaryota > Metazoa > Chordata > Aves > Coraciiformes > Momotidae > Baryphthengus > Baryphthengus martii. Next base: position 298,978 of record VWZK01017961.1, read on the forward strand.
GCAAGCAGCAGCCACCCATGAGCGTGGGTTGCTTTGGTGTCTGTCAGCCTACCTGCTGCAGAGTTTGCGTTATTTGCTAGGCATTGCCGTGTTTGCATTGCTATGCTGCTTGTTACACCCCACCCAGTGTTTCTTACTATGTGTTTCCTTACCCCAGTGCTGGTAAGGAGATGCCTTTGCCTGCCTGGACTAGCTGAGGACCAAGAAGTGGCAGGAGGGTGATAAACCACAGGGCACCATGGTTCAGAGCCGGCTGGGTGAAGGGGTGGGTGAAGCGGATGCAGGACAGGCAAGACACTGAGTGGGTTTAAAACCTCTTTGAAGCTGAAGTCAAGCTCCCAAAATACTGTTGAAACAGTGTGAGAAAGCTCCGAGTTGGGTAAGAGTGGGCAATAGCACCTGGGTGCTATTTATGTCTGAGCTACTGTGTGACCTTGAGCAGCTCACTGCATCTCTGAGTCATAGCTCTGCTTCCCTAACTGCAAAATGAGTGGAACAGTAACACCTACTTTATTCACAAGGGTATCATGAGGTGCAATTTTGTAATTAATTGAATGCAGGAGAATGTGGTTTTTTTCTTCTCTGGTATAAAGGCTGCAATGCAATGGTCTGATCCTCCTAACGCTTGCAGACTGGAGTGCGGCTGAACTCATTGACTTCCAGACGGGGCAGGAGGAAATATTTGCAGAACTGGGACCCCTCTGCAAAGTTTTATGAGTTACCATATGGCCACTGTGCAAATCAATTACTGTAGTAGGACTGTAATGAGACTAACTTACAAAACAGTTACTGATTCTACAGCAACTTAAGCAGCTGCCAAAAAATGTGGCCAATAATTAGTGACCGCCTGACGGATCCAGGGTTTCTCGGCAGCGTTTGCTCAGTGTTCACAACGCAGCTGATCCTGGAGATGGTCCCACTCGCGAGGTCAGATTAGTTGTTTTTTAAAATATTTGTTTCGTGTCAGTCTTTGTTAGAATCTCGGTTTAAAACCTTTCAGGTGTAAGTATAAAGCTTAAAAGCTTTTCCACAGCTCCACCCTTAAGAAGGGGTTTAATCCTTTTAACAAAGCTCTGATCTGACAGTTTATTTTGCTCTAGGCTTTAGCTTCAGTGGTTGCAGCCAAAACCTGACAAGTTCTTCTTGTTAATTCTGAATGTATTATCCAGTGACAAATGTATCTCCCACTTATATGTGACACTGAGAATGAAATGCATATGATCAAATTTCTTATAGCTGGAGTGGGGCTGGTTGTTAAGAACATCTCCATATCTTTGCACTGTGACAGTCAATCCAAACCCATTCTTTTTCAGCAGCATATCTCAGCCTAGTTTGGGACACTTATGATGGGTTGCAATCTGCTGCCATACTCTGCAAAGATTAAAGAAAGTCTAAAAATAAACCTGTCACTTTCCCTGGACATTTTCTTGTGAAATGCAGAGATACGTCACTAGAATGCAAAATAAATTCATATGGAATTTTTTATGCTATGTTTTTTTATGGACAGATGGAGTCAGTGTCGTTTCTGGTTTCTCATTTTTAAATACAGTTGTGTTATGTACGGCCTTCCACCTGAAACCTTGTCTTGGAAGCCAGAAGAGAATAAAACAGATTTTTACCATAAAGCCAAAAAAGTTCTTAATTCTTATAAGTTTGCCAATATACAGGATGCAGATAATGTATTTGATGAACTCAGTCTCCTTCTCTGCTCATAAAGTATTGACATGCTGATGAAAATTTATTTTCTGGAATATAGTCTGTGTCATGAAGTTGGTGTTTTTCTTTATTTCTATAGGATTGATCTTTTTCTAGTGATAAATTAACACCTCCAGGAGGATGCTGACTGTGTGCAGTGGACTAATTGACACGTTTCAATCCGTATGATGCTGTCCCTCACTTAATTTCTCTTAAACTAATCTCTTGCTGTCCATCTTCTCTGTGTTTGACTGAACCAGTAATCCTCAGAGCAGGACCGCTGCTATTTAGTCCCAGTTCTTTTTGAGCTCCATTCCTGAGCTTTCCCAGAGCCATGTCTTGCCTCTTTGGAGGTTGGTGATAGCAGAAAATGCAATGGGTTAATCACTTCTAGGTGTTTCTCTGAAAGCAACTGCATCTTCAAAGTGACTATCTGGAGACCTTCCATTTCCTCTTCCCCCAAAGGGTGCAAGGAACCGTGTGGCTTTGGCAAACAGATGCACGAAGGAGAAATGCTAATGGGTAGGATGTCTCTGGCCAGCACTGGCTTGCGTCGCTGCAGTCAGAGACACGAGGGTGATGGAGAAAGTCAATTTCCTGTTAAATTACCTTGGCTGTTTCTCTAAGAAAGGTGGAATTTTAATGAAAGTGCTTATTAATGGATGAGCCCAGAGGGAAGTGGATTTGTGGTGAGGCCAGAACTTTATAGGGAAAGCCTTACCTCGTAAAAGGCCACAAAAGATGCTTATAGGCCTGAACTTGGTCTGCTCAGGAATCGGCTGCTTGTACAGAGGGACAGTCTTCCTTTTCCCATAAAACAGGCATTAAGGGTGCCAACTAAGTTGGTTCTTTTTTATATCAGTCACAAAAACAGTGGGAGGTTTAGTTCCTGTCAAACTTTATGGGCCATTTACGAGAAGGCCTTCCCCAAAGTATTTCACAGGCCAAATAAAAATAAATGGCACTGAAAAATTTTATAACACAATGCATGAACTGTTGTGGCAATGGGAAAACATGTGCCAGAGACCTTTTCTCCCTCCCTTGCACAGAGGAATTTAAAATGGAATTTTAATTACTGTAACTTTTATAGGCTTTTTCATGTTCAGTTATTACTGTAGTCTCATGTTTACCTTTGGGAGGGAGAGATTGTGTCTTTATATAAAGATGAGAAAACGTGGTGGCAGAGGTGCAGCTTCATGTACTTGGTGAAGATCAGTTGCTCTGTAGAGCTGAAGGAAGCTACAGGAGATGTTGGATGTGCGGAGCAGTGTTGATGACTTGCAGTGTTGGGGGGGGCCTGCTGGAGCTTAATGTCTAATGTGCTTGGGCTTCTTGTATAGGTGCTCAGACATGGGCAGCAAGAGGTAGACATGGTACACAAGTGCCTGTTGAGCCCATAAATCTGATTTCCCTAAGAAACTGGTCTTAAACTTGGGGGCTTGGTTCAAGCTGATGTGACTGTGCTACTGCTGGCGGGTTTACTTTCCCCTTTTACTTTATTTTTCTATTCAAAATGGGAGGACAAAAGGAAGGAGACAATTTATCCTGCTGCTAGGACCTTTCAGGTAGTTGTAGAGAGCGATAAGGTCTCGCCTCGGCCTCCTCTTCTCCAGACTGAACAACCCCAGCTCCCTCAGCTGCTCCTTGTAGGGCTTCTGCTCTAGGCCCTTCACGAGCCACAGGCAGTAATAAAGTTACACCATTGCTTCTTCAGATTGCACATTTGGTAAAAAATTAACAGTTAAATCCCTTTACTGACCTTACAGTATTAGGGCTGCTGGTATTTTGTTAATATACGTTTGTGTTTTTTTTCCTATAAGGGTGGTCAAACACTCTGTAACTGAAGTCCAGAGAGGATGTGGGATCTTTATCCTCAGGAATGCTCAGGATTTACCTGAATGTGGGCCTGAGCAGCTCGATCTAATCAGATCAGATTGCTCTGAGCAAGAGTGTTGGACCAAGGATCTGCAGCCAGCCCCTTCCTTACTGTGCTGTACTCTGGCTTTGCAGTTTAGGCTATTCAGATTTGGAACAGCTTGATTTATTTTGGATCTGTAGTCTTGCTTTCAGAGGAGTCGTGGCAAGGGCAGCTGCCTCTGCCCCAGCAGAATCCTCGACTCGTGCTCTGAGACACATCCTGCTATGTGAGATCAGGAACAGGATCTGTGATTAGGTGGATGCAGGGATCTAATTTAACCTGACAGCAAATAAGTTCCTCTGAGCCAGGGCAAGGGTAAGATCTGGTTGCAGGTACTAACCTTTTGTAGAGGATGGACTTAAAATGCCCATAGTATCCTTTTTTTTTTTTTTAAAGTGTAAAATGAGCTTAAATGGACGTTCTCAGCATGCAGTAGTTTTGTGACAGATGGTGAAATGCACAGAAAATAAAGAAAAAAAAATTCTGAAACCTTACTAGAAAAAAAAGATCCTATCTAATTTGGTTTGTGCCCAGGGTTTATTTGGTTTGGGGTTTTTTTGCCTTTTTTTTTTTGGTATCTCCTCTTGTTCCCATCCTTTTCTGTACTTTCCACACAGAAGATCTTCTGAAAAATGTCAATTTTTTAAGCCTCTATTAATCTGGTAGCCTTAGAGACACTTCTGAGTGGTTATACTGCTGACAGGCTGAGTTTGTTTGCTCTGATGCCGTATCAGTTCTGGTTCAAAGTCAAGCTACCAAACAACAGGACATGGCATTGAAATAAGCCCCTGGGATAAACGGGGCTGTAAACCCTTCTCAATAGTTTTGCACATCAGTGTAGAATAGGGAGACATCTTTTGCCCTCCTTAAATACCTGTGACTTCACAATTTTTGATTCAGAGCTTTAAGGCAGGGTTATGCTAATGCAGAAGACCTGAATGATGTAAAACACACAGATACCCAACTGCTTTCTAGCTTGGGTGTCAGGCTCAAGAAAAAATACCAGCTAGCAATGTAACACAAAAGGCATTGTGCTCTAGAAGTGACTAACTAGATTCATTTAATTTTAAATTTGTTCTGGGTAACATCAAAGTAATGAAAGTGCTGTTAATCTTCCTACTCTGAATAAGACGTCTGCTAACAGGGAGGTGTGAGGGAGGGAGAGGCCTATTAGAAGATTTTAATTAAGTGGAAGTGCCAGTGTTTCCCAGACAGAAAGTACCATCTCTTCCTCTTTCTGAAGCAATGTCTAGTTGAAGGCATCCAGTAACACCCTGTCTGCCTGAGCTCTCCTCTGAGCTGAAGAAGTTTGTAGGTGTTAGTTCAGAAATGGTATTGGGGCCATGATGTGCTGCTTAATACCACGAAAGTGTTTTAGGTTAGGAGACCTGGTTCGGTGGTGAACCTTGGTGAGCTCAGGCAGGCTGCAGGCTGGTGTCAAGCAGCTTCTTCTGCAAAGGGTCAGCCATGGAAAAAGCATCAACAGCCCTGCGAGCAGCACCAAGGCTGATAGCAGGTCTTTCTCCAGCTCCCTGCTGGTGGTGGGAGAGGAACATGTCTGTGATCCTGACGTTTTCTTCTGCTTCTTGCTAAGCTCATCATCTCCCTGGCACTAATAGGCAAAAGAATGTTGTTTTCAGCTCTCCAAGATGGTCAGGATAAACAATACACGAGAGCTGGGATCCTCTGCAACTCCCATACAGCCCCACTGATGAAAAACGGCTTCATGTCAGTGGGAAGAACTGGACTCAAACCTATAAGGAGTGACTGGATGGGGAAGTCATGTTCCTCTTTCTCACTGCATGTGTATGTTTCAGAAAAGACTGATAGTTCTGCCTGTTTTTATAGCTCCATGGTCCTGTCTGCTTTTAGCCAGCACTCTTACCACAGCAGCAACGGTTCTTTCTAAATTGCAGCCTATATAAGAAAGATGAGGACAATCTTTTAGCAGGACCTGTTGTGATACAGCAAGGGATAATGGATAAAAGAGGGGAGATTTAGATTAGATATAAGGAAGAAATTTTTTACACTGAGAGTGCTGCAACACTGGTACAGGTTGCCCAGAGAGGTGATAGAAGCTCCATCCCCAGAAAACACTGAAGGTGAGGTTGGACCGGGCTCTGATCAACCTGATCAAGTTGCAGATGTTCTTGCTTACTGCAGAGGGGTTGGACTAGATGATCCTTAAAGGCCCCTTCCAGCTCAAACCATTCTATGAATGGAGGATAAATTAATATTATGACCTAGCAGACTTCCCAGTGAATAGCCTTCCTGGGTGCAATCCAGGTGGCTGTGCACCAGTCCTCACGATCAGGGCTCGTGGTGGCCCTTGAACAGTACCTTCCTTTTGGGGAAAAGTACCCCCTTGATTGCAGAGTGTTCTGCTGAAAGGGATTGGATAACTCAAAGGACCTTAATTCTGCAATCCTTACTCTCATAGTTAGTTTTTCACAGTCCATCAAACAAATAATAGTAATAAAAATGAATCCAACAAAACAGATAAAAAAAACAAACAAATGACCCACCCCCAAAAAAACCCAAACCAAAACTCCCAAACCCAAACTGCTCTTTTTACATCAGAATTATTTTGAACTGTATTTTCATTTTGCTAGAGTGTCTGACAAAAAGAGGTGCTTGTCAGTAAATTGCTGAAAGGTTTTTCTCTACTGGCAGAGTGAATTTATTTTTCTGTGTGCATATATATACATATTAAAAAACATGTGGAGAAAAGATTGCCATTTTTAATGAAAAATGGATTTTTCCAAAGAAATTATTCTCATCACAAACGGTTCTAAAATTTGTCAGTTTTTGATTACTCAGCAAGTATATTGAGCTTTAGGTCTACTCATGTGAGTGTGGCCCATAGGGTCAGGTCTTTCTGTGCGACTCATCTTCCCTGTCCGCAAGAAGCAATAGCTCTAAGACTTATGCCCAACTGGGCAAGATCTGAGTAGGATTGTTTATGCTGCTACAAGAAAATGATAGAAGTTAATTTAAGTTAATATAATCTCAGTAATCACTGGATTTATTGCCCAGGAAAACTTAAGACCTTTCAGGCTGTTTGTTCTGCCAAAAGCTGAGATCATGGTTTCTAAATTTTACTCTTTGTACCGATAGGCAGGTGCTAATCATTTCCATAGAGCTGAATCATAACTTGCTGGCCTCCTCTATAAAACATACCAGCTTTTCACAGTGCCTTCATATATGCTGCTTTACAAGGAAACTGTAACTAACAATTAAACCAGCACGTAACATATTATTTGCTTAGTTTATAGAAGATTGTTTTATGGGGCAGCATATTAACAAGAGATGCCTTGGAGGTATGTGGTTCGTAGTGTCCAGCCCTTCAGTGGTTCAGGTTTATGCACAGATAGGAACATACAACCCTCATCGATTCTCAGGCTGCAAATAGCTCTGTTGAATAATTGCAGCATTAGTCTTTTCTAACTGAAGCTTCAAAGTAATTTCAGCTTTTTATAATTACAGAGCTAGCAGACTGTAATAATTTCCAAATGTTTTGGAGCTGATTTTAAAGCTGATCTGCAACATGTAGTTAAGTCTCAAAGGCCCAGATCCTGAAGAAATGCTTTGGCAGGTGGGCTGGGATACTTAGTTCTTTCTTTCTTTTTATTTATTTTATTTTTTGTTACTGAGTAAAACCTTCTGGGGATATCTTCATTGAGGCATATAAGATTCACACTGGCCTGGATAAAGCAGCACCTCTCAATGGGAGAGAGGGAGAGGAGATGCAGAGAGGATACACAGTCATGACCAAATTTGTGATATTAGGAATATTTTAACGACAATTTTGATGCAAGCTTTATTAGAAAAATAGAATTTTCCCCTTACCTTTTAAAGTATAAATACTACTATTGATCTACATGTTAATGTATCTCAGTGGATGAGTTTTAAGCGAGGCCACTTCGTTGATTAGAAACACCTTCTCATCTAGGAAGTTTTGGTGGCTTATGGGGTTTCTGTGCTCCATATGTAAGGAAGAGCTTGTGGGTCAAAGCTTCAAAGGCAGTGAAACACTTATAGCTGGTGATGAGTACGGTAAGGGGATTCTCAAGAGCACCCAAGCATGCTGACTCACTGGTTCATTCCTGGTATTTGCCCACAAGTAACCCTGAAAAGTGGGCCTGAGGGACACAGAGGATGGCCAGCACCTCAATTGTCTGATCCTGATGACGTATAGCCTTTACGTCTTTCCCAGTAAAGCTTCTTGTGGCTCAACATAAAGCTGAATATATTAATGTGCTTGACATACTCATCCAGTAAATAACCCTCAACTGCTTTTCAGGTATGTAAGGCTTCAATTACTGTGTCTAGGATTATGACAAATAAATCATGATCTCCATTGTTTCTCAGACTGCCTGAAAGCTATAGGAAGCTATATTATAGAGGGAGAGCATGGGAACTATTAAAGAATACCTGGAAAAGAAGAGGGGAAAAAAGATGTAACTGATTCTTGCCTGGCAGTTAGTTACTGTGAGTCTGACTTGTGGTATGAGGAGGGAATTGAGGAGGTTCCTGACCAGCCCAAGGGAAGACTATCAGGTTCAAAATCTTTGCATTGGAAATAAAACAGGAGTGGGAGGAAGGAGTAATGTACAAATGGCAGCTGACTCCAGAACTGAGTAAAACCAGCAAAGGCTTGCTTTCTTCCTTCTCTTTTTCACAGTATTACAGCAGGGCTTGGTCCTGCTGGGAGATAAGCTCTTTGCATCTTCTCTTTCAAGGAACTGAAGCACGTGATTATTTCTGCAGAATTCATGAAGAAACCATGCACATTTGTGGTGCGTGCAGGCTCCCTGGCTGCCTGGCAGAAGCTTCTTGTCTTGGCTTTTCAAGCCATAGAATTTCATTTGATTTAAAGTGAGAAAGGGTTGTCTGGTGCAGTGGATACTGATCTAGTAATGGAGGCACTAACTTTTTGAAACTGAGGTTCTCAAACAGAAGGGCTCCAAGAAATGCAAATTTACATGGGAGGTGAAGATCTTTAGGGATTTTGAAATCCCAGCAGTGCTGTTGAGCTCGGTTTCTCCTGCCTTGTGCTTAACACCTTGAAAATCAGATGCAGAGTGGTTTTGCCTCCTTTCCTGCAAGCCTTCCTTACCTACCTCATCATCCTGAGACTGGCACTCAAGGATGTCATCTTGCCTCTGTGTATATTTTCAATGTGAAAACTGTCTTTTATTGGAAACAAGAGTCTTATTTAAAATAAGAAAGAGAGCAAAGAATTTTTATCCTTTTATGAAGTTGATCCAAACCTTCAAAGTGTTTTAGTAATTGTGTTTATGGCTAAAAGATTGATTATTTAAGTCTGGTTTAGAGTATACTTTTTAGTATGAAGTAATGGCTCATTACAAACCAGTTCAGGAATGCTTTTGAGTTTTTTAGGAATTTTTTAAATCTGGATGAGGAGAGAGGAGTGTGAGGCACTAAGTTTAGCGTTTCAAAACATCTGGATCTGCTCTATGATTTATTTTTTAATGTGTTTTCCATGAGTCTAGTTAAACAACCACATGTCTCGATGGTAAAATGAATGCAAGTGTACTGTTTGGAAGGGGACCCTGATAAAAGTCTATCTTGCTGACTAGAGTCAAGTGACATGGTCTTGTTCCTGGTTAAGTCATGTGGATTCACAGAAAGAGCCCATCTTGGCTGCTGCTGTTCCTTTTCTCTGCCAAAAGCTGCTAAACGTAAAGCAGGCAAAGGAAGTACTAAATTACAGAACACCTAATCTTTAGTCCTTTGTTTAATCTCAAACGAGTCTCCCAGATCTCTTTAACTAGAAAGGATGACAACACAGAAGACCAATGACAAGATGGTCTAGGACCTGCACTTGAGCAAAGGGTTTCCCGTGGCCTCAGGAACAGAGGGGCAATTTTTCTTTTTGGGCTGTGCTATTACTGTGCTGTTGAGGGAATTGTCCATCTGATGGGCTGCCAACACACCAGCAAGGTGTAGTAAGAACTGATCCCTATTCAGCTCCTATTAATTTTGAGCAGACTGTGATACCTTTTGTGGTAGTAGGTAAGTAAAAATCGTTGTATTGCCATGAAATTCACAACCACCTCTTCGCTGATAGACACTGGCAGAGGTAATGATTTAGCTTCAACTCTGCTTGCGAGTGATCTTTAACCACTGCTCTTTGCCCTTCCCTCTGGCATCCTTTTTCTCATATCTATTTTCCCATCTTTTTTCTCTTCCAAGCATGAGTTTTTGTTCTGTTGATGCTTTCAGCTTAGCCCAAATGCTAATGAGGCCTCACGTCTTCAATTCTGCATTTGTATGAGGAGAGTGGGGCTGACTAAGGTACAACTAGGGGCAGCTCTTGGGAACTGTGGGGTCCACCTCCACTAGAGTTTTATAGCTTTCCCTAAAATCCCTGTCATTCATTGCCTTTCTGTCTTAACAGTGACATGCAGTGGCAGCACGATGCAAGAGGCAGCTGCAGACATCATACAAACTTGTTACTCTATCACTTTTTTCTACTGACATGTGAACACCTTAGAGGATCTTGGTGCTTCTTGTGTCCCTGCATTAGCTGCCTGTGAGGGTTTTATTGACTGTCTCAAGCCCGCAGAGACAAATGGAGGCTTAGGGTGGAGAGGGGCATGTAGGCAAAAGAAACAGTATCCTGTAGAAGGCAAGGATGTTTTTCCTGTTTTCCAGCATGTAAGACTACTGGTATTATTATTATAAGGAATTATCAACTCTGATCATCTTTTGTTTGAAATTGTTCGCTTAATCACCTCCTGCATTTTACGCATAGGTGCATATGCAAAGCTACTGCAAATACTTCTGTTGAGATCCCACCAGCTAAAAAGTGCTAGTGATTGCTGAGTACAACTTAGGGATTTTTTGTATCTGGGAATGATTTGTAGAGGTGATTCTGCAAAACCTGTATTTTCCAAGAAACATGTATTTTTCACCTGGGAATTGTGTTGAATTGATCTTTAGAAAATTGATCCCTTGCCAAATGTTTGCAAGAAGGGTTGGATGGCAGTCTTTGTACAAGTAGCAAAGGTAAAAGACAAATTCCTCACGAAGGAGAGGAGGGAGTCCCAAAGGAACAAAATGAAAGATGTTGAGGTAGGGGTAGGCTGTGGAAGGACGGAGAAAGTCAGGTGTTGATACTTCAGGGTACTTTTTGTGTATCTTCTGTGCTTCAGGGATACAGCCAGTTTGCATGCATGGAAAACAAGGGATGTTAGTGTGTAGATGTGAAAAGGATGCTGGATATTAAGCCAAGGATAGCACTACTTGTCTTCAGTGGCTTGTACAGTTTCCTGAGTTGAGGAGTAGAAGGGTTAACCACTGTGTGTATTAAGGCTACAAAAAGCTTTTCAATCGGGAACATAAATTACTGAAGCTGCTATTCACAAAAACACATATCAGCCATAAAACAACTGCCACAGCTTTTCAGATGTCTTATTGTGCTTCATCTCATGGTGATGACTAGAGTGCTCTGGGACTACTTTTCAAAGTATTCTCCTTTGTATCTCAAGAATACACAATGGCTCAGCCTTGACATCTATCTTCATATGTAAGGAGGCTGATAGGTCACTAGTGACATAGTTGGAAACATGTTATCAAGCATCTTCTGATTGTCTCCAAGCAAGTGCTCCCGTCCTGCATAAGACAAACAGCATTTAGATGTTCCTTTCCTGAACATCTCACTAGATTTTTCTGTATTTTGAATTATAAGAAAAACAAACATTAGACACTTCCCCCTCCTCCTCTGCTTTATGATTTGCAGGAAGTCTGAGATCACCAGACTGGATTCCCTCATTCCCAGCAGGGTCTTACTCTGAAGTGAATAAACAAAAAAATCCCAATCCTAGAGAGCTGCTGAGGTCCAGATCTAGAGGGATAATACTCAAGTAATCAGATACTCACGCACTTCTGCCCTCTCTGTTTAAAAGCAGTCAGATGCTATCATGGTTTGTATCAAGTTGAACTAAACGAGCAAGAAATTAATGTTGCTAGACCTTCCCAGTCACTGTTGAATAGGGGCTGTTAAGCCATCTAGTGAAAGTGACTATCCATTTCCCCACCTGCAGCACAGGGCTGGGTTGAGGGACATGTCTTTTATGGCTGAACCGTATCAGCCCATACTTAGTTTAAATGCTGACACATGGGGCAGTTTGAAATCTGTGTTCATTCATAATCCTGGAGAGACTAGCTACTCTTTCACACTGCTAACAAACCTACTGTCACATTGATGGGTGGAAAAGATAGTTTTGGAGATGACACCCAGTTCCAGCAGATGCCATGTAGGTACCGGGAGGTGAATTCAGCCTCTCCCAATCTCCGATGAAACAATTGTCTGAAATAATGACTCAAAGTTCATGGAGTTTCCACTGTTGTGACTGGGGAAAAACCCTTGGGGGGATGTTTTTTGTCTTGCTGTTGGAGTGCTTTCACTTAAGTACAGAACCACAAGTATACCAGAAATTAATAGTTTTGCTCTGGTTCGTGTTTGGAGCTTCACTAATTTTGCAGCAGGCTCCAAGGAGACTGCATGAGACTATCTGGTGGGATTTTGAAGTTGAATAAAGTTAAGATGAGGCAGCACAGTGGATGTGTGGGATGGGGAAGGCTTTCTCACTTCCACAGACAGTCAGATGCTTCCTTTCTGCAGGAGGTGACTGTTTCTCCAGCAGGATGGTAGATCTCCATGCAAGGTGAGGGATCACAGCTGCAGAGCTTTTACAGAGGCTATTTGAGCTAAGGATCAAGCAATTGTAAAAGCTAGGGAGCACTTCCACAAATCTGAGCAATGAGTTGAGATGGCTTTTGGGACAAGCTCAGATGAGCAGCTGGTAGTGTGAGAATGTGACAAAAGTAAGATATTCTGCAGCATCTCAGTTAAGCAGTAGAAGGACAATTCATCTGCTGCATTTGTGAAAGGTGAATAAAATAAAATACCTTAAGAAAAAGCTTGAGGTCAGTTGGCCTTTTTTCTGGGATGGAGAGCCTAAAGCAGAAGCTTGCACCTTTCATGGAAGGCACTCAAGTTCTTTCTCACCAAACATTTGGATGTCAACACAAGCAGCTTGAGCCTATGTAAGATTATAGACTTTTTCATGTGTCAGTCAAAATATCCTGGGGAGAAAAATGTCACATTTTTCCTCTGTGTTACTGGCACTCATGTTTGGTAAAACACATAGCTTTTTATTTAAAATAGATCTGCTGATTAAAAAAAAACAAACCCAAACAACCTGAGCACGAAATATCAGGAAGTTGGCTGGTCTCTAAAAGGGATGCCTGCTGAGAATGTAAAATTAATTTGCTGCATGTGAAAAATGCTAGCTGTGGGGACAGATGACAGAGAAGATGTCTGAAAGAATAGCATGGATATGTTTCTACCATCTTGCCAAGCAAAATAGTCCAGTTTTATTCACAAAGGGCTGTTTCTGGGGCCAAGATGGTCACCTGATTTTTATTCCTTTCATACTTGTTTACTCCTTTCTTAGTCTCTTTTCCAGCACAAAATACTTTTCCATATCTTACACAAGGACAGCAAATGGGAAGAGGGTCATGGTCTTTGCCAATGGCAGATGCTTCATTCACTCGATGAATAATGTTGTTGTTCTCTGTAAGACGTTCAGGGGTTTTGGGTAACACACCGGTCCAGCTTTCCTCCCATGGCAGAGGTCTGCTATTAGGATTTGGTTCATATATCCAGCTTAACAAAACCACAAAAAATGGATGTTCTTGGAGTCAATGACTTGTTTCCCTGATTAAACAAACTAAAGCATCAATGTTTTTTTCACACTTATAAGAACATTGCATGAGATATCCTAAACATGTCAGGCCCAAGAGCACAGCAGAAACAGAATTTTCCATTTCCCTCAGGTGTGACTGTGACCTCCGCAACATCTTCCTTGTTTCTCTGGCATCCAGTAGCATTTACATGAGAGAAAGGACTCTATTAGTAACAGCAGACCTGGGGTTGCAAGTTCACTTTTAGGATATGGTTTGATAGTTGGCCATGTGATGTTGGAAGTAAAAAGATAAAGTCCTGACTGTATCTCCATGGTGCTCTGCTGAATTTCACTTCTCGGTTAAAGTAAGCTGTAAGTCTCCTGGCCTGCACTAGATTTACACTTACACAGAAAATATGTAGAGAGGTGAGTGCTTATTTGCCAATTTAAGGCAAGATTGAATAAGTAAAAGTGCATCTGTGTATTTGTTTTCAAAAGATTAGAAGTCCCTACTTCAATTTACCTCCATGATGTTCACCTGTGGGGTCCAGCCTGGCACAGACAAGCCAGAAGATCCAAACTGTAGATTCAGGGTTCTTAAGGCTTCTTGGTTGAACTGAACATTGCTTCAAATTGATTGTTAAATCAGGAAGCGTGGGTGTAGCTCATTCCATTATAATCCCCACAAATTGCTTTGTAATCGAAAGCTTTTGTTCCAGTGTCAAGTGGTTAAGCACCAAGTAAGAAGATCTATTTTACAAGACCAGACAAGATCTGACAGACAGCGGAAACTTAACTTTCAACAAATATAACAATCAACATGAGAGAACCAAAAGGTCCTCATTAAGCACTGCTGTTTTTAATTAATTGGTCCTTCAGATTTACTTCTTTAAAGCTGCTAACAGCCTTAAGCCTTTCCTAGATTAATTACAAAAGACGAGCAAATCACAATAATTAGTTTAGCCTCAGGCTCTTGCTAGGCCTCTGACCTATGTGTGTAGGTTTGCTCCATGCAGTGTAGACAGGGGGAAGCAATTTGCCTTCTTGTCTTGTTTCTGAATCAGAATTTCTGGCAGGAAGTGGTTTTTTTATTTTCCTCAGTTGTTGAAAAGTGTAATTTTCCTTCCCCTAATATATTCTTGTCACTTAGTTTAAAATGATCCCTCTGCTGTAACAACTCCCACTTGGGCTGGAAACCCTCCTTCACCAACAACAGCTCAGTCAGTGATGATGACTTTCAAGGCATGTAATTCTTGGCTTATGGGGCCTACAGACTCAGGGAAGTATCATTAAAAATGAATCATGCTGCTCCCCTGGGGATGTGCTTGCTTCCCGGGATGCACATTAATGTGAATCCATCACCCCTCCCTTACCGCAGAGGGCTGGTAAGTCAACAGTGCAATGTAAGAATGAATTTCAAAGAGGAACATATATACGTACCTATTCACAAAGCGAGAGAGAGACTTTCTGTAGGTGTCTGTAAGAGGCAGACTGGCTGTTGCAGGGGAAAGCTGTTGCTCTTTAGGTCCTTTCCTGTCTGATTTGTACTTTCATCTGTAACTCGATGCAGACTTTTGGGGCCGTCTCTATTCACTTCATTCATGAGACAAATCCTCCCATTTTGACAGTCATCCCCTTGGTTCCAAAGAGTTTGCTGACAGTGTCATGGGAAAAAATGCTTCTCTTCACCAGGAAACTGTGCCTCAGTTTCCCTACCTGTAAAATGGGTACGGTACCACCCCTTGGAGGAGATTAACTACATGTCCTGACTTATTCTGTAAATTGCTTTGAGATCCTAGGCTGATGGGGAGATAAGGGAAAATTATTGCTGTTTGTGCTCTTGATTAGATAATCATCTGCTTAATTTCCTGTGAGCTCAATGAAATTTATCAAGGCACCTAAGAATTATGCTAAACCGTGGTTTAAGAAGTGACATCATCACTGTGCTGTACTGTTTGACAAAACTGAGTGTAACTGTGGATAACAACTAAAATAATGTTGCTCTAAGATACCTGCTGTGGCCCTCCATGGGACTTTTCCTAGGGGTGAGGCTAAATGGGAGGTCCTGGGATGAGGGCACAGGGGCTGCCTGCTCCCTGTCATTGCTGTCTGCTCCCCATGCCCTGCAGGCAAGAGGTGCCATCACTCCAACACCTTTTAGCCCAGAAGCAGGGTGCAGTACCGCGACCAAGAGAGAAGAAACTACTGCAAAGGTGCTTTCTAAGCGCAGTAGTGTGTTAGCCCAACATACTGATGAGTATTTTCCTCCTGAAAACAAAAAGAGGTTAAATTATTCACTGGAACTTTTGGGTTCCTTCTTCCCACCTGTCTCACTGCTGCTAGCTGCAGGTGTAAAAGGTTTATTCTTTTTAAAAAATTTAATACTCTTAAGATGTCTTCATTCAGGCTGGAATAGACACAGTTTAACTCTTGTGTACTGAACTGCTGCGCATTGCTTTATTCTCCAGCTGTAGAGTGGCACTAGCTTGCTGCCGTGCCCTGGCTAATAAATCTATGATATTTCTTCCTAAAAAATTCCCATCCAAAAAAGTGGTAGAAACCGACGATTTTTTTCCACCTTAAATAGGGAGTAGCTCCATTAGGGTGAATTCTTATTTAGAAGAGGCTCTGCTCTGGACAGTAGGTTTCATTAACGTTACAGTAGTCGTTGGTCATTGGGAGAGAGTTAGAGAACATAAGCTTGCTGTTTCCCACTTCCTCTGGCTCCATAAGGAAAATCCTGGCCAACACAGCTAATCCACTTCCCTTTTCTCTGCTTTGACAAAAAGAAAAGCATCCTTATCTTTCTAAACTAGGAGTGTAATGGGAAGCAAACAGGGGCCCTCCTCTTCCTTCTAGTTAGCATTTCTTTGTCCCTCTAAATTTGTCTCTGTCCCTGGACCTTAACTTCCCACTCCAAGGGCAGAACAGGACAGGCTGATGAGCTGTCTCTGAAACCACTGGTATTGAAGCAGTTATTCAGCAGCTGCAGCCCTTTGCAGTTGAGCAGAGATTGCCATCGCTATCCCTGGGAAAACTGTCTTCATGCCTCCTTAACATCTCCTGACCTGCAGACCTTATTTTATGGCACCTTCTGGCCGAATTACCAAAGTGATGCAGCCCCGGGTTCTTTGCTGCTCTTCCTTGGACTCTGTCCTCAAAATTGAGGTAATGTGCTGTTTCGGTTTTTGGTTTTTTGGTTGTTTTTTTTTCCCATCCCTATCTACAACTACTTATGCTTAATCCTGCTCATGGGATAGCAACGCTCCCACTTGCTTCAAAGAGCTGGTCCTGTGTATTTGCTGTCCTTCGAGAATACGTGTGGTGTGACACAGGCAGACTAGTACTGCCAAGAGCTGCTCTGCTACACGTATGCTAATATTGCCTTAGTTAATAGCTCAGATTCATAGCTAATTTGAATGCAGTTGGGGAAATACTGTCTGCAGTATTTCTGTGCATTTTTTTAAACTATTAAACTATCTGCCGGCAGTTTCTAGGCACAAAGTGTTGCAGAAAGTAGATTTTATACTTCAAGTCTTGCAAACTTGCCCAAGATGTGTGATTGGTCCCCAAGACTGGGAGTGCAAGCTTAAATGTTTGTATTCACCCTTGTTTCAAAATTCAAGAAATCTGTAAGAGCAATGAAATTGTCACCAGTTTTAAGCAATGAAGTCAGGGAAGTTTTGATGCTCCAGAAGTTAAAAGCAGAAATGAGGATTATATTTTTTGAGTATTTTTTTCAGTACATGTTTACTGGTACCGTCCCAACAGCTGCCACCATGGACACACTCAGACAAGAAATAAGAGAACCCATAATAGCCCTTTTCACTTCATCTATGAGTTGATGCTCAGTTATACACCATGTGAAACAGCTGCAGAAATACAGCAACCGGCTGCACTTCTCCAGTTCTCTTTCCTGTGACTACACAGTTTGAAGAAACTTGTACCTCTCTTTGCTTCATCACATTTGTTTTATGCTGCCATTTCTTTATCAAACTGCTGGGATGGAAAGGAGGCAATGAGATGTGTGAGGAGGCTGCACTTGCAGAAAAAGCAAAAATTACTTCTCCAAAACTTTCTAGGTGAGAGTTTTCTCTGCTTGCGGAAAGAAAAGCCCTATGGGATTATCAAACGTTTCAGTAGGGAGAGTAAAAAAAAGAAAAAAGTAGATTTGACAGAGAGTCGAAAGGCACATGAGAAACTATTAAACTCAAAGCCCCCAATGGTAACCATGACAGTGCTGCTGGCAAGGTACAACCGACACAGAGGAGAAATGTTCTTGTCTTTTTTTTTTTTTTTTGAAAAAGCAGCAGTTGAAAGACCTTAAATCAGCAATTGAGCTTCTGCTTTTATTTCCACCTGGCACGACTGCTCTCAGTGCTGCTCGTCTGCACACACGTGTTCACGGCAGTGTGGAGGGGCTTGTGCTGAGGCGAGAGGGATGGGAAGATCCGATCTTTTTTTCCGAGTTACAGATTTAGCAATAAATGATAACGATTTCCCCTTTATATAAGCAACAGTAGGGGAAACAAAACAAAACTTTTGCCTCATTTCCTGTTGTGTTTTTGAGGTTTCTTACCAATACTGAAAACCACAGTTGATTACGGGAAGTTTTAGTGGTCTGTATTTGTCAGTGTTTTCAATCAGTACTTGGCATGAGCAAATGAGACACTTTTCCCTTGAAGCAGGAGGGGAATTTCACTCTTTTATGTGTGTTTTGTTTGAGAAATTCTGTGTACACATTTCTTGTCAACTTTCTCATTTATAAGCATTGTGAAAAGCTACACCAACAAAATCAAGGATATTTTGAATGCTCTCCTTGAAATTTGATGAGTAACACTTTGCCATTAACCTGCTCTCTTGCCAGGAGCTTGGGAACGTGGTGGCTGCTGGTCTGTTGTCCGCTTGGTTTTATATCACAGTCTTTTTGTAAAGACGTTAGATTTCATCAATGCACTTGTTCTGGAGAGAGTTGTGAACTTCAGATGCTGGTAAATTTTTATGAAGTTAGCAGGCTTATGCTTTATACCATCTAGGATTTGGGATGGCATTGTGTGAGGTGCTACACAAATACACAGGTAATGCTGCCTCTGCAAAATGCATTGTAGACTGGAAGAGCTAGCAGGTAAATGAAATACAACTTCACTGGGTGAATGAAATTTCTTTAGAATTAATGGAAAGTGGTAATCAAGCAGAAGCTCCTGCTTGCCTTCAGTTTGGCCTTGGGGTGCACAGTATTGCAATAGTTCTGACTGTGCATTGGAGAAGATGGGTTGGGAGGCTATGGTTGGGGAGTGTATGGGCTGGAGGAAACACCTCCCAGCAGGGTGCCAAGCCTGGACTGAGCCCCATCTCTTTCACTACCTCTCTTGTGACTTGGAAGAACTCTGTTAGTTTTTCCTCCTCAGTTGCCTGTTTTCCTCCTCAGTTGCCTGTCTTCAAAAGCAATAACACTGGTAGTATTACCCTGATTTTCTGGAGAACCCTGAGATATTCAGATGAGAATAAGCACGAGAAGGCAGTGATGCCCCAAGGTTCCCTGAATGGCTGCGTCCCTCATCAGCTGTGTGTTCTTCTCTGGACATCCAGACTTCAAGCAAAGCCAAGCCTTTCTCAAAGGCTGCTATCAGGTGTTTGCACTGTGAGGAAACCTGTTTGTATGGTATCATACATAAGAACTGTCCTACTCCCAATTTACTGCACACAGACTAGCAAAAGTTGACCAGAAGCACCAGTTTGAACTGACCCTCTGGGATCTGGGAGGACCCCCATCCCTCTGGTGGGTTGTTAGCCATGCCAGCCGTGGACTGCTGGAAACACTGTCCCCATTTGTTTACTTGTGGGTGAGTCACAGAGATGTGGAGGTCTCCGTTTGTTACTCGCTTGCTTAGATTTCCTACATTGTGGGGTTTCTCAGCTCAGTCAGCCAAATCCAGCAGTGAGATTGACAGCTGCACGGCCAGCACATCTCCATTGTGCATGTAGGATCATGTCCCCTTCATCTTCCAGCTTGCCGTATAGTGCCAATGGACTGGTGCCCATTATAAGAAAGAAAATAGTTTATTTCATTCTATCTTTATTTTTTTTTGCAGGGCCAAGCCAATAAATGCAAATCAAATCTATCTTCCAGCCTGAGGTGAACAGAAATATGGGCACTGCTATAATACAATGCGAGTAAACTCACATTTCAGAGAAAAAAAACCCCAAACATTTCACAATTCATTACCTCTGCATTTAACTTTTAAATGTTTAAACAGAAGTGATTATTATGGCATCTTAAGGCTGCCTGGCCCTCTTTATTTCCAGAAAATATACTCTAATTTCCCTGCTGCAAAGGGAAGTATAGGAATTTCCCTGCACTGCAACTAATTTTCTCACAAGAATTAGGAGCACATTGCTAACGATGCTTCTCCACCGAGACTCTGGCAGCTGTGATGCTCAGCACCTCCCATGGCTGTTCCTGTGGCTAATCCTCCAGCCCTCAATCTGCAATTGGCAGCTCTTTGCAGTTGCACCATCTCGCTTCTCACCTCAAGCATAGTGTCAGAAAAAGCTGTCTCTGGGTCGAAGCCTCCAGAAATACAGAGCTGTGTGGTGTTTAAAGATGATGAAAATGAGTGTTATCTCCTCATTCTCTTTGGGAGGAGCAGGTGGAGCAGGCTATAGAGCAAGATGGCTTCACCTCCCTGTCCCTGCCTCTCTATGGAGGTGGCGTGAGCTCCCAACAAATGTTCTTCCAGCACTGCGGGCCTGAGAGACTGCAGGTTAAATGTTTTAAAATAAGGAAGACATAAACAGGCTGAGTGTTTCCATGTGCTGCCAAGAGCCATTTAACTCGGATGCACAGAGAGGACTGCACTTTGGCACCCTCCCCACCTCCATCAGCTGCTCACAGAAGAGATTAGAAGGGGATTTAATTAATCAGTGTAGTGCCTTTTTTTCTCTTTGTTTCCTTTCTTCCCCTCCTCCCCTTTTCCTTTCTTTAGCGTGTCCTACCTGCATTGCCCTGTGTGGCATTAAGGCTGATATCCCTTTACCTGGGCACTGGGAAAGCCACGCTGAGCCCTATGTAACCCTGGCGTGGAAAGGTGTGAATACATGGTCCAATGATCCTATTTCACCTCCTAGAATGGATGTGGCCAGTATATATATGGGTAAGACAACAGACTTCAGGAAGGCGGAGGAAAAGGTCACACTTCCAACCTCGTGCCACCTGTGATACTTTTCTTTGATCCCTTTGCCTTAAAAGGGAATAAAGTGAAATAATTAAGTCTAATACCCTTTGAAGATGCAATGGGCTAACGAGCCCCACAAGTTTTTCAGTTGAAACTTGTAACGTCCTTGGGTTTTGTGCCAGATGACATGTTGCTATGTTGCACGCTGCCAAGGAATCCAAGTACTCCAAGTGCAGGGATGCTGAAGATGCCACACAGAAGGCTCTGCATGCTTGCTGTGTTTTTCCATAGCAACAAATACGCCTGATTACAGCACATTCATATGCTCTATATAATGAGTGTCCCATAGGAAATTTATCACTGTGCATCCTGCATCATAATTAGAAATCAGACCCGGGCAACTCCAATAAATCCCCGAGGCGTACAATGTTGGACGCGTTCTGCTTGGAAAGAGTGGTGGGGAGCAGGAGAGGGGAGGGCGAACGGGCAGCTCTGCCGAATGCCCTGCTCCAACACTTGTTGCTGAACTCCACAGCCAATTCTGAAGTATTTGTGCTATTCCTTCTGGCAGTGTTTGTGTATGAGTGAGGAGAGGTGGTTCTGAGGTTTTTCGTCTCTCTCTCCTTATTTTAAAACCAAACCAAAACATTTTTCTAGCTTAATTTCTTTTCTGTTCCCCTCTGGCAGGGAGAAATTGAAACCAGCAGCATTTAGACTTCAGTTTCATAGGCAAAGCATGTTCTCCTAGGGGGTTTCTACTGTGGCTTGGTCCAATTGTTACTGATATATCACTTACAGTATTCTTAACTATTTCAGACAAATTCAGTGGCCCTCTAATGAAAAACTGAAATACACAGACATACTTTCAATCAGGCAAATTTAATAAAGAATTTTATACACCTGACAAATCTAATAAATTTTCACCAAATAAGGCAACGTTCAGCCTCAAGGCTACGAGTTTACTGCATGTGCAGTATATACAGCTTTCTAGGTTCAAAAGACTTGGGTTTTGTGGCTAGTGCTGAGTTCAAAATGAAATGTTACTGGCAGGTCAAAAGCTGTTTTCCAGCATAGCAATTGTGTTAGGTATTCAATATGGGTCAGTCAGTGATGATAACTATTAAGGTATCTACTTATATTTGCCATCAGTGCTATATTACATATACATACATCAGTGCTATTATACATAGTTGTATATGACAAAGTCTGTTCAGATTCAGATAATGAAAATAAGCTTTCGTCTCCATTAATCTGTGTCACTTCAATTTATGAACAAATGCTGCCCCTGATTATGGTCTGATCTGAGTCCATAAGTTTTCATTATACCTCCAAGGACAGAATTTGGTCACTTATTGGTAAATAGAACCTCAAAGGAGAGGCACAAATGTATGCAATGTCTATGTCATACGTCATATACAGACTCTTTAATATTTATTAGGTCTTTCTAGTTAAATCAGCTGGCTCGGTACCAAGAGGTAATTTTCCAAGGCCTTGCTGAGCTCACAGTTAGAAGTGGGTTGGGAATTGTGCAGAGGAGAGATTTTTCCACACTGAGATTTATCATGTTACATCACCTGCTATTGCAGGAGCACGTGGAAGTGAATCAGGTGCCCAATCGTAGGTGTCTTGTGATGTTTTAGATGCCCTAGAGCATGGCCATACAGTTGGTATCTAGGACACAAAAGACCTGTGCCCACTTGCAACAGGCACAGTTGGATGTTAAAGTGACAATAGACGCTTGTCAGGTACTCAAACTGTTCCCCTGTACAGAGACATAATGATATTTATTCAATAAATAGACAAATTTGATTTTCCGGAGACTGAGCTGCCTTTAGGCATGATAATTCATACTCCAGTGACACTATTTAAGAGGGGCTCACAAAAGTTCACAAGGGTTCTAGTTCTTCCTTTACATACTAAAAAATACAAGGCAAACCACACGCTCCCAAATTGAACTGCATTATGCCTGTGTGATGACTCTAAGTGATGCTGTTATAGCACCGTGGAAGTAGAACGTTTCAGACCATTACTATTGAACAATGCACTGTGTCTGTGTGTGTACGTGTGAAGCAATCCCTGACACTTGATTCATCTTGATTTTTTAAAATCTTTTTTTTTTTTTTTATTCCTCACTCAGACATAGACCAGATTTGGATTTGAGGCATTTAAAGGGCAGCCTGCACTAACCTTTGCAATGACATAAAGATTGCTGTGGCTACTTTATTATTTCATGGGTGCTTGAGTGTGCACAGAGCACACTTGCAGATTGCTGTCATTAGTGAGCTTGGAGGATTCAGGGCTGGAGATGAGGGAGGAAAACTTGCCCTTATTATGACTCTCATTGCAGTTATCATCTTGAGCATGACTGATGCACGTGGCTGTGTAAGGTACAAGAAAGCAGTGCCAAGTTTCTGGGACTGATGTTTCAAATGCTCTGGTAAATTAACAGCACATTTCATTTACTGTCAACTGGATCTTTTAACACGATCTCACTTTGCTGGTAAACTAGTCCTATCACAACAAGCACGTCACTTCATTCCTGTATTCTCCACTTCAAAACAAGCAGAAATGAAGTACTTTTTTTTTTTTTTTCTTTTCTCCTTTCTAGGCCTTAATGCTGATTTTTGTACCAGTCCCACATCTCTGCATCGGATGATGCTCTACGAATTGAAGTGACTAATATATGTTATAATCTTCAAATGAAGTGCTGCTCATCAAACTCTGAAGGTAAGGCAGCTGGGCAAGCAGCTTGGCAGCCAACCCAAATGCCCAGGGGCACTTGCTGGGCACCAGTGTCCAAATGCTCCAGCTGCAAAAGACCCTGTTTCACAGTGCCTATTCCTGGGGAAGTGTTATTCAGCCTCATGAGGGGATGCTATACCTGTTCCCATGTCATTTGTTCCTGCTGTTTACCTGTTTTCTCCCCAACGTGACCAGGACAGGTAGCAGCGACTTTTCGTCAGGAGGAGACATTGCGGAAAGCACTAATGTCTTGTTTGGCACAGGGTGGAAAAGCATGATTTTTAGGCTTTTCTTGTTTCTCCCTGCTTATGGATACTCAGGGTAAGGGGCAGGTTAATGCATGGCTATCATGTGGAGGGGAAGAGTAATTTTCACCCTCAGGTTTCCCATTGCATGGAGCTGACAGGCTCCATGCTGCTTGACACTGAATCTTGCTGGGAATTAACTAAGAGTATGCAGCTCTAAAAGTTTCTCTCTCCACAGCTCTATGAAGCTGCAAGGGAATTTTATTCATTTTCAAGGGATTTGCTTGATTACAGACAAAAAAAAGGCCGTTCCTGTTGGTTGGTACCCTTCCTGCTGAAGATCTGCGCAGTGACTGGGACAGGTCCCCAGGGGCTCTGCCAGGTTTGTGCTGCAATGTGATCTGTTGAACTTGAAGTGACCGAGGGATTATCGTCGTTAAGTGCTCCCTGGGTTAGGTTTTCCTTTGGGAGTCAGGTGTTCTTTTTAATACAGCATGGCTAAGGCAGGGTGTTAAAGTGGCATCCTGTGTTGGTTTAGGGTGACTGGATTGACAGCCCGTATCCTCCAGCACTTACCGCAATGCTTGTCAGGGCAGCAGAGCAGCTTTTAAAACCATCTACACATGAAACAAGTTTGGTGCAGCAAGAATAGATCAGAGCAGGAAAAGAGATGAGTAAGGAGGAGGGGATGGGAAATAGACTGATGTGTCTTTGGAGGGAGGAAAAGGAATGTATAAAACAGACATAGGAAGAGTAGATCAAAGTAGCCCAGCGGGAAGAGGAGAAAGAGCAAACTAGTTATTGCATGAGCAGAAATATCATCGTGGATAAGACATGAAGGGAATGACAGGAGGAAAGAAACAGAGATCGAGAGTAAAAAGAAACATCTTTTCTTCTTTGAGTAATAAAGGATAGAAATGGGAGGAGAAAGGGAATTAGATGAAGAGGATGAAGGCTAGAAATAAAGACCTACTAAAATGGTGTCTATATGACCCAGGGGGAAGAGCAGCAGATTGGAGATATATCTTGAAATTCACTTTGGGTAGCACATCATGAGGCTCAGCTCAGGCAGGAGCTTTTTTGTTTTGGGGAAGAACAACCCCTGTCTGCATTAACGCTGCGGGGGCGTTGATGCAGGTGGAAGCTGCAGAAAGAAGTGTGTGACTGGAGCCCTGGAAGAAGAGCTGGGTGTCGTTTAAGAAAAAGAGTCCAGGGAAGCACGACCAAGTTGCTGTGGTTCAGTGAACCAAGCAGTGTGTGACGACACTTCCCTGAAATCCCTGCCTTGTCATTAGATTGCTCCAAGGAAAGGCAAAATGCTGGCATCTCACAGCGGAGCAGTGGCTGGCTGCACAGCACCCTGTGGGATGCGCCTGGGCTGGCTGACCCTTCGGAGACAGGATTGTGAGAATCAGAGCAGTTGAGAGGCTGAAAATAATCCTTGGAAAACACCTTGAAGAGAAAGTAAATTAACCTACCTTTGCACTCCCGTGCCTGCACGTGCTTGGACAGTTTTGGTGGCTTAGCTCAGGCTCCTGCTCACATAGGTGACCAGTAACTCAAATACTCCTTCAAGAGGGAATAGAAATGAATGAGTAGGGAGAAGAAAAAAGAGAAGGTTGGGAAGGCAGGCAAGCAGCGGGAAGGATGAGTCCTGCAGTGATAGGGCAGAGTAGAGGAGCATGCACAACAAAATGGGAGCATGTTTGCACAGTGACTTTCCCTTCCAAAGGAGGTGTTTCCCTCCGAAGGCCTGGCTATTTGGTTGCCAGGCCTGTGGAAGGCTCCGTATGTGTTTGTGTACAGCCCTTTTAACCCCCTCTTTATTGTGGTCCCTTCTTTGGTTTGTTGGAGAGCCCTTGGGGAGTGGAAAGTAGCATGCAGCTGCCCAGCAGCCAGAGCCTTCCAGCTGGGTACGTAGTGCTGGCTCCCTGCTCAGGACTGGTGTGGGGAATTCAAGGGGCTGTGGCAGCTCTGCCCTTGCAATGTGCTTCAGTTGCCCCAGGGATTCTCAGATCCAGCCGCCCACTGCCTTCCTCCACTCCTCTCTGATCAGGAGAGCGAGAGGCATAGCCAGCAAACAGCACTTGCACCAAGAGCACTGCTGCTGAAGCTTATTAAAGACACCATCTCCCAGCCTCTGCTTTCCATCTTACACTTGTTTTTTTTATACCCTGGCTCCATTTTTTAAGTTTGTCTCTTTGTTTGTGAGCTTTGTGAAACAGAACAAAAATGTACTACACTCATAGTGACATTTTGGTCAGAAATCCTGAAGTGTGTGAGGGTGAAAAGCAAATGACTTGGGGGAAGCTGATGCCAAGTGTGACTACGTCACTCCAACCTCAGACCATGTCTGCCACTACAATGCTTGGAGCTGTAGCAACTAGAAACTTGTGTGATTTATGTTCATGTTGTGACCTTCTTGCATCTAGCAGGGCTTAAGCTGAGGCAGAAAACTCAACTGAAAACCGGAGTTTATCTGTGGCCAAGATGTGCACGTGGGCAACCAGTCACGGTTCCATACGTGCAAAAATTCACCTGAACTGTGCAGTAAGGATAAGCTTGAGGAGCCTTCACTGAGGTTTTCACAACTACTCAATTTTAGTGGGCTCCTGCCTCGCTTTCTCTTTCTCAGGCTGCCTACTTAGGGTGTGCAAAGTTTGCCCTTTTTGGCAGCTGAAGATGCTTTTCTTCACAGTGCCCATCTCCTGTGGGCTCATGGGGGTAGATGTGTCCCTCATTCACTATCCTTGGTGCCCATTGCTTGGTAGACCAGCTTGCTTCCTCCCCAGTTGTAACCAGCATTGTAAGGTTTTGGCTTTAATGATCTTCATTTGCGGCTCTAATGGATATCCACACAGATAACATGCTAATTTATTAGTTCAGCTCAACTGGGCTGCAGGATGAAAAATGATTGTGGAAGACTTTTAATAAAATTCAAAGGGATTTTATAGGTCTCAAGCCACTTTTAAAATGCAAAAGAAAGCCAAGAGTATTACTTTGTTAACCCACATAATTCTATCCTGCCTAATGAGGTCTGGAGCTAATCTTCAGCACTCTGCCCTGGGATCAGAATTATTGAAGCAGGTAAACATTGCTAAGTACTGCACTGCATCTCTGAGCTTTGGTTGCATTGTCACTGTGACTTTCTCTTCCTTCCCTCTTATGAGCTCTTCTTGAAGCTTAGAATAGAGATGATTGTGTAAAAACAAAGAGCTGGCTTCCTGTAGTGGCTTGCATGCAATAGCCTCCTTTTTCCTCTCTGCTGTTGGGGTTTAGGCAGTCCAGAAGATGGTGAGTTGGCCTGGGGGAGTGCACAGGTCTTTGTTTTCAGATTGCTTTTCCAAAGGGATGTAGGGAGCTCAAGCCATGAGGGCACAGTACTTAGCTCTGAAACTCATATTGCAAGCTCAGTTTAGGCAATGTATTTCTTTTTCATGGTAGCTTCACATTTCTTACTTATTTCTGCAGAGGTATTTTGTGGGGTTTGGGAGGGAGAGGAGGGGTTTAGAAATAAGGAGAGACATGGTCTATTCAACCTTGTTCAGGAGAGAGCAAAATCTTCTAACGTAACTGTGGAAAGAAAGTTTATTCTCCCCTACTTTTTCTTAGCTGGTTGGTACTGACTCTGTCAAGCTACATTGATTGTCTCTAAGAGGATAGAAAATACAGACTAAGACTACCAATTACTACAAAGTGGTACCCCACCAGATTCAGTGGAGCTATACTCATCTACACCATCTTAAAACCTGCTTCCCATTTGAGAAGCTGTAATAAACATTGGCCCTGTCAGTAGTATTTCAGCTCAGAGCTTGCCACTGAAACCAAACAGCATTAAAAAAGTCAAAAATTGTTAACGGTCCTTCTAGCTGCTCCTGCACTTCCCCTCTGCCTGTATAGATCGCGATGAAGCTTATTTTGAACTGATTTAAAAACAAGGCCATCCAACCTCAGTTCTTAGAATGGCTTGGAGAAACTGATCTAGATTTCCAGAAAATTACAGCATTTCACAGTAGGCTGGTTTCACAATGTGTGCAACACCAATAACCAGCAAGAAAGCAAAACTAGATGACTGTGGAGTTCATTATTACGCTTACTAGTTTAATACTAGAGTATGTGTCCTGTGTTTAGGGCAAGTTTTGTTAAGATTTTTAAGAAATATGCCATTATTAACTTTTCCCTGACTGTGTAAGCAGTGCTTGTCACAGGAATCGGCAGAGCACAGTCACATGTGTGGTTTGGATGCTGGAGATAGTTTTGCTTGAACCAAGTGACCTAACAATTCACGTCAGTCCCATTACTCAGTGATTACAGTGTGACCCCGGGAATATTAGCCACAGTCAAGGCAGAGGAGGTTAAGGTGGCCACTTACCAGGAAAATGTAGCTTTCAAGGTATAATCTGTTTACAAGCATTTAATTGCAGTAAATGAGCCAGGCAGAAGGTGAGGAAGATCCAAAACACAGAGGAATAATAAATTGACTCATGTTTATTTAAGCACTTCGATGTTCTGGAGCTGGGCTTAGCCTGAGGATGCCTGAGGATTAAGATACGTTTGCAAAGCCCCTTGTTTTCTGCATTCCACTTTTTTCCCTATCATACCAAATCCTCTCTCCCCTTCCAATGGGGTCTATGCACTTGTACAACATTTTCTTTACTCTGAATATTCTCTTCTGTGGTCCCCACTGTTTACTCCTGTACGTCTGGTTCCCTCTCCTAGCCTGTTCCCTGTGACTCAGTAAGTGCTGCTCTTTAAAGCCGGTTTATTTTCTCCCACCTTTCTTTAATTTGAGCTAAGAAATTTTATCTCAATGCCTGAATGTGTAAACTGGATTGTATCACTTCAGGCCAGCTGAAACCTGTACTTTCTGGAAGGGTTCAATTAATTAAACAAATCCCAACCCTAAATTAATTTTGAGCTAAGTCCTAAAATGCTTGTCATAAAATGGATTATTTTCTTGAGTTTTTCTATTGATGAATCTACATTTAACATTAAACTACAATCTAAATTAGTTCTTTTCCTTGCAAAATGTCAACATTTTCATTTTGAAAAATGTTGAAACAAAATGTTCTGACATTTTGGAAAATCCATCTCCTCCCATACCAATTTCCCTTCCAAAAACCTATCATTAATTTGCTGTTCATAAAAATAACCTCATCAGCAGTTTCGGGCCTGTTTCTTACAACCCACTATAGTAGAGCTGTTCATCTCCTTTTGGCGAGACTGTTCATGGGATTACAAAGCCCCTTGCTTTTTTTGGATTGCCCCTTGAATTGAAGCCTGGGCTGGGTGCAGTAGAACACGCGAAAGAGGAGAACCGGCCCCATGGTGTGGTGGCTCATGTCTTGCACGTGGACTTCTGTGGCTGGGGTGGCTCTTGCACCATTGTGTTGGCCTCACTGTCATTGCTTTAGGGTAACTCTGTAAAAGCTTTACCTGCATGTGAATGATGAGCACTAATAAGCCTTGATGGCCCTGAAAGGATGCACCTGGGGCTCCAGGAGCCCATTTCAATCCAGCTTGGGCTATTTTTCCTCTCTAGTGATGCTGATGGGTGTCTCCAGCTCTGCCACAGTCCTGCATGAGACTGGCACTATCCGTGGGTTGAAGGTGTGTCTCACCCTTGATCTATCCACATAGAGATGCCTGATGCCCAGGGCTGGGGCTGCCACTGGCCTGCTTGTTACCCCCTGGGGCAAGAGACTTTGTTTCCCCGAGTATTGACTTGGTGCTTGAGGCTCAGAAGATGCTTCGACCCAACAACTGAAGACCCACGGAATTTCTTTACTTGTCAGGTAAGGAAATATTGTTATCCTTCTTTTACGGATGAAGAAATGCAGCGCATTTTCCTAGTTCTTGCTGATTTTTAGCAGTTGCCCGAATTTTTATGATTTATGATTCTCACTTTCCGATTACAGTCAAAAAGTGTGCTTGCACCATGACTTTCATACAGCCCCAGCTGAACAGCCCAGCACGGATTGTGCTCTGCCATCCTGCCCCCCTCCCTCCATCACATCCTTCCCCTGTGGGCTCCTGTCCAGGCCCTGCCTGCTGTGCTCGGAAGCTGGCTGCTCGAGGTCTCTCGCTATGATGCTCAGGCATGCAGGGCATGATGCAGCCAGCTTGTTTTACATTGCGCTACAAGAAGCACATTCGCTGCCCAGTAAATCCCAATAACGCCTCTGAGGCTGTGACGACGCATCGTGGGCGTCTCATTTCAGCTCCAAGTCCCCTTTTCTCCCCATTGTGCGAGACAAAGGCAGAGCGAGCAGCGAAAGCTGTCAAGTGCGTTAGTTATGATTCGACCAGCCCTATTTATGATCTCATGATTCAAGTGTCTGGCTTGGAGAACGGTAGTGCTCATGGGCTTGTTTTGTTAACAAGCTCTTGCAGGATGGCTGCTGGAGGCAGTCGCACCGGCGAGGCAAAAGCCTCACAGTCACTGTGGCTGTCGCGGGAGCTGAGCAAGGTGACTGGCGAGGTGTCTCGTTCCTGTGATTTATCCGCGACCCGGGTAGACTTTTTCCCTTGACACTGTCTCCTGTAGTTTATGCCACCTCTGCAGTCAGGGGATGAAGCCGGGAGGAACACGCGCTCCTGAGGAGATTTCCTAATCTCCCCTGGTGCGGAGCCGAGCCTCGTTGGCATGCGTGAGTCCAACGGGCTGCAGCGCGTGGGTGGTCCGCACGTGGGGTGCGTTAAGCAAAGCGCCAGAGCCCGGCACACCGTGAGCTGTGGCTCCCATAAAAGATGCGTTGCACGTGCGGTTGGTGTGCGCACCACACACTCTGCGTGTGTTCATTTATCGATCAGCCTTGAGGGGTGGCCACAATAATTAACCGTCACAACAACTCCCTGAGACCTGCGTCTGTCGGGTATGGCTCTCGTGTTTACGTGCCCTACAAGTGGCCGTGCTGGTCAGCCAGCGACGGGAGTATCGCTGTCTGGGGGATCTGAAAGGTCGTTCGTTACGGTACGTTCCCAATGTTTGTCATCCCAAGTATTTACCATGTCTGTCTCAAGCTGGAGACTGTTCCAATGTCTTAACCTGAGGTTTAGCTTGGTTCCTATTAAAACTCATGAAAAGATTCCCATAGATTTCTGTTGTAACTGAACTTCCTGGTTTGCCTTCCACTTTCTGCAGAACAGATTTATCGCATGGGATTTGCAGCGGAAAACTAAGCTGTGCCAAAAAATGCAGACAGCTTTACAAGAGCAGACATTTCAAATTGCTGGGCTGCAAACAACTTGGAGCAACTTGTAAAGCCATGCGAAATGGAAATATTTTTCCTTATTTTTGAATAGTGATTTTTTTTTTCAAGTTAATTTGCAACTGAAAAAAAAAATCTCTTGGTGTTAAAAGAGGGTGTTATTTGGTATGGGCTGTGATTTCAGTGGGCTTCAGATGATCTAAGAGAGGTTCCTGGTGAAGGAAAATTGTGTCCTGTTTTGTACAGGGTACAGCTCTTGTGCTGCTCTTTTGGTTCCCACCTTGCTCAGATGGGACACTGACCCTCAGCCTCTGTGGGATGGTTTCCTAGCAGGGCAGGGGGAAAGACCTTTCTGGAGGGAAGTAACTTAGACATGTCAGTGTGCATCAGTATGTTTGTCATGTGAAAAGGGCGCTGCTTATAAAGGGAATTAGCAGAGGAGCAGTGAATTTCAGACCACTTTGATTGTTCCTTGCTTCACTGACTGTGGTGGAGCAGATGCTCCTGCAAAAGCCCTTCAGCCAGGCAGTCACACTGTATGTGGGAGAAGTGACCCAACTTTGTCTGGCTGCTGGCTCCTGGGTTTTAAAGTCCCGACTTGAGGGCTGCAATGTCAAAGAGTAGGGCAGAGAAGGGAAGTGAAACAAGAAAAAAAGAAACTAAGGGAGTATTTTAAAGAAATGAGTGGCGCTCTCATGCTGCAAGAGGCCATGACCAGAGTCAAAGCAGTGCCCTGCTCTGATTTCCCTGATTCTGGTATGTGACTCCTTTCAGTTCCTTCTAGACACTTGAGAATAGGGAAGACTGAATAAGGGCTGTGATGGGCCTCATAGTCACATTCAGGAGCAACTGCTTGGCCCCAAGCTGGTAAGAAGTCCTCCAGTTGTACACATCTGCCCTACTCCCAAGAAGCAGAGACTTTTCAAATTCAAAGAAAGGTGATCTGAGCAGCAAAAGGCCCTGAGAAGACTGTAATACAGTCAAAGCCAGGCAACAATTTTCCATTGCCTTACAGGGTGTGTGGGTGTTACTGTCAGAGTTAGTTTCTTAGACTACAGTGAAGGCTATGTGGACTTTAATGTGATTCATCTGGTGGTTTGTTGGTGGGATTTTTTTTAAACTCTGCTGGTGAGCAAAGCTCCACAGCAGTATATCAGGAAACTCAGGCTGTGCTGCTGAGCAGAACATGATTGTGACTTGGTCTCCCTATCTGTGAAATAAAGGATATCATCCTTCACCGAGGGCTTGTGATGGAAACCTGTGTAAGAACTGGACATTTTGTTATTTCCGAGAGTGTTTGTGAGAAGGAAGCAGCATTTGGTCCCTCTGTTGCAAAGCTTTTTGGGTGCAGACTTTGTACGTAGAGCTGGACCCTACAATACCTACCTCAAGTAGGTAGGAGCCTATTTTATATCTTCACATATCCCCACAGAAAAGTAGCAGGAGTAGCCCTGGGAACAAGGACACGATTTAGGGATGCCATCTCTAAGCAGATGTCCAGCTTGCCTTAAACCTAGCATGCACATGAGCACTCCTCCCCTTCTCTATTTATTTACTTTTTATTATTTATTGTCTGGCTAATGGTTTTAGCCTTATCACAAAGCATGCTAGCAGCGTATCACTGAAGTGTAGCTTACAGTCTGCTATTGCAGTCACAAGTAAGTAGTAAATAGCCCATTCAGAAAAAATAAATGCTACTTTTATCAGTCTGTCCGCGGTACCCATATGTCCACTTTGGGATTGATCACTCATGCAGAAAAGCTAATAACGCTAAGTACTTTGCTTTTAGACTCCATAGACAGAGGCAGGGTATGTGACCTTTCTTTGCCCCACAAGCTTGGTATTGTGCTGTTTCATTCATGGCCAAATTTTGTTTGTTTTAAAAAGGTGGCAGATGTGGAGCAAGAAATAAGGAAGGGAACGGGATAAAGAATTTTAGGCCTGGTTAAGAGAACTCTAAATGTGAGGAGATCTAGCTTCTATCTTATAAAGCTACGCCCAGGCTATGCATAATTCCTCTTCAGGACCCCTGTGTCAGATTTGAGAGAAGCAAATAAACACTTTGGGCCTGGAGGAAACAAAGAAAACCAAAAATCCCCTCACGTGGAGTACCCAAACCTTTTCATGTCTGGCCGTGCAAAGAGCGATGTAAAAATGAACCATCTACAGTATCTCACCCTGGCTCTTCTGAAGAGAAGTTGTATCCTCTGAATACTGGAATGAATGGTTAAATAACCCCTACATAGGATATTCATTTCTTGACTTTGTTGGAGAGGGAGAAGTTTAAACCTCCAGGTGTTTGCTGTTTGTGATAAGGGGTTGTGATTCACCAGAGGTTTTTGGTCTGCTGCTATGGACACAGACTTTCATGGCTCTGGGTTGTCCAGGTCCCTTTGATGTGTTTCTTGGTCACTCAAATAGAGGTTTTAGATCAGGTTATTTTTGAGCACTGAACTAACATGTGAGTCAGCTGGAATTTCATGCTGCAATGTTTAAAGGGGGGAAAAAAAACCAAACTCCACGCTCAGCATTCCTAGAAGCTTCAGTAAATAATATACCTGTATCAGCAGTTTATTTGACAACATAAATACAGATTGGTGACAACGATAAAAAAAAGGAAAGAAAAAGGAAATAAAGACATTTTGATTATACGTTAACATCTCCAGCAATTAGAAAAGAGGAAAAAAAAAAAGCTAAGAAACTAGATATAGTCTGGATCTTTGCAAGCGTCCTGTAACAGCAAAGGGCTAGAATCTTCCGTTAAGATACCTGAAACCCAAGATCTCATTTGCTTTCTTGTAACTACCTCCCAATGCTGAGAATAGGATACTTAGAGTGACAGTTTCTTTACAGCACTACAAAGACCAAGGTGCTATGGGAGGAGGCACAAAGGCACAAGGAATGTGTTAAGAATCTAAGTGCTACCACCGGCTGTATTAATCTCCCTAGGATTTGACAATGTGCAGAATAGCGCTTGGGGATAACAGAGTTTCTTAACAAGTGGCCAACCTCTTGACCTTGCCGTGCACTATCAAACAGTGGGGGGAAATTAAAATAAACAGAGCAGCCCACTCTAAATTTGAAGTACAGTGAGTTACTGTACTGTAACCCTTGGGCACGCTGTAACTGTGCCCTTTCTGCGAACCTGGGGAACTGTCGCCAGATGGAAGGACATTGTGAACCTTCAGGAGCTGGAATGGTCATCGCTAAATTGAGTGGTTTTGTGGTGAGAAAAGCTGTATATTTTGGCTCTTGCATCCATTTGCTGGAGTCGGGGAGACCTCCCCGCACAGCAAGAAAGCCTTGCCAGTACCTGGCTGCGATGAGCATCCACTTAGAGACCTGAAATCCCAGTTTAATCCAATAAGGGCGAGTGTAAGATATTTTCCAATTGATCCATTCTGGATAGTTTTTTGCTGCTAAAGTATACAGAAGTGCTTGCGAGAGGTTTAGAATAGCTTTCAACTCAAATATTTCTCTTGGATTCAAGAAGCCAAATATCTCTTTAAAATGCTATTCCAAAATGTCTGCACACTTCTCCATTGTAATTGATTGCAAATTTGTGTGTCTTGGGCATTTGTAATAGGTGCCATAGCAAACCTATTAACCTTTGTTAAAAAGAAACACCAGCCGGCAGCTGGTACTACAAAGTTGTTACTATAAAGGGCAGCATTTTAGGACTTCTAGAGTAATTTTTGGCGGAGTATTTTCTATTCCAGTAACACAGTGTTTCCCATAGGTTTTGTTGGCTTGCTTTTCAATGGGCTAAATGGCTTAGAGGTACCAAGGATCTGGCTGCCTTTGTATGAAAAAGAAAGCTAAGATTTAGCACAAAGATTTACCTCCATGAGCTAGGGAAAATTTTCCTTCTTTCTGATGGACCCAGCCCTTTGAAGATTCTGAAAGGAAACCAAATATCTTTAATTCCCAGGAGACATCTCGGAGAATCAGAGCTAAAATGTTACTCTCTGAACTATCAGAGACCTCTGTGTGACCCTCTGCGTTTCAGAGTCTCAAGGCTGTGGATTCTCCAGAAAAACCTATTTCTCCTATAACCAGGGGCTGAACAAGACCACACCGTTCTAAAAGTTTAAATAAACCACATAAGGTCAGCTGCTGCTTAAATCCTTGCTACCAGGTCTGTAGATATTTTTGCTTTGTTTCTAAGCAAGCTGGGAGTCCTGGTGCCAAAGGGCAACATGTAAATTGTGCTGTTATTCTGAAGCATGCAAGGTAATAAATGGTGCTGTCAATTGTTTTCACTCAAGTGACAGATTTATTCTCTTCAAAATGAATGACCAGGAACGGCTATTATGGCAAAAAATTCACTATGTATCATTTTGTGCCTATTCTTTAACAAATAATGCTGAAGTCTAATTGCCTTCTTCCATGGCCAAGTATCTATGACTTAATGGTTTTTTTTATTGAAGACGTGTAATTTACCATTGCTTTTGATGTGCCATCTGATTGAATG
Organism: Baryphthengus martii; assembly: GCA_013396935.1. Classification (NCBI taxonomy): domain Eukaryota; kingdom Metazoa; phylum Chordata; class Aves; order Coraciiformes; family Momotidae; genus Baryphthengus; species Baryphthengus martii. The sequence continues at coordinate 334,157 of VWZK01017961.1, forward strand.
TCTCTGTGAATCACATCTGCAATCTAGCATCACATGTCCCAAAGGACTATTTCTTATCCCATTATTTTCTAGTGATCTGGGTAAAACAATCTTTTTTTTTTCTTTTAATTTTTTTTTTTTTACACAAGCTTCTGTTTCCAGATTTCTAGGTTGAATTTCCAGCTCCTGGCAGATGCATAGAAATTTAATAAATCAGTTGCATGTGGGAATGTTTTATAGCACTACCAAGGAGTGGTTTTAAATCTCAATAGTCCATTTTCCAGAGTAAACTCAGAATTAGCCTGGAATCTGATCCTGCAGTTCTGCTCAAACTCCCCTGCAATCCAACTGCAGCCCTTTCTCATAGCACCTTGTTTTCCAACAAGAAATTGCTACAGCTGGTTAACAAGCCACCTCAGGATACAAACCCTGCCCCTTCTCTAGGATTTTGTTATTCAGTAAAGCTCTTTTTTTCTGTAAGTCTGTGCTCCATTTTTTTTCCAGTCAACACTTCAGTCTTTTTAATGTTTTAGTAAACATGTGAGGAGGTTAGAAAATAGCATCTAAATCTGAAAAGCTTACATAAAGTTTGCACTCCGACTATATTCTAGAAAAAGTTGATTGCAGAAACATGGTGAAGTTCAGCCTTGCATTTTAAAACAACAGAGCTCCCATGTGTCCAAAAGAAGGTGATGGGGAGTACGGATAAAACTTCTATCTGCAACATGCTTCTTGCATGCTCGTAGCTATTGAGGTCTGTTGTGATTGAGAATGAAGTAATCCCGAAAAGGTCATCAGAGATCTGAACAATGGTGGTGGAGACAGATTGTGGGTCATCTGCTGTGGCATCACCCAAGGCAGTGCATTTCAAGCTTTTTCTGTTACTGAGATGTAGGGAACATGGAAGTTTTGCTCTGGTCCAATGGACTGCAGTAGACATGCAGTGATTTAATCTGAAGTGGTTCAGAGTGGTCATATCGATGCATAGAACTCTCGCCCAGTTACAGATGGCTAATACTACTGGTAGAGCTAATTTGTTGTCTTTAGTTGTGCTTTTACGACAGCATCAAATTACATTAGTCTTTCTGGTGTAGTTACAACAGCACGACTTCCGTGGAGATAAATTTTTAGCAAACACTTACTGCCAAGGCTTGCATTTGCATTTCTTTATTACAGTAATGCACCATTAATAGACTTTCTCAAGCAGCAAAAGCCAAAGTCTAGTTTGCCAGTAGATGGGGATTAAAAAAGGGAAGTAAGATGGGGAGCTAAAAATAGAGGATACCAATAGGACAGGAACTGTGACTTACAGTCGTTCAGAAGCCAGTAGAAGGACTAAGGGCAGACCCTGGGCTGATGTGCCAGTGCTGTTGCCAGCCTCTGGGACTGGAGCCCTTCAGGTGAGGGAAGTCTGGAACCCCAACAGACTTCTCTGAGAAGCATCTCTGAGTGTACACTGTTGGGGATTCTGGCTCAGCAAGCTGTTACTCTTCAGCTAAAGCAATTTGCTAGCAAAGCCCAAGCTTGGATTGCTTTGTTTTGTTAAAGCAAATATCCAGGAAATTCAGCTGCAAACTTTTGCTATCACTCAGCTCTTATCTTGCTCTATAGCAATAACTATTTGATGACCTCAATGGAGGCCTTGAATCCAGTAATAAGTTCAAGTGTGCAACAAAATCCATTCTTTTTTTTCCAAACAACTACAAGTAACAAGAGGTTTTCTTGACCTTTTATCTGTTTTGTCAAGCCCAGAGCCTAGACCTTCTCCTCCTCTGCACACTGATCTGCTCTTTGACGGGCTGAATGGAGGACATGGCTTGGCTCTCCAGAATCCTGCCTTGTCTGGGACACATGATCTCATGCAGCTGCCTGACAAAGCGATGCAGGGAACTGTATCCTCAGTCTGAAAGGCAACACAGGCTGGTTGATTTTACCTGGGCTACCACCAAGTTCAGCTGGTTGGTTTGCATAGATGATATTAGCTCTTGTTTAGCCTGAGCAAGGAGGGATTTGGAAAGTAAATGATGCGAATGATTCACTTAAGGACATGACCAGATATTTATCCTGGTAGTTTAGCACTGAAGCCAGTGATGCTGGTACTACTTTTGTCCCGGTTGTCTCTGTTTGGTGTGGAACTGGTTAAACTGCAGCCAGTGACAGTGCAAACTCAGGAGCTACAAAGCATTTGTCGGAGGCCTGGGACTGTGCTTATCTTTACAGTGAAATATTATCCCTTCATGGTTAACAACCAGCAGCAAACCTGCTCATTGTGGAAGCAGTTTGGCATAATTAGCCGGTTAAAGAAGTCTGCCTATTGATTAACAGAACTAAATGACCCATAATTAACAGCACAACTGTGGAGCTAATCTATTTGGTGGTGTTTTCCTTCCCCTCAAAGATTTGGAACCTGCAGGTCTGTTCATTATTACGGGATGGGTTGGTGAGGAGTCCACATCGTGTGGTAATTGAGTTAGTGTGCCCCTGCGGGGCTTTAAAGCACACACCGATGCGTTAGAAAAGGCCTGCTGGCATATTCCTTTAATCTCTTGGACCACAGAAGTACCAGGGTGAGCCCTGCTGACTCTGGGCGGATTTGTTGCCGTTTTGAGCACCTGCTCCAGATCACCTCGGATTTATTGGGAGCTTTTTGGGGGGCAGCTTCGGTCCCATGAAGGGCCACACAGGCGTGGGCTTCTGTGCACTAAGTCAAGCTGCCATTAGAGGTCTCCATGTGCTACAGGGAGACCTAGGCAAGGCTTGGGCCAGGGTTACCAAACAAAGCTGGAGTTGAAGTTGTGCAGAAACCATTTGTTTGGTTAGCTTGCAGTGCTGTTTCCTTACTAAAAGTTGCCCATTTATAGCTGTGATTTATGTTTAGCATGATGCACAGTCTCTATAAAATGTATCCAGACTGGAGTTTCACTTGAATAGTTTAGAGGAGCTTATATTTAGACCTGAGTGTTGAGTCTCTCATTACTGTCTCTGTAAAAAGCTACTTCTTGCACTTTTTCTCAGATGTCTTATTAAAGATTACACCAAAATGAGTTCATTGCTCTGCCCTCCCTTTGATGTCATGTTATAAGAACTGAAAGGATTGCACTTCAGTGGTGAGACTGGCCAGGCTGCTGTGCTAGCTGGTATCACTGCTGTACCAGCCTGAGTTACCGATAAAATTAAGCTACAGTTTCAAAGAGGAAGAAGACAACTATTATTTTTTGAAACCCAGCTTTTATTTGCCTCTCCTTCCCAAGCAATTCTCCAGAAAAATACAGAAATAGAAATCTGACCACATTGGTTTTCGGAGAGTTGAGTTTAGAGTTAAAGGACTCCTTAAGCACTAATCCATTGAGTCCACTGATTAGGTAGAATAGACCCCCCCCAAATTGTCATCCTCTCCTGTATGGTGAAAAACTTTTGGCCGTGTGCTCTTCAGGCACAGAAAGGAGATTCTTTTTCCATGTTATTTCCCTTAATCTCTAAAAACTTTCAGCCAATTGCAATGGAAGTTGCTGGCCACAGAGTTTGCTGTGCCAGTGTCCTCAACCTGAACCAGTAAAAGTGCTTTTCAAGAAATAAAGACTGAAACCTTTGTTCTTGCTCTGGGCCCATCATAGTAGGTGAGATACCTGCTTGATACAAAGAGGTGGCCAAAACCTCCCTGGCCATAGAGCAAATCCTGGAGACCAGCAGGGCAGAAACAAACGAGGGTTTGTGGTGATTTTAGTGCATCTGGACCCCACAGGAGGACTAGGAGAGGCAGAGCTGCCTCCTGCCAACTGGGAGCTGTGCAGGGGGCAGAGGGACCTGGCAAACAGTGCAGGAGACGGAGGTACCTACTCCTCCACCCTGGGAACTTCATGCTCTTCACTGCATCTCCATCTTGCTCCAGGTCTTTAAGTTTCTGGGTCAAAATGACCCCCTGATTTGGGGAGGCATTTTCTAGATACAGACCTCACTCTGATGGCTTGAATTGTATTTTTTTGAAGCTGGTCTCAGCTGTAAAACACATCTGTATAGTTCTGACCAGGGAACAGCCTTATCACAAAGATGGTCTACAAGGATCATGAAAGGGGTATAGCTGGAGCTGCAGGAAAATGTTATAAGCAGTTGTGAGAGAGCTTGTAAGAGAACCTGATTGAGGATAAAACCCTGTAGCTGCCTTTTAAAGTTGTTTTTTATCTCATTCCATCCTTTCGTCCTGCCTTTCATAAACATTGCCATGAGGAAACAGTTAGTCACCTTGTATTAATAGTCTGACACCTTCATGCAATGAAGGCCATTATCCCACATCAAGTATGTCTGAAGCCCTCCAGTGAGAGATCAGACCTTGGAAAGGCAGGGACCGTTGAAATGCCTGGGCTGGCCTGTTGCCAGCTGGTAAGGCAGCCCTCAGTTTTAATGTTGTGGGGAATAGATGAGACGTCTTTTCTCCCCTTCTTTGTAGAAGTGGTATTTCTTGCTGTATTTGATGCTTCTTAAGAGTTTAGATTTGCTCAGTATGGTGTAAGCACTTCTGCCTTTGGTGGCTAGGCAGTGAGAGACCAGTTACTTTCAGTAGCTTGGAGATCCCCCTGGCAAACACTGAGTTTGCAAGTTGCTATTATTTATATACATAACTATTAGATTTATATATAATATGTAAAAATAGAATTTATACATTATTAAAGAGGCTATGACTGCATCAGCAATCACTTTTTAGCAGATCATGTTATAGCCGATGTATCACCATACGGCACACAGATACTCTTGAGTGCCTTGCTTACATAACGTAGCTTTAATAGCTATAACGAGGCAATTAATACCTCATTCCACTTGAACTTCAATGTAGCAATTGGCAGTAAGTAATCCCCCTCTGATGCTATATGCAGCCTGTGTTCTGAACTAATATCAGAACAGCCCTGTTTATAAAAGTGGGGGAAAAAAAGGTTACAGATGCTGGTTATGGCCAAGGGAGCGGATTTTGGGTTGGTATTCCGTGATGACAAATGTGCTGTGGATGCTAGAGGTGGAGCAGGAGTGCTATGAGATCTCATGTTCGCTGTGGCGTCCCAATCTACTGTATCTCTGTGTGTCTCCAAAGGAACAGGGTGTGCTGCCAGTGCCTTGGCCATTCCCAGAGCTGGACGTGGGGGATCGGCAGCATAGCACTGCTGTGGGCTTCTTGTGCTGGAGAGAGAACAGGGTGTCCTAGCTTTGTGGTGTTTTTCCCAGGGCGTGAGGTGTGCATTCTCACATCGATCAGAGCAAGAGGCCCTGCTTTAGCAGCTCTCCTGGGAGAACTCCTGTCTCTGCTGCCCTGAGCCGGGTCAGAGTGGGATCAAAATGCTCCATCTCTCTGGTGTCTATCAGCATAAACATCACAGCAAACACTTGTCCCCTGTGGGTACTTTAGCCCGGATGCTTGGCACCTAATGATAGGCACAGCAGGGGCACACCACCTAAACCAGCTCGATACCCCAGGGGAGGGGACAGATTTATCCTTCAGGTGTGGCACTGACAGGCACAGAAAAGACTCTTCTTTCATCCTTGCTGCCTAGAGATCTGCTTTGAAAAGAAGGCTCACTTAGGTAGCAGAGATCCTTTTTGGTATCTAATGGATCAGAGCCTGGGTAAGGGCCAACAAAGCCAGAGCAGAATAAGTGCCTCTTTCTTGGCATGAAGTGCTTGCCCCAAACACTTCTGAATTTCCAAGCAAGTTTCCAATCCTCTGTTGCAGGAAGGTTGATGGGAAAAATACAGGCATTTAATGCAGCTTTGTGATTTGAAGTTCTACATCTAAATGGTGCTGTAATGCCTAATAGGTCCTGTACCAGGCAAAAGCATTTATTTCCCATGATGGCTCAAGTGGATGCCAACAAACTGTTCCTCCTGCACCAGGAACTGAGCCCTGCTGCCTGTGCTTGTTCCTGGCTCTGGAGAAACTGCTGCTTCTGTCAGGAAAGCTCTTCCAGGATGCCCTAACAATGTTCACATGAAAAGAAAAGGGAGGGGGAGGAAGGAAACATTTTAACCCATGTCTTGCTTGATCTCACTTGTGATCACGCCTTGTCTCTGACCCTCCCTTCCGAATATCTGAAGTGTAGGTGGTTGGTGCGTGTTTGCTAGCAACTGTGTGTTCAGCTTTGTGAAATGCAGAGGTATGAAAAGCTGCTTACCACAGGGAGTTTGTGATCTGGAGAAAACAGGAAACGATATTTTGGGCAGTAATACAGCAGATGGGTTTTTTTTGACCCCATGCTTTTGAACAGAACTGCTTGCAGTATTGCCTAGGACCAGATGCGTAATTAATGATTTACCCTAATTTTTGCAGATTTTTATGACGTGGGCATCGTAAAAGCACTTCTAATCGAGGAGGGTGAGGAATACGTTTCCTAAACTTCTGAGATAATATTCGAACTCCAATTTTGATAGCAGTTAGAGAAAGATTCCCATGGGATTGTTATTTAACATATGCATCATCATAATTTTGACAGAAAGGAGAGTTCCCAGTGCTGGTTACTGAAGCTGTAGCAGGAGGGATGTCTCTTGTCTTCTGACGCCCATGCTTAGTGGGGAGTGGGGACAGTTGCTCAGGGCCCCAGTGGAAGGGAAGACAATGACATTTAGGTGAAATAAGTCGGGGAGTCCCAAGACACCACATCTGAGTCCAGCCTCACCCCTCACAAGGAGCTTTCCTGCTGCACCATGACTGAGAATGGTGAAACTCCTCCTCCAGCACTGGCAGACATGAATGCAGAAAGTATCTCCTGTTTGAAAAATCCCTGGTAGGTCTGCAGCTTTGATGTGTCCCAGGGCAGTGCTTTAAGCCCAGAGCATCCATCCCATCTTGCTGCCAGCCCCACAACCCTGCCTGGGCGGCTGATGCCGTGCTCCGCTGTGCCACCTCCACTGCTGCCTCTGTGCCGGCAGAAGGATGCACTGATTGTGCTCCTGCTGTGCACCTTGGTGGGGAAAAAACCCAGTGACTAATCTGAGTATTTCCCATTTGAGCATGGCAGGACCTGCTCTGCTTGGTGGTGGGTCTGTAGGCGGACATTAGGTGCAACAGGGAGTACGGGAATGGGAAGAGAAACGTGTCAGGAGCTCCAGCCACTGCTCTCCTTCCACTCAAATTCTTTCAGCAACTGGATCTCCCACCACTCCTGTTCATAAAAGCAAATGACTTCTCAGATTTATTAGTTACCTCCAGGTGCAATTTATCAATCCCTGGCTAGGCCCTGCCCAGGCAGCTGGGGAGACGACTGGATGTCTCTGATTAATGTGCTGTCCCCCACAATGGTGGCAGGTTTCTTACAGGGGTTTAATTCTAACAGGTTCTTAAAAATAACAAGAAGCATATTCAGTGAGCTGTTTAAGAGGATGCAGAGCCAAAGCACGACTTGTTCACTAAAGCTCTGAAGTATTTACAGAAGGGGCTGAGGGAACCTTCATGGAAGATGGGAGCATAAAGGAGGATCTTGCTATAGGATAAATTGGGAAGGGTGGGAAAAGGGAACAAATACAATAGCTCATAACAGAAACAGGAGACTGTGGGGTTTCTAGATAGAAGTGAAACAATGGGAAGTGATAAGCTTCTTATTCAATAAAAATAAGTAAAAAAGATTATGAATTGGGCTCTTGCAAACCGAAGGGATTCCTCTCAGCAATGCAAATTCTGTTTCTGAAAAGTCAGAGGGACATTCAATAGAAAAAATAAGAAGGGGAGGGGAAAAGGAGAAGGCCTCAAACCTTCAGCTGTAGTAGAGAAAACCTCTGAAGCTCCACTGCAACCCTTGCCCTAATGCTGTGACCTCCACAAACATGTACGACTGTATCAAGAGGATGCCATTTCCCACCTTTAGTTTCTCCTCCTTTTAGCCACGGCCAAAAATGAAAATATTACATGCAAGCCTATCTTTTGGAGACTGAGCCAAGAGGGGCTCTTGATCCTTTGGCCCCTTTTTAACAGATGGAATTGTGTTCACTTTTCTCTCCTTTTCAACAATACCAAAGCCACTTTCTCACAGCTCAGTATCTGTGCTGGGAAGCAAGATAGACCCACACTAAGACAAGAGCAGTTTGCTGTTTTCCAGTGGGATTAGAATGCTGGACTGACACAATTTGCAAAAATTCCACTAGCATCATCTTGTCCCCTCTGTGCCTGCACTGGCCGCTGACGGCCCTCCTAGGTGCAGTGGTTTAGATTTCAGTGTGACAAAGTGTTTTCACACCCTTGTTAAAGAAGAACATCCTAACCCAGTTAAAGGGCAGTATACTCCAAGCTTTCAATGCGTATTTATACCATCTATTTCGGGTATCTACTATCAGATCTTTCCGTATGGTCAGTGAAAAAAAAAAAAAAAAAGATTCGCACCTCTGGAAGGTGACTCACAACACCTAAAATAGACTCCTGTTCTCAGACATCCTCTCTCTGTACTAATTATAGAAAGAGCCTGGAGATGTTAAGCTTCTAGTTTCAGCACGTGAAGGTTGATGTATGCAGGAAAGAGCAATAATACCCACTTTGTTTTCCTTGATGCCGGGAGTGAGATGGCTGGAGTGAGTGTGTGCAGGTTATTTGTGGCCCAGCTCACTGGTTTGTGGCTTCACTGCCCTGGTTTTGTATGCACCAGAGAAGGGCACTGAAGCCCACGCAGGTACTCACAAGCCTGTTCAGGCTGATAATCTGCTCTGCTGCTGGTTATGCCAAACCCCTTATACATGGCCATCACATCTGGCAGAGCTGCTGCTAACTGGAACGCCCCCAGTAGTGGTAGCAGTGTGGGTTACAGTGCCCTCCCAGGTGACATTGGTATGTTTGCATGATGCTGTAGGAAGTGTGCTAAGATGCCTGGCTTCATGTCTTTTCCCCAGAAAGACCTCTGGAGGAGAAATCCACTGTGGTCTCCCCTGTGTCGTGGTACTGTCTTCTCAGTTGTGTAGCAGCTAAGTCATCATGGAGGATGCATAAAACCAGGGGAGTTAGCCTGAGACTTGGGGTTGACATTCACTTGCTTTCCTGCTGATGAAAAAAGATGAAAATTATGGGCCTGGGGGCAACGATACAGGAGCATGGGGTGGATTTGGCCTGTGTGTTCATCCTTCAGAGTAGGGATGCCACAGCTCAGAATGACACAGCTTGGAGTTTCTCCCTCCCCTCACCCCCACTTTGCACAGCCATCTTTGGAGCCACAGTTGAAAATTAACCCCAGAGTTAGCCATTTGTAAACCAAGCTGACAGGAAATTGCTGGCTTTGTGCTGAAGAAGTCATTACCTTAAGCTTTATTGCCATGTGCAGAGTTTACTTGTGACAAAGTAAATGTGCAGAGATGTCTGTAAATAGGGCTGGGATATTGCTGCGTTAACAGCTCCGTGGTAAGCTATCAATCAGCAGAACAGTGTGCAAGAAACCATTAAAAGCCACTGTTGCAAACAGTCTCCCACACGCATCCGTGAGAGCTCAGCACCCCACCAGCCTGTTCTTCCATTGCTCCTCCCCTGGCTGAGCAAAGCCCACTTCTCCTATGGTTTCTAGAGGGTATTTTGTAGCCCTGAAATGTCATCACAGGTGGTGATGCTGTTTGGGAACAGAGGGTAGCAGGAAGCGCTGGGCCGAGGGTGGCCATCAGAAAGAGCTTGGCCGAATGTGATGTGATCTTTGGTACCCCTGTCACTTTGGAAGGGACAGCATTGCTGTAGAGCTGGTGTGAGAGCCTGGTATGCTTTGGCCTTTTAGTTCTGTCCATTAACATGGCTGTGAAGGGGAGAGAGGTTTGTTTCTGTAACACCAGCATAGAGCTCATGTGAAACAAGGTAGAACAAGATGCACCTCTCATGTTATGTGAACTGCTGGAGCAGCTGTGCTGCAGGGAAAATGCATATATTGAAAATAACTTGATGACTGTGTGAACGGTGTGTATCTAAATGACAGAGGTGATGCTCAGGGAGAGCATCTCCCCTCCACCTGCTGTTCCCTGACCTGCTGGGTAGGAGTGTCTGGCCACAGAGCGACTGAGCTCTCTTCCAGCTCACAGAGCTCTGGTAAATGGGAGATGTGGATTTTCGGCTTATCTGTGTTTTCTCAGGGTGGCCGACAGCCTGCCTTCATGTTGCCTGAGGACTTCAGGATGTCTGGAGCTTTTTATGTGCTTCTTCCCTCAGAGTCAGCCCCCTACTTCTGATCGCACTTTGTTTTCTGCCAAAGCTGCGGCAGCCCACTGCAAGCACATATTTCTGTCCTCTTCCGGCTTCTGCTCATTGTGGGAGTGATAAGGTCAGACGGGGAATAAAAATGCATCGCTTGGGGGTCACCAGAGGAGCAGACCTGAGGAATTTCCCAGGCATTGACCACGCAGGGCTGGACTGCTGCACTCCGGTGAAGGAGTGTTTGCCATTTTTATAGCAACTGCTTCCTCTGGGACAGCAGAGCTGTTGCGGGGGGGGGGGGGCTTCTGCAGGTGCTACAGCTTTGGGTGGTGTGGGAAGGGAAAGGGGAGGGTTGAGAGGTGACAACATAAATCAGATGATGCTGCAGATCTCCTCCCTCTCAGTCGTCATTCCCACAGCTCTTGCCTCTCCTGTGCCCAGATGTTGCAAGCTTTGTACAGGCTGATAAAATCATGTTTCCCCCATAACAAAACCTGCACGCAAGCCTGACAGACTTGGTGCCAGGGCAAGAGGACACAAAGCTGTGTTTTGCTGTCTCCCAGCCTTGGGTTGGGAGTGCCCATGGTTCTGTTTGATGCTGGGAAAGGATTAATTTTTTACTCACTCTTCAGCTGCCCTTTTCCTGCAGACAAATCCCTTTGGCACACGCAGGGAATGGCACCCAGCCATCCCGCATGAGGAGCATCCAGCTGTAACTCAGTGTTGACTCACTCCATCCCTGGGCTCCTGGAGCACCGCTGCTCTTACAGCCAGACACCTCCTCTAACTGGGGAGTTAGAGGAGGTGTCAGAGTGTGCAAAATTCCCTGCTGACACAGAGCTTTTGCTTTTCATCTGCAGCCACAGCAACCCTGTCAGTCCCATTAGTCTGGCCCAAGAGCCACATCCCCCTTCCAACCTCTCCTTTCTAAGACTCCCTGACCACCACCTGAGTTTGTTGACTGTGGTGCCAGCAGCCTCCTGTCCGTGCACCCCTTATCGGTGGGAAGCAAGAGGGCTCCCCTGGGGCCTCTGCCGAGTTGCGAGGCAGCTCCTCCAGTCATTGCAAACTATTGGTAGAGCACACAGTGAGCTCTGAGGGACCCAAAGCACAGCTGAAGCTCAGTGGCAATGGGAACCAGCTGACAGCCCCCCACTTTTCCCTGCTCAGCGAGGTGTGGGAAAGAGAATCAGCAGCTCCTGGATCCCCACTGAGATCAGAGACAGTGGTTTTCTGGTGCTCGTGGTGAGGGCCATGCTGTGCTCCCTGCCTAGGCTCAGCGAGGTACAGTGCTTCCCCGGGAAATGCTGCCCAGGCTGTTGCTGCCCCGAGGGGTGTGATGGCAGGAGCTGCTGGGGAACCTTCCCGTCAAAGGTTCTACATCAGAAAATGCTTCCCTTTCCCTTCCAAAACCCAGCTCAGTGAGGCAAATATCCTGAATTTACATGTTTGAAATTGCAGTTGCAACATTAAAACAGAACCGTTTTTTAATTTGAGATGACTTTGTGCACTGAAACTTCAAATGATTGTCACCAAGTCTGGGAGAATAATCCTGGGGCTCTACAGCTGCTGGGTTAAACTGAGCCTGGTTTGCTCTGGGGCCATATGTCTGGGTTGCTGAGAAGTTTAGGAAAACCATCCCTAAGGTAGGGGTCTGAGGGATCTGCAAATGGGTCTTTCCCTCACGGATTCTCTGGTGTCTAATCAAGGCTGAGGACACATTGCAGCCTTTTGTTCAGTTGAGGTTACTCATAACATCTCTTTCCTTTACGTGAATGTCTATTTTGGTGAACCTTTGAGGAACTGAATCGTCTCTGAGGCTGTTACCTCTCTGTCAAATTTGGCTGAAATTGCTCAATGAGCTCAAAGTTGTCGAGGGAGACAGGCAGTGTGAATGTATGAGCCATAGGAAACCAGACTGACAGGCTGAAATGAGAAAGACTTTAAAACTGTCAAACAAAAAGCCTTCCCAGTGGTTTGACCTGACTTCTTGTCCAGATTATTGGCTCCTAAGGTGCCACGAGATCCTGCCAGCTACCTCAGCCCCAAGGGGCTCCCAAGAGCCTCATGTTGGAAAGCACAGCACCAGCTCTCCTGATAGTAGAAAGGACCCTGGAGATTAGCACCCGGAGACTTGGCACCAGCTTTTCTCATGGTCTTTCAAGTCTAGGAGAGTGGAAGCCCATGGCCAGACACCCATCTGTGCTACTACCAACCCACCCCGAGAGGAGATCACATGACAAGCTCATTTGATTTGCGCATCCTTTTGCCAAATGCCTTTGATCGAAAAGGGATCTGACACCAGTTAATTTGACACAGGTGCAGGTTAGAAAAACAGTTGCAATAATGAATCTCCTTTTACTGGTCGCTGCTGCTGCTCCAGCAGCACTACTGCAGCCATCCACAGGATGGTTAATCTTTTAGCTAGTGCTTTAAGTGTTTTGTGCAGGGAGCTACGCACCATCAAAAAGAATGAATGACCCCGTTTCTCTTCCCTATCGTGGCTATCAACCAGAGCTGTCTTTGGCATAGCTTGTCGGTTGATTTCTGGTTGAACATTAGAGGCGGAATTCATCTGTCCAAATGTAGACATCTAATTGTGGATGTCTACATCTGAGTTACTTGTCTAGACTCTTGTTTATAGGAAAGAAATGGGCACCCCAAGGACATGAGTCATTGTATGCTAGAGTAAATGTCTAAAATAGGTCAGATGAATCATTGAGTAAATGGGTCTCTTTCTCTCCTGTGACTATAAAGGGAGTCCAGAGTCACCATGTGGAGGGGAACAGAGGGATGTCTCTAAAGCACAGTTAGAAGCAGCCCATGTCAGATATGTTTCTGGGTATGTGTAGTCAGCTGCTCTTCTCTTTGTAAACCTTTCTGCCATCCTCTGTCTACTTTTTCTTGCTTTTCCCGTTGTAAATTAACCTGGAACTCAGATGCAATTTTGTTCCTGTAGCTTCTGCTGCAGTTACATCAAGGACGAGTACTAAGTCCCTGCTTTTCCCCTCTTTTGGGGTCATCAGACTGGAGTCACCTTTAATCCAAACCAGTGGCTAGGCCTGAGGCTCTGGTTTATCCTCTTGTGCATCCCTGCTTTTCCCTCTCAGCTGAAACGCTGCAGGGATCTGCTTTCCCTGCAGCCAGGTACTTGCACTGTTTTGTCCTTCTATGTGGGCCATCTGCAATCATTCGAAGTGTCCTCATGTTTCCCTGAGCAAACACAACCTGCTCTGACTTACCAGTAGCTCAAGGAAATTTTGAGTAAGCCACCAGAGTCCCCACCTAGGCTTTGATTATTGCCTTTTTCCATCTCTGTTGTATCTGCTAAGGTGGGCACTGGCACCTGACTGAGAGGGACTCTCAGCAGCTTAGTGTTACCACTGCTCAGAAGAACTGCCATAACCGACCTGTGTTGGTGCACAGTCTCAGATGGGAGGTCAGAGGTATCAACCTGAATCTTCTTCATCAGTTTTCATGTTATTTCTGTTTGGTGAATGAAAGAAATGTATACTACTTCCAAATCCCTTCTAGCAGGCTTGGAGGCTTATCCCAGAGTTGTAGTATTATTTTAACAAAAACACCGCTGCCCTGATAAATAGGATAGTGGGAGGAGGGAAAGAAACTATTCGTAGCACGCAGTGCAGGAGATGAGGAAGGGGAGAAGAGAAAACTGACAAGTGCAGGTAAGATTTTTGCTGCCAGTGTTTTCTCAAGTTTTGGCTAGGAGACAAAGGGAAACCCACAGACCATCCAGATAAGCCCGTTAGGCAGGTTAGTTGAGCACTGTTTCATTACTCAGCGGTGTTATCTAGGCCCTCTGGCCTCAGCAAAACCCCAACTTTACTCTTTTCTCAAATAGTATTTTATTTTAAAAATCCTCTTTGTGTGAGAGGATTTTTAAAAAACGTATTTTAAAAAAAACAACAACATGCTGGAACCTGGGAATACTTTCAAATGCTGGCAAACTGCCTCCTTGTGTGAGTGTGAATAGGATGTCATGTGTCTATAGTCTCTTGCCTCAGTGGTACTGAGACTCTCCTTTTCCTCTCTGGTTGGTTAGATCAAACCTTGGATCCATGGGTCCAGCTTTGACATTTGTGAGACCCAGCTCCTTGCACCCAGAGCTGATGAGGGCCGAGATGCGTGCGACCGGATCAGGGGCTATGTGATAGCTTGGGAGGAAAGAAGAAACGGTCCTTTCCCTGGAGACCTGAGCAACAAGAAAGGTTGTTAGGCAGCAACCGCCTTTCTCAGCATGGGAAACAGCTGGGACTGGAAGCCGTTGAATGAGGTGCAACAACCTTTCTGAGCGGGTTGGCTGAGTGAGGCACTCAGCTGAACTTCCTACCAAAGAAAGTTAAATTATGTATCATAATACATATATTCCTGAGAACTGGGCATGCATGAGCACTTGCTGGAGATGAAACCTGATGGAACATGCAAACTGAAACCACAGTGAGCCTCACTCTGCTCTGAACCATCTCCCACGAGGAAACTCCTCACCGCAGCAGCCAGTCTTTCTATTTGCTCTGCAAAGTATTGCCCGTGTGTATGTGACTCTGTGGCAGGAGGTGCTCCAGGAGGCTGCTCCTTTCTCAGCACTCATTGCTAACAGTAAACAGAGTTGGGATGACTCAGAGCTGTTTTCCCTTCCATCACATAGGTTTGGGATCAGCCCATGTTAGTTACAAGTGAACATGTTTGTCGTTCATCTGATGGTGTCAGAGCTCTGCTGTGACTTGCCAGTTCTTGTCTGGTTCCTAGTAGGCTGATACCTGCTTTGTAGAAAGACCCATCCTGACGCTCTGATCGGAAAGGTTGACATTTAACTGCATTAGCTGCCCAGTATAAGGTTATACCTCCCACTGGATAATGATGTTTGTCAAAACAGATCTTCTCTGCTTTTACACTATTTCACATCTCTTTGTCTAACCCAGCTTCTTCTCCTGTTATCTTACTATGTGTTTTCTTCTTATATCTAGAGTTAACCTTGCAACTAAAGCTCAGCAAATCTCTTGAAATACACTTGTTCCTGGAAGCTTTCTACTGCAATGATACCTGTGTGTGCTATTGTCCTGTAAATACCGAGTTAGAGGTTTTCACTGATGCTAAGGGATGTCATTACTAAAACTGAAGCAGATGGCAGAGTGGGGTAGAAGTAATTCTGTGGAGATTTTCTCAAATTGTCATGTATTTTCCACAATTACAAAGCCCTCAAATGGCTCACCTGAGGGGGCTACAAGACCTCGAACTTGGGAAGATCTTTAAGAACAGTGAACCTTTGTCAGGGATGACTTCATTAACCAGTCCTCTCCTGGGGAAGGAGAGGAACCATGCAGTTTCCTGAGGTCCTTTCCAGTCCCAGGAAACCCAATGAAGATACTCAACAGATACTGAAAGTGGTATAAGGTTTAGCAGAGGAGAGGAAATGTTCAAAGCAAAGAACCCATCTCAGATTCAGAGCTGATTTCTCAGCAAAAGTAGCTAAAGCAAATCCTGCAATGTTTGGCATCTGGAATGCTTGGCAACAAATTATACCTAATTCTCGGGACAGGAGGAAATCAGAGTGCAGTCTGCTTGAGGCAGAGCATGTGGGAGTTTGTTTTTTATTGTCTGACCCACACTGGGGCAAAGTACAAACAGCAACACTTGAAATTTCCTCCTAGCATTTAGATACTTCAGAACAAATACAGGGAATAGTGGCTCAATCTGATCCTAGGTTAATTTCCATTAAGTGCGTTTCAGTTCTTTCTCTTTAATATCGTTCTCATGCCTAGCCTGTGTGTTGCTCATTTCCTCTGGTGAAGTGAGAAGCACATGCAGCGGAAACCAAGCAAGCCAATAAAAATGATGTGGCAAAGAGAAAGAGGAATGTTGCAAACAATCCCTGGTTTGGCTGATAAAGGCATCCTCAGGAAGCTTGCATGTTGTAGGTGTCTGTCATTTTGCTGGGCTGGGGAGAGAAAATGGAAGAAAAATACACGCACAAAATAAGCATTTTCTGTTTTGATTTGATTTCCATAATATTTTAGTACTTACTTTACTTTTGCACAATGTGAGGCAGAGATCCAGGTCTCCTCACCCAGGTCTCCTGATGCTCTGATAGAGATGCAGGACTTCCAGTCTCCTCTTACTGTGGTCTCCAGGTGAGAAAAGCTGACCTGGAGTGAAGTGGGGCAAGAGGAGGCTCCTGCAATTGGTGCTACCTTTTTTTGCAGATGGTTGTATTTCCCCAAACTAAGTGACATGCTATCGGTGCGATGTCCTTTCTGAACTTCGGCAGTTATTTAATAGGCACCGACCAACGTGGCCAGTGGAATCACATGCTGGAGTGTCACGTTGTGCACCACAACCGTGCGCTGCTGAGTCAAGAAGCCACCAGTGGGGTACTCTGGCCAACCTGCTGATCCCAGGCCCTCGCTGAGTGCCAAGCCCTTGAAGGGGCAGGCTGCTGTGTCAGGCTGCGTGGTTTTTACCCACTTCAAACGCTGTAAGTGGCAACGCCGCTTGTAATGACATGGCATCGGAAATCCCCAACATGCAATTGCACGAGAAGGTCACAGCTCAGTCAGAACAGCACATTAAACATTAAACGCTCCATTTATACGCGCTGGTGGCGTCATGCCAAGATGAATCCAAAATGATTAAATCTCCAGCCGTGTCGGTTCCTTTCACAGCAACATAAAACATTTTGCTCCGCTAGTCAATGCGATGATGTTGTGCTGAGGACAACAGAGTCGGGCTCTGAGCCGTGTTCATCTCAGCGATTTGTCATTAAAATGCCTCTCTGGCTGAGATGCGCTACTGGGGTTCCTGGAGGTTCAAGCTGCCACTTGGTTAAGATGCATAGCGGTTTCCACTGGCCAGCTGACTCACCTCAGCCTCTCTCGTCACCCGAGTGAGACAAAGGCAACTGGAAAGCAGAGAAGAAAATAACAAACTGTTGACCACATCGTAAATCCAAAGACATGGCAACAACAGGCTTAGCTCATTCATGCAGGAAATATTGTAAATGAAACCAGAGTGTTGAGATACACTGTCTGCTGAGAAGGAAATCTCTTTTGGTAGCTTGCACCTGCTAGATATAAAAAGAAAGGGACCGGATTTCTTAATTTTGCAGGAGTCCATTTTTTTTTTCCCCTCAAAAGGCAGCATATTTATAACTCTAGTAAAATTGCAAAAAATAGATGAATAAAAAGAACCCTACAAGAAGAAGAAATTGATTTCTGGATCTAATAAGAGCAAAGCTCTTAATCTTTGCTCCTCTTCTACAGAATTGCTACTTGGATACTGCCTCTATGGGCCTAGGACCTAACGCTTTATTCAGTCCATACTCAAATGGAAAACTGACAGGAAGGGGAAAGAATTTTCATTTCTTTTCTCTTCCCTCAATAAAAAGAAAAAGAGATATTAGGATCAATTGTTCTCCTTTGCTTTTTGTGCTCCTCAGGCAACAATAGCACATGAAGACTGTCTTGTAACCCCTTAAGCTGGTGTTTCTGAACAGCAGTGCTCTGAGGGCATGGAAGTGGGTTCCCTGGTCCTGTCCCTGCTCCAAAGCAGGGCAAGGTGTGATACGAGGTTACACAGAAAGGGAACAGATGCATCAATGTAAACACGCTCCAGCTGTTGGATGATGTTTTGGAAATTGTTGGACACAGATGCGCACAACCTTCCAAATGCTCTTCTGTGTTCCTGTGTTTTAAGCAAAGTGGCAGTGAGTGAATCCCAGACAGACTGAATGGATTGGAAGATCATATAATGAAGAAGAGATTAAAACTGGGGCCAGAGGCATTAAGTGATGTACACACGTCCCATTTTTCACTCGTCCTGGAGTTTGCAATTCTTGGTTTTCTCTGTGATGCACCCAGCTCTTTGACCTCGTTTACAAAATTGTTGCTAATTTCCCAGCTTGTCCAGCTATTGCCAGCATGTACATATTCCTCAGGTGGATGAGATTCACCATATGAACAGCAAATCTAACCTTTGAAGCCAGCCTGTGGAGTATCACTAATAATATTCCAGTTAAGTGGTGCTGCTACCAAAAATGCAGCTTATTGAGTGTAGATGGTGGGCTCAAATACTGAGCTGATGTGTGTTAGCAAACCCATGCCTTGTGCAGCCCCATGAATCATTTTGCGTAGTGGTCTAAAGACCAGACAACGTTAAAAGCAGATCTGCAAGCACTCAGATGGGTCCAAACATTCAGAAATGTGAGCAGCTGACCTTCATGTAACACATATAGAACTCTTTTTACAAATCAGTCCACTTGCTTTGTGGTAGGAACACGAAGCAGAGGGAATCCTGCTTCCTTTATAACTCAAAGGCCTCGGGGCTTTAAGAAACAGCAGAAACAAGTTCTGCAAAAGACTCTGGAAGTCCCCTGTGATAGCAGTCTAACTCAAAGCTTTGAAGAGGCCCTGCAACATCTTCAGCCGAGGTCCCCAAAGAAGATTTGAAAGGCTTTAAGCTTAAAACAGACAAACAAAAAACAATCAGACCAGGTTTTGATAGAATAAAACCAGGGACATTGAACTTTGCAAATAGAGAAAATTCAAAGTAGCTGTCTCTGCCTTCCCTGCCTGCTGTCTGGCTGCAGGTGTGTCTTTGCTTCCAGAACTGGTTTTCACGTGGCGACTATCCGAGTTGCAGCAAACTGTCAGGGAGCTTCCCTCCAGCACCAGCTGCCACCTGTCAGCCTCCTCTCGGCAGCCTCTGCCTTCCATGCCTGGTGTCCTGCAGAAACTTCTCCCCAGGGCAGCAGAGATCATCATCCTCCCTGGCACCGACTGGCCTCTTCTTCACAAAGAAGAATACACTGTCATCATCCAGGAAGGAAAATCCCATGTACCGAGCGCCACGCTGTTGCAACGGAGAGCTCCTCAGGGAAAACACGTACCACAAGAACACGCTTAGGAGTAGGGTGGTTAGAAATCCAGCAGGAAACCTGCTCTGCAGACCAGCATGTGATCAGGAGATAGTCAGGCGAGCATCAAAGGAAGGGAAATGAGCATCTAGGTTTCGTTGCTGTGGCTGTAGTTGAGTCAGCCTGGTGAGATGCTCGTGCTGCTGCCTCAACACTGGAGAGGCAATGCTCACTCCCCTCACCTCTCTCCTGGCACCAGGGTCTCACAGGTCTCTCCAGCAATGCCTCAGTATTTCAGTTTCCTATTTGTTAATAAAGCTAAAGGCTTTGAAAAGTCCTGTCTGACTTAATCCCTATTGATCACAGATCCGAGAGCCCTGATGTGAAGGAATTTTAAATTTCCAGCTACTGACTGTTTAACAGCTTCTGACTTCAAAAGCTCTAGGAGCTTTCTTCTCCTTTTAAACACACTTTGCACTTAAGGAAAATAGAGTCGGTCCCTCATTAATGTGTACTCCTCCAGTAATTATACAAGTGTTTGTAGTGCAAACGCTTGGTTCTCATGCCATGTGCACTTTCTTCATTCATGAAATCAATAAGCAACAAGCAACGTCCATTTCTGATCTTTATAAAAGTCATTTGCTACAAGGGCAAGTTTAATTCAGTTTCACAATGTAGCTGTAATGTAGATGTAAAATAAGGTGGTCTTAAAAATAATGTATTAGTCTCCTCAGCCAACAGCCCATCGTCCCCAAATAAATCAGCACAGATTTTCCAGTACAAGGTATATAAAAGGGCAGGACAAGTTTTTTGGTTTTTTTTTTTCCTTACTCTGCCTGTGGACAGAGACGTTTTCTGCAGCATGCTGCACTGCTCCTGCTGCAAGCCCTAGTAAACGAGGGGCTCGTGAGGGTTATGTTTGGGGTCTGACCTCAGGGAGGGTGCAGCAGGCTGTCCTTGGTTTCCTGGTTTCTATTGTTAGGGGTCTTGCATGCAGAGCTCTTGTCCTGGCACCTCAGAGGGCACCGCTGCACCGAGCCACACTGTGTGGCACTGGCACCTCGTCCCTCCTGGCCAGACATATGAAGCTCTGTGTCAAGGCTGGTCCCCGGGCAAGCTGAGGAGCTACCAAAGAGGCCTCTTGATCACAAAGGGTGACAGTTTCCGTTATAGCCCTGAGTGAGGGAGCATGAAGGATGCTGGAAATTATTATGGAACATATAGGGGAGCTTGAGTTGTGGAGACTGCAGAAACCATGCTAATCCCCAGGGAACTCAAACTGTATAATAATTTACATGGGTTTATGTCTGAAAAAGAGTTTACTTAAAACAAAGGGGATATATACATTTCTAGGGCTAAAACAGAGACTGAGCAGAGCCAGGTTTATAGGGCAGCCTTCCTGCGTGTCCTTTGGTGGGCACAGAGGCAGTGAGGGGCAGGTAAATCTGGTGGCTTTGTCCTGCGCTGGTGTGAGCACCATTTGTTGGGAGGGGGTGTGTGACTGCAGGGACCATGGGGCATGTAGTGAGGTGGCACTTGGTGTGATGCTCAATGGAAAGAGGTGGAGTGGGTGTTACAGCCTCCTGGAGATAGTTATTCCAGATGCAAATGCTTGGAGAAGCTTTGTGAAGGTTATCACCTAAAACAGAGACTTGGTACTTCTAAGAGTTGGGTTTTTGTTCTGGTTTTGTCAAAAAAAAAAAAAAATTCTCATCTGCTCATGCCTCCTCTTCCCAGATATAAAAAAAAAAGTGAACTAAAAATGTATGCAAAGCATAATGTACACCTTCTACCTTCTGAAACAAATGAAATGGGGATCCCCGACACAACAGCTTTCTTCACTGACCAGTTCTGAGTCACTCTCCTTCTGGAGAAGTCATGTGACATAATGAAACCCCCCTGGTCTCAAACTGTTTACAAAATGTGCAGGAAGGCACTAGTCCAACTAAAACCAATGTTTTTTCCTGCTGAGACACACTCAGCTGTGCAGCCTGAGGCAGAAAACCAAAATTCTGTGGGTGGGGTGAAGTGGGAAGCTGCACCAAGTTACACATAGCTGCATGCAAGCCTGGGAGCAGTGCTGGGTGTGAAAAGGAGCTCCAGTGACCCTGAATCACACTTTTCCTTGAAGGTGGCAGAAAAAAAACCCTGGCACTGAGCTGATACTCTTTTTTTTTTTTTTCCTGAATACATTATTTTCAGATATATTTGAACAAAAGGCAGTGAAACAAAACCCAGCGCCTTTTCACCTCAACCGAACGCTGTGGTTCAGGAGGAAATAGTTGCAACACTTGCTTTTAGATAGAAGAGGCTTCTCGGCAGTATGTTGGAGAGGGAGAAATCTGCTGCAGTTACGTTCACACTGGATTGTATCTTCAATGGACTAGGGACTGTGGAGGTGGTGCTTGCAGCTCTAATGACAGTCCCTGCAGGAATCAGTCCATTTGTGTACGGACACCCCGGCACCAAGCACGCGTAACTCCTGCACTTGTGCCAAGCTGCTCTGCCCCTGAAGGTCAAATGTTGTTCTATCATGCAGCATTTTAATGGCCTTCGGATATCTTTCTAAACCTGAGCTTGTGTCTTGATGAAACTTTTGACAGGCAGTGAATAACGGGGGCATTATTTATTCATGTCAGATGGGACTGAAGCATTCCTGTTTTCTTGTTTACCCTGCCAAAATGGTAAATGAAAAAAATGGACTGTCTCTTTGACCTTGGTTTTGGTTTATGCTGTAGATCCCCAAAGAAGCAAATGTCTCAGTAGTAGGTGTCTTATTAACAGAAAGCATCTGCAGAAGGAAGAACAATGTGTTCTGGCCCAAACTCGCAGCTGTGGCCACCAGCTGTGACAGCCCTGTTATTCCAGCTTTGCCTTCACTACATCATTTCAGTGGTAACTAAAGAAGAAAGAGAAGAGCCCATGGGGAGTCTGGCTTAGAAATAACCTACTACAGTCTAGAGAAATGCTCTTGGGGCTGTGAAGGACTTCAGCAGCCCGGAGGATAACCCAACATTTGGCTCCAGGGCCTTCACAGGCAAGCCATGGAATGCTGGAAAACCTGTGGATCTGGCGAGTGGAGATGCACTTAGTAGCAGAAATGAAGCGTGTGCCTTCCAATCACTTAAGTTATATAAAGCCTTTGGCCAGACTCTAGACATCCCATTGAGATCATTACTGCTCCCTTTCTATAACTTTCTGTCTTTTAAATTTAAGCTTGATTTTAGATATTGGGAAGTGTTCAAGGGTCTTTGGCATGGATCTGGTGTGGCCATTTCCCAAATAACTGTCTGCTCTTCAGGTTGTCTGTGACTGCCATGAAATTTTGCTTCTATGTAGCTCTTTCCAGTAATGTCCTCCCATGAAGCAGGGACTGCTTAGAGCATTTAACACCTACTGAATCTTATTACTGGTCATCTTATTATCTGCTGAGAATTTGTCTACTCCTCTGCTTTGTGCATATGCTGTTGACTCTCCTCTTGGGAGCTAATTCAAAGCAGATATCAGCAAGTTCTGCTCTACTGGGGTCTCTACCCTGGTGGCCTGGCAGTTTGGGATGAGATGAAGTGATTGCCTGCACCCTTTGGACTACAGCTGCTCTTTACAGAGTTGGGGTGTTGTTTTGTTCGTGAGCTGGTCCTTGAACATTCTTCTAAGAAAATATAATAAAAACAAATAAGTGAGAACACATTCCCCTCACCTCCATCCCAATAAAACCTGTTGTGTATAGCTCTCTCTTACATAACCCATCTGACTCCAAGAACAAATGTCCCTAATTTCTTCTGGATGGTAGGTTTTGTGGAGATTTAAAGGGCAATTTCTCTTTCTTTTTCTCTAGCTCTCATGAAGTATTGCAA
The DNA here is from genome assembly GCA_013396935.1 of Baryphthengus martii. Lineage (NCBI taxonomy): Eukaryota > Metazoa > Chordata > Aves > Coraciiformes > Momotidae > Baryphthengus > Baryphthengus martii. The sequence goes on from VWZK01017961.1 coordinate 356,988, forward strand.
TAAGGAACTGCAGTGACAGACAATACTTAAAGGCATGGTTTAGAAGTGATTCATCTGTGAAACATGGTGTAGCATATTTTATTGTATTTTAGCTGATAAAAGCAGCGCATTCTAGCCCAGCTCTGTCACACTGCATGCGAAATTATACTTATAGGAATCCCAGCCACCTAGCTGAAAATAAGTACCCTCTATACAAGAGTTAATGCGGTAGATTTGTACTTAGACATGTATTTTTAAAATATTTAAGCTGCACGAAAAGGGTGTCTGTAGGAAAAGATGATTACAGGATCACATAAGTGCAGCACAGTGCTGTCATATTTTAAGGTTAAAGAGCAATCATTAGGTGCTGGTGGTCGACAATGCCTGCGTGGAGGAAGAGGAGCTCTTTTCAAGGCTCCATGGGCCAGGTGAGAATGAGGAACAGCTTGAGTCTTGCATCTGCTGCCCCAGATGTAAGGCCGCCTCAGCTTGAAGGATGGTGTTTTTCCTGTTTCTAGGACCCTCCTTTATTGTCTTCTTACGACAGGAGAAAAGAGCTATGAGAAAGGCCTTCTTGTGGTTCATGTTTTATACTTGCTACTACCCAGGCAGAAAAGCACAGATGATTGGGAGATGCTCTTCTGAACTTCATAGCAGTAACGTGTCATTTCAAGGCTGCTAGTGCTTTCCAAATGAATACAGCAGTTTCACAAGCTCTCCAGCGTATCTGGGCAGTGCCTTGGAGCCTCCTGGCACAAAGCAGTTCAGTCTACTCGTGCAACAGCTTTCAGGAAAGCAGAAAACCAGAGTAATGGTCCTTATTGCAGAGGGACTGACTTAGACCTGCAGAAAAAAACCCCACATATCTATGTCCTGTGACCACAAAGCAAGCCAGACTTGAATCTTGAGCCTTATTTATTTTCATAGGGCTGGCAGTTTTCCAGACAAAAGGAAAAGAGGACGTGTTCAGGTACTACAGTACAGGGTGAAGTATTGGAAATTTTTTATTGCTGATGCCTATCCCTAAATCACACAGTCTAAATAAGCTCCAATTCACTGAAGCATTTCAGCAACCTTCCATTGACTTCACTGAGCTCTAGGCACATGTTCAAACTTAAGTGCATGCTTGAGTTTTGCTGAATCATGCAGCAAATAAAATATGCAAAGCCGGTCTTTAATATAACCTACTGATTCATGTGAAAATGACACATTTCCCGCAAAGCCTACTTTGAGTTAATTAATGGGCATTAAGGACTCACATTTTTCTAGTGAAGAAGGGCCCCAAGGGATTGCAGCAATTTGTGTTCATACCCTCCTGAATGATACCAATGCAATCTTCCCAAAGAGACAAAGCCCCGAGCACTCCCTCTGCGACAACCAAGCACTTAGGTTTGATAGATGGGTTTTAGCTGCCTCTGATGCCCCATGGGTCAGGAGGGACGACCTGGCCTCTGACCTGTCCCTTTCATCCCCTCTGGCTGGAAGTGTGCCCAATGCATCACTGATTTAAGGGGGGACGAAGAGACTCTGCACCCTGGGGAAACAAGGTGGGGAGCGGAGGCATTGCCTTCTTGAACTTAAGCTCCCAACTTTTTACTCACCAACTCTTAACCAACTCTCGTTGCTGTCATTACAACCTTCTTCACGAGTTTGACAAAACGAGGCTATGATCCGTGTCCACAGGGCATGCCGACCACAGGAATCCCTGGCTATTAATTTATTTCGGTAGCAGAACCAAATGAATTGGAGCAGCTGGGTGTGACAGAGGGAGGCAGGCTGAGTGCCACCAGATCGAGGGACGGCCAGCACCACGGCAAAGCATCCCAGGGGCTCGTTAAGGTGGGATTTTCCTAGCGCAGCCCCTGCCACAGGAGGGAAGGGAGGACTCCTTCGGGAAATAAAGAAAGAAATTCCCAAAGTGCTGAGAGCAGAGCTGAAGCTGAGTGTTGCAATGCAGTTTTCTTGATTACCACTTTGGTGTCCCAGCTTTCTTTGTTTGGCAGCCAAGGTTCGAACAAAATGAACCTTGGCAGCTGTGAGCTGTACAGCTCAGTGCTTTCAAGGAAGTTGGAGGGAGCACCAGGCTGGAAAGACCTCCTTGATCAGCAGGTCTGACCCCATGCATCCCAGGCAGCCACCGCTCTAGATTTATCAAGCTCCATCTTAAAACTACAGAAGTTAGCTGAGGGGTTTTTTTGTCATTGATTTTTACCCCCTACCCCTGCACTCCCAGGTCTGTCCTAGAAGCTCACTCTGCTGGTGAGAAACCGTTTAATTTCCATTCAGACTTATGTCAACATTGCCTGGGAGCTGTTTTCCTCCTTTCTATGTATGCTCTTAGAAATCATCGCTCGGTCCCATTCCCAGTCCTGTGGGGTCCTTTTTCAACTGGAAAAACAGGGGAAAAAGAGGAGATTGTTTGGGGAAGCACCAGAGCAATAAAATTGGTGCTGTGGTAGGATATGTATGAGGAGCGAGGCCAGGAGGGATGCACACTTGGAGCACTGGTAATAGGCAGGGCTGAGGGAGAAGGTTGTCCGAGGGAAAGTAGCTGTCTGTCCTAACTGAGTGAGGCCACCTCATGCTTGGCCTCGAATCAACTGTTTCCACAAAGCGGCCAAGGTTGCTTTGCATGTCTGCAGCTACGAGGAGTAGTAAGACGAGGTTAGTCAGAAAAAGAATTAAGATATTTTCTTTCATGAAGGATGTGAAGCACTTGAGCTGGACTTGAAGCACAGAATTATGCTCAACAGTTGTCAACTGTCTGGCCTGGAAAATGCCACATTTCAGCTTCTTCATCCCCATCTGTGAAAAGTAGGATAATAATAGATAGTCATCTCTCCCCAGGGTATTGTGAGGGTCAACGTCTGCAAAGGGTGTGGACCATTTAAAGCAATAAAGAAATAAGTATCATTATTATTAATCTTCCTGTGCCTCAGTTCCCCATTTGTAAACTCTCACCTAGTACATTTTAACTCCTGTTTCCTCATGGAGCTCTGCTCAAAGAGATCTTGGTTGGAGATGAGCTCTCCAGTTGCTGCCACTTACAACCATGGTCCACTTGCAAAAGACCTTGGAAAGTGCTGAGAAGCCAAAGTTTTGATGTTTTGGAGGGTTTAATCCTATTTAGGAAGCAGATTATTATTAACATCGTGTGTTGATGTCATCACTGTTGATGCACCACTGTGTGCACCCCTACAGTGACCAGCAGCTGATGTCCCTGATGTCTTCTTTGGTTACAGGGCGTCCCTGTCATGTTCCTTGAGAAGTACAACTCCTCGTTTTTTGAACATTTACACTTTCTGGTGTCAAGTTTATGGCCTCTACCCATTTGCCTGAAGCCCATTCACGGTGTAACTGTTGACATCTGAATTGATTTCCAAGACAGAGCTGCAAGTGGTCTTGTAAACAGTTGTGGCAGGAGTTGCAATTAAAGAGCAGGGAGTGCAAACACAAACCACAATAGCTGCCCGTGGTAGTTACACTGCGGTATCAGCTTTAATGTGGAGAAGCCCTTAGGGCCATATCAGTGCTTACAAGGACTTGTGGCTGGTTCCCCCTCCTCCCTCCCCTCTTCTGAAAGGGACAGAAAAAAAAAAAATCATTAGCTAGCAAACTTTTTCCTTAGGGAAAGCCCAGGAGCTGGTAGTGTGAGAAACGCTGTGTGCCTGTTTGACAGCATCACGTAGGGTCCTTCTGCAACAGAGATGGGTCAGAGCTGATTCATCCCCCTTCCACAAAAGGACTCCCAGGGTGAGAACATCCACGTGGACCCTGAGTATTGTCCATCTCACTGGCGTAGGAGGTGGAATGAGCGGAAGGAGGTCAAGACATGGGAGGAGGTTGCTGGGGATGGATCTGCCGCCCCCAGAATCCCAGAGAAGTGGTTGCATCAGAGATTACCCACAGCAGGAATTAGTTGTGGGTTAGTTTATTTCACGTTAAAGTAACACACTTCCACTAGTTTGTTTTGTCTGATGCGGATCATTTGATGTTTTAATGCATGCTATTAAAGACACTCTGGAAGCGGGTCTGCTGAAATTTGCCTGCAGCAAGAATGAAGCAGAACCCCAACAGCTGTGGAACCTCTGCCAGCTCTTAAGGAGAACCTACACCCTTTTGCTTGTCAGCTGCAAGCAATGGTCACATCACCTGTGTGGTTGCTCCCGCTGCAAGGTCTCCCAGAATGAGTGTCACTTTCCCCATTTAAAAAGAAGTGCTTAAGGAGCTGTACCTCTTTCTCTGCTCTCTGCTCAGGTTCTGGGTGATATTTTTTTTGCTGTGAGGAAGATTCATAGGACCTTGTCTACAAGCAAGTTCATCCAGCATGGCTGGGAGCCCAGCTGAAGTGCTATGGGAAAACAAAGGAGTTTGAACTATGTTGTAAGAAAGGGAAGGGTAATAATATGATTTCAGGGGCTACCTGAGCCATGGGAATTGGGAATACTCTTGTGCTGGGGTAAGACTCTGGTATTTGCTACCCTTTCCGGATCCCTGGTTGTTCTGGGAACACGATGCATTCCTACTTTGAATCAAACCAAAATGTGAAACTGCTCTGCAGATACTTCCTGGGGCTTTAATTTTTGCTTTGTTATTGCTGAATTCTATTTATTTTTGCAGCACCCTCCTATTACCTGTCTTCTCTTCATTTTTTAGCTGTTTTCTTACATATGGTTCAAGAAAAGGACTTGGAAGATTAAGAGAGGGCCTTGCAGAGGGTGTAATTCCACCCACCCCTGCAGTGGCATACCTCATCTTTCAGGAGAGCAGAGGTGAACCTCCTCTTCCAGTATCAGCACGATTTTGGGCAGGTAACCAACTCTGAGCCACTGAGTGAGAAGGATAAGGAATGCACGGCAAAGGAAGCAGGCTTCATGAGATACAAGCCTGTGGATGGAAAGCTGAGTAAAGCCTCAGGTTTGTAGCTGGATGCTGATTTGCGTGCCTGCTTTGTGCTGCTGTAAGGAGGTGCAACTTTGCTTCTGCACACTTAAAATATAGCATTATTAGCTTTGGAGTGCATTCAAACTGTGGGGAAAGCTTTTGTGGGTTTCAAATCTATAAGCTTATGTGCCTTGTTCAAAGCCTGACTGCTCTCTTACAGTAAAATAAGCCCTGTATCTGGTGAGCTGTGTGTCACTTTGGTTCTCCCCAATCCCTCCTTGCTCTCTTAATCTAGCAAAGTTGTTTTTCTTGAGCTTGGCTTGTTTGCCAAGTGAAGCATCATACATTGCCTGGAGCCAGGATGAAACTCTTGAAACCCAGTAGTTCGCATGCTGCTTCTTCAGAAAGCTCAATTTACTTGGGATGAGTTATTCTGAAGTAATATTTTCTTTCCTGCTTATTTTTCCTGACAGATCTTTTGCTTCTCCCGTGCCCTGTCACATTAATCCATTTATGCACAAAGTAAGCAGTTTGGATTTGCCCTTGCGACTTTACTGGAACCAGTTGCTCATTCCTATCGTGATTCTGCCAGCAAGTGCTTCAGCAAATGAAATGATAAACTACTCACTGCAGCTACTACATTTCAGTGCAGAGTTATAAGTGAAATCACATCCTCATTTTAAGTTAATGGTCTGATATATGGATGCTGAAAGCTTTCTTTGAATTTCATCTTGTGAAATGCTGCAGTGTCCAGAGCAAAGTGCAAGTCTGAAGGAGACTACCTCCTTTTCAGAAGCGAGCCACCAGCTCTGGAGCAGTGTGTCTTTCCACAGAGGCTGATGAGGGTGGTGACACCACTGGACAAAGCCACAAGCTGCACCCAGCCAGGGAAGAAAAGCAAATCTTGAAATCCAACTAACTCATGCCTGAGGCTGCCTCCTCTTTCTTCCAGCACTGACTTCCATGGGCTGCAAAGAAACATTTAGTCCTTACTTAGCAAGTGCTGTTTGAAGCATCCTCCAAGCGCTAGTTGCTTTTCGCTGCCACAACGCTAGAAACAACTGGAACATGAAGCTTCCTTCTTCACAAGACATATTGGTTGTGGTTTGTTTTTTTTTTCCTAGACTGCCATATGCAAATAGCTCTCCATGCTATTATCTCTTAATGCTTAAGCAAAGAATTACTCTTGGGACTATCCCTCTTTTTGTCTTGAAGGCAGTCCCTGTTACTCCACAGCATGGAAACCAAGTGGGAAAGTAATCTATGCAAATGACATGTACTTTTCTGGTTGAATCACGTTGCCTCCACTCATGGTAATTAGTCACTTAGCATAAAGTGGACTGTTACTATGAATGGAGAGAGCACATCAGGACTCTGCTTCTCAAGAATTATTTCCACTTGCTGAATCTCATTTAGGCCTGGAATCACAAGGGGTGAGACTCTGCTGTCAGCCTCTCTGTGCTTGAGGGACTGTAGTTACTCAGGTTTTCGCTGGTATAACAGGGGAGAAATTGTCCCAGGCTCTTGTTAATTTTCCATGCTGAGGATGATGGTTCATGAGTAGTCATCAAAGCTGCCTCGTGTAGTTCCCAAATACTGGCTGCACAGTCTGAGACTAAACCAAGAACTGACTTTGGTGAAGAGGGAGGCAGAAGCGAGTTCCATCCTATATGCAGTGTCTGAGAAGTAGACTGCTCAAAATGCAGCCTGCCTGGCTGAGGGATTGGTTCCTGCGGAGTCAGCTGCCACCTCAAAACTGGTCCTGTTTATATCTCAGCATTGGAACAGAGCAACCTAAATCTAATTATCACTCTGGAAAAATCTTATTTTTTTGTATTTTTTTCCTACATAGAAATTAACCCAATGACTCAACGGTGAGGTCTGGTGCTTAGACCCAAAAGCATGAGTGTCAGAGCTTGGATTTCCTGCTCACAGCTTCATAAGCAAAAGAAACTCCCACAGGTGGGACATGTTAGGCCTTCCCTGACCTTACAGAGGCTTACATTGCTTTTTCTTTACTAGAATACGCAATTCTTACTTATTTATTGTAATGGAAGCAGACAACTGACACTAAAGTGTTATGACACCACTGATTGATAGTTGGATGACAAGTTGCAATGTCACTTTCTTACGAGAATAACTATCCTGAATTACAAGGGTAGTGAATTGAAACACATCCTTTAGAAAGCTGCCTAATCTCATTTTTAAAGCTCCAAGCGATGGTGAGCTCCCTCTCTTGTCAAGTAAGGCCTTTAATTGCCCTTTCTGCTAGGAGAGTGAATCTTATTTCAAGGGTTTTTTTAATCTAATGACATTGAATTGTTGTCTGACCTTGGATGAGAAGGGATGGATCAGTTGTTTAAGGCTAAATTGATCTTGGAATTTACGTAGTAATATACCCACTCTGGAGAGCCTCCAGGGTTGTTTTAAATGGGTGAGCCCTGGCTAGAATTTCAGGCTCAGTTCTTAATTTTTTTTGCGTATTCTTTGTGGGTATCGCTTTGCACGATCACTAGCCTAGGGTTTAAATTTTGTTAAGGAGGTGGCCAGGGCTTGGTCTGTGCAGTGGCAGGTAAGACATTTGGTCAGGCCCGTGATTCCTTTCTGTGGCAATATTGCTTCGTGACCTTTAGGAGGAGCAGTGAGGATGAACCTCTGCATGCTTTTGAAGCAGTGATACCATGCTGTAAGTGAGCCTGTAAACACCAAAGAGAATAAATGCCACCCTTACGGTTTCAGTGAAGCTGTATGCTGGTTGGAATACCTGATGAGAACAAATAAGTAGAGTCTGAGTGACAGCCCAGGTGAACCGTCACACGTCTGTCATCAGAGCAGCATTTAACTAATTAGGAGATAAATGACAATGCCATTAAGAGTGTACTGAGACCAGTGAAAAATGTTCCAATGTTGATAGAAATCGCATAAAATAACAGCCACTGAAATAGCTTGTCAGGTCTGGGCTGTTTTTGGCATGTTACCTAACATGGGGGAGCCCCTAAGCTTTAAAGAAGAGTCTCTCTACCCTGATCTAGAGAAATTACCTTTTGTACCTTGATCTAAACAAACTCTGATCTCTCTGCTGCCATTGAACTCACCTTGTCTGAAACCTAATCTGACTACTTTATTCTACCTCTGTGCTGGGAATTCACTCTATCATTAGCATTTCAATCTATTTAATTCACTGAGGGTCGCTGAGCAATGTAACCGAATCCATGCTAAGCTACCACTAGCAATTTAGCTGTCAGATAGGCTCACTTTCTATTTTTAGTTGCACTCAAATTCCTTGCTTAAGGGGTGCAAACTGAATTTCTGGATTAGCTTACCCCTGACCCCTCTATTGTATCACTGTCAATCATCTTTAAGTTAGAGTCCTATTTATACTGTTCTATTATACTAATTACAGCGTGTCAAAGGTATGGACAGTGTTCTTGGGCACTTTGTCTTGTAGACAATAACTCCGGCCAGTAACTCTGGGATTAAGCCCTCATGTTTAGAGCTGCAAGTAGTCTGTATTGCTGCAGTGAAGAAAGTCTTTCTTAAAGCCAACACCTCCAAAACCTTAAGACGTAATGCTTTGGGCTGGATGGTCAGTCTCACCTTTGCCTCTCCATAGGGTAACTCTGTAGTGCCAGATCCTTATGCTTGAGTAGGACAGGAGTAGCATTGCCAAGGTTTATACTTTCAGAGGTAGGGGGTTAGGATAAGGCATGCAGCTCTATCCTTTCTTTTATAGAGAATTATTTCCAGCAGCTGTGCTCCTTGGCCTTCTGTATCTTTCACTTCTCTCTTGTACAGATTCCACTGCATCTTATTTTTGTATTTATTTTCTCCTGCCACACCACTCTCCCCAAGCTCTACGTTCTGCTGACCTTCTTAGCAAGCACGTGTTCTATGGCATACATTTAGCTTTGAACCAGCTTATGGCTCTTCTTCGGTGCAATTCAGGGCAGGAAGCAATTTGTTCTTGTTAGCAGAGCTCTGTACACATGCATATTCTGCCTGTGTTTGGCCTGTTGAACCGACTTTAGCTCCGTCTGTGAGACGTCTTGAAATGTAATTCAACAATAAAGCAGACAATGGTAAAACACGTGTATATAGGCAGAGAGCAGGCTCTATTGGGAGGAAAACAGTCAGGCTGGGCATTTATGCTGTAAAATTCATCAGTAAATTTACTAAATTATATTCCTTCACTGATTATTTCTGTTGCACTTTGGAGATCAGGTTTTTTTGTTGTTTTTTTTTCACCTTCTCCAACGTGAGCTTGGTGCAAACCTATCTGAAGTCAATAGATTCAATTTTAAGGGAAAGTGAGAGAGGTTACAGCCTTTAAGGGCAAATGCAGGAAGGTAGTAGCGTAAAACAGACTATTTGACTATAAGGTCAGAGACTGGGCTTCGCTAGCCCTAAGTGCTGAATTGCTCTGTGACTGTGGTCACTTCTCTTACCTTATCCAGGTTTCAGCTACGATCCAGCTGTCGAGTGCTGGATCTGTCTCCTGTAATGGGTGCTCAGTGCATGCACCAGTGAGCCCTGGTCTAAGCTGGGTCATCAATGTGAGGCTGAGCAAGGCTGCTTTGGGGGTTGATGCTCAGAGGTAAGTGATATGAGACTGCCCCACTTCCTCTGATTTCAGCTCTACTTGTCACTGAGTAAATATTTTCCTGTGCAAAGGTGAGCAAAGAGCTGTGGCTGCTCCCTGGATCATTGCTTGGGATGAAACCGAAACGTTCATCGGAAGCCTTAGTAATACCCAATTCAGATTGCTGATGAATACATCCTGACTTTGGGCACATACCTCCTGTTAATACTAATGGGAATGTCACACATGAATGCTGGAGAATATTGCCCATTATTTTTGGTCCCAGAGCTCTGTGCTGAGAGATTCCCTGAGAAAAATGGCCATTTGCTGCATGTTGCGGGCTGCAATTCATTACATACCGTACGTGGTGACTGTTATTTACCTTACAGAACTGTAATGTGATAAGGAGTCTATGTAAGCCACTTAATGGTCTGTCTACTTTAAAGAAAATGTGTACCTGATCAGCCTCTGATTTATGCCACTTTCACCTTAGTGCAGCTCTATTGGCTTCAGTGGCGTTATCCCTGATTTATGCCAGTCTTAGTCGGACTTCATGAGTTTATGTACTTTATATGACTCATGTTCGCAAGGAAAATGTAGTCTAATAAAATACCTGGCTGTGCCTTGTGGCTGCAGGTTCTTTGCAGAACAGTTACCAGGGGTACGACAAAAGCCATGTTCTGCTCCTCTGCAGTGCCTATATATTTCAAGGGTTTATACCTCATATCTATAGATGTAACTTAGCGTTTTCATACTTGACTAATGTGCTATCCTCTTGGCATGGTGGAGTGTTAGAGCTAGGCAGCATGATGCGAATAAGAATCTGACTGTGGTAATTGGGGCATTTTTATTTTTTACTTGGCAGATAAAGTTCTTTGCCTATAAATAAAGAAGTTTCCACAGATGATGTCCCTTCACTCTGAAAACAGCTGTTCTTATCTCAATTGTCTTGTTGCATCAGCACTTATCTTCTGGCTTTGGGGTAGGAAAACAGTCCATTTATGATGTTTATATTGCAGTAACAGGCAGGACACATAGTCTTAGATCCAGGACTCCTTGTCCTAAAAAATAAGTAAACAGGCCAGGAAACTGCTTTCTGGCCTGATAATCCCATGCTCTCATTAATAAGGGCTTCTCTGATTTCCATGGCAGCTTTCATCACCTGGTCTTGTCTGCTTCCCCTGGGAAGTGATCTTTCCTCAAATCTCTGGAGCTGGAGCGTCAGTCTGAGCTCTGATGAAGTTGTTGGAGAGATATTCATTACCACCACTGGATTCCAGATCAGCTCAGCTTCCCTGGTACACCTGGCTGGTGGTCAGACTCGACACCTGAGACCACTCTGTAGTTGACCCTTGTTTCCTTCCTTTTTTTCCTTATAAACTTTGCCTGCTTTCCTGTTAAGCTCTCGAGCATATTTTCTTCTAATGAATACAAGTGACAGGTACACTCAGGTGTCAGGTGTAAAACACAGAGGCTGGGTGAAGCTCTGAGAGAAAATGGCAAACCCTCTGTGGGATTTGTCCTATACTGCTGGGACAGCATGATATATACTTACATGCTAGAGAGGTGCATCTTGGAGATGCTAGCAATCCTAACCTAGTATCCTAGTATGCCTAAGACTGTGGATAGCCTTTGCTGAGAGCGTGATGGTAAACTGAGATACTTTCATGGTCTATTGCAGTATTTCACCAACCGTGTTGGCTTGTTTCATCTTGAAAAGAAAAAAAAAAAGCTGCCAAGTTCTTAAAATGGAAAGTGCATCTTTCTTTGCATGGTAAAACAGCAAGTTGAAGGCTTGTTCTTCCCGCACTTAGCTGTAATTTATGCTTCTGCTCTCAAAAGGGGTCTGCTTGCCCTTGATGCATGTGCGTAAGTCCCATTAATGTTCAGAGGAGCTGAAGGCAAGCATTAGATGACGCTGAATTCCCTAAATGCTGCCTTCAGTTCGAAAGCCAGGATTTGGTCTCTGCCTCTGCAGCTAATCGGCTCCTCGCCGCCCAGAGCTGCTTCACCTCCTCTGTAGCCCTGCAGCAGCCAAAGCAGGCTTTTGTCAGCGCTGGGGCACTGCCATCCTCCTCCCATTACGCAGGCTGAGGGCTGTGCATAGGGGTGGCTGGTGGGAGGTGGCCGGTTTCTTCGGAAAACCACCGCCTGCGCCAGAACGGGGAAGAGATTCCTCAGCAAGGGATGTTTTCCGCTTAGCTGACGCTGTAATGAGCTCAAGTCCCTGGGCGGAGAAAAGAGGGGTGACAGGAGGAGATGGGCAGAGGGGAGGGGAACAACTTGTTTCAGGCAACAAATCAGTTGCTAACTCTGATCCAAAGCCATTTGCATAGATGAAGTTGGCCCGGGGTGGGTTGGAAGTATAAGGCATTCTGTAGACAGCTGCCCAAGGGAATGCTAATTAGCTGGCAGGCAATTAATAATTAATCAGACTTTTGTTCATTGTGAAGACAGTGTTTTCTTTGGCAGCTTCGTAATGTTCTGAGTTTGTCTTGCTTTTCTTTCGCAGGCTGATATCATCGTGCTGGAACTAGGTTTTGCAGCGACATGCTTCTCCCTCCTGCTGGCATCCAGCTCACCCTGGCCACATGTGCAGCCCAGGCCACGACCTCGGCGCTTGGCTGGGCTCTGGCGGCCCATTTAACAGTCAAAGGCTGGAAAGGGAGTTGCTGATGTGCTATTTTTAACCAGCTGGACAGCTAAGTAATTCAGACGCAGCCACACACGCACACAGTGGTCTGGGCTGTGCTTGAGATTTGAGAGGGGAGAAGAGCGTTGTACACCCCTGGCAGGCTTGCTTGACCTTATCAAGCACAGGTTCCCAGGCTCTTTAACACCAACATGAAACAAAACCCAAGCCTCCAGGAGTGAAATCCCTGCTCCACTGATGTTGGTGGGACTCCTGGCTCTGACTGCAATGGAGCCTGGATTACATTTAGCTGCAAGGCATGAGCTGTTCAGTATTTCCTTACTTTCTACTGCTGCAGAACCCTTTTATTCCATAACAATAAAGGCCAGTTACTGATGTGTGTAGGAGTCCAGAATGGGGGATGTCAAAACTTTTGGGGAATACAGAAGTAATAAGAAAAAAACTCTTTAGAAATGGAAACCTCCATGCATGGCTACTTGCTTTGATTTTGGACTAAGAAGAGAGTTGCACAGAAAAATAGTGTATCCCTACTGTCCAGTGCAGTCCACTCCCCAGCTGCCCTGTGGAGCAGTTCACAGTGGAGTGAGAAGCCATCCCACTCATTCAGGGATGCCTGGGAGAGCACGCAGCCACGCTTTTCCCACCAAGCAGACTTCATCTGGAGTACCAGTCAGTGCTTTCAGAGAAAGCATGGGGCTGTGGTTTTGCTCTAAAAAAGGTATTCACAGCTGGAGTTGTTCTGTAGAGCAACAGAGGTGTCAGTGTCTTATTGAAGGGTAAACAAAACTGGTGGTCACCAGCTCCAAATTCGGGCACTTGGGCATTTTCTAATTTTTGCTTATTAAACAGGAGGAGCTATTTACTTCTTTAATTTGTAAGGGAGACGTACATTTTCTGAATATTTTTTTCACTCTACAATGGAGCTAAAATGAGAAGATTTATTACCACTGAAAATTGATTTGAACATGAATTACCCAGCCTGGTCCGCAGATGCCTTTATGATTGTTAAATTTCACGATAAAGCGTGGAGTGAGGGATACTATCCTTGTCTGACAGATGGGGAAGTGCTGGAACAACCTATAACAATTCACCTGCCCATGTACTCAGAAAGTTTTCAATCTGGGAACTGCATGAGTCAAAGGCCTTGAACTTCTATAAACAAGCCCGCACTTGTCTTCTGAGTCTGCTTATCTTCACCAATGGGTAATGCTTACTGTTTCCAACAGAGATACAGTTTATTGTTTAATTTTGGGCAAATTTGATTTGGGAAGGAGATGAGGATTAATTAATTAAGAAAAAGTTTAAGTTTAATGAGGATTAATCAATTAAGAAAAAGTACCACACTGCACACGCAAAGGAGACCCTGTTCACCCCTTGTCCATCAAAGAAAAGGCCTTATCTCAGTCTTTTAGGCATGAGGCAGTCTGCAGAGGAGCTCAACTTAGAAAGACAAACGCGCAGCAAACCAGGCTTCACTGATTCTGCTGTTAATAGGACTGCTTGTTTCCTTTGATTCCTGTGTGTTAGCTCAGCTGTGTTTTGGGACTGAACAAGATCTTTCCACTAGTTCAATTTCAAACACGTGGTAAATGAGTCTGTGCCTGGAGCACCCAAGATTCCCGGGTGGTCTCTGTGCAGAGACTGAGGCTGCTTCTGCTGTTGAGATCAGGCAAGATGCGGCTCCTCGTTTTGGCATAGTCAGCACCTGCTGTGTTGTCAGGAAGCGAGTTGATGTGATGAGGAGGATGTTACCAGTCCCTCGCTCATTCCAGGTTTGAGGTTCTCCCTGTGTGTCCATGTCCCACATCGTGACAACGCTTGTTAATGGAGGCGTGTGAAGTCTCGTTGAAAGAAAGCGGCTTGTGATGCTCCTCGGTGGCTTTAATGAATCATTTGTGGTTGGGGTGACTCAGCCAAATCAGGCTGGCAGCCAGCAGCTGGTCAGAGGAGGCTTGCTGACGGCAGAGGCTTGACAGCACGTATAGATAGCACGTGGTAAGAGCACAGCATTTTTAAAAGGTCAGCTGTAACCCATGCGACGTCTGCACACTTCTGAAAGCCCATTAGTGGAACACCAGTAAGGAAAGTGAATTTGGCATCAGAAGTGTGTTTTTCTAGCCGATAGTGTCAGGAAGAGGGTGGGGAGTCTGGATATCCAAAGCTCATAGTTGCAAATAGAACTGATAGTGCGCTTGAAACATGGGATCTTAGGTTTACCAAATCCCATTACTTTTTCTGCAACTGCTAGCCTGTCCTTCCTTCTGAGCTGCGAGAGGATGCTGCCCTGGGAGGCATAAGCCCTGCCAGTTTGAGAGTGCATGTAAAACAGGATGCTGTACCCTGTGCAGTGCAGAAGTTCAATTTTCAGAGAATACAGAATTGTGATGTCTTATCTGGTACTGTTGGCAGACCCTCCCGAGAGTCTGTGCAGCAAAATTCACCTGCTTAGTACGGTGAATTTAAATCACCAGAGCCACACTGGCAAAACTCCCCTGTGCAGAACTTCAGTTTGGACTCAAGTCCTTGAGTAATTATTCTGTAATAAAGTCACTTAAATTTTAGAATAGACTGTCCATGTGGAGAAGTTATACAGGCACAGCTATAACAGGATAATTATTTTGTTATAGCTATGCCAGTCAATTTCTCAAGGCCTCAGTCACATGGGAAAATTGAAATGATGTATTTTTTACAGTCTACAGCAATTCTTTATTTTTTAATGTCCATTAGTGATTGATTAATGCTGAATGATAGTAGAAATTCTCCAGGACAAAGACAGCTCTCACAATTTCTTCATGGCTATCAAAGGAATTTGGATCTATCCTGTCAAAGCTAATACGGAATGAATTGCTAGTGATTGGGGGTCTGCAGCTGAACTGCCTGGGACATGTGAAGCCACTGTTTACCAAATTCAACTTAAACACATAAAGTTGCAGAGGAGATCCTTATGGTAAGAATCCTTGATATTTTTTAAGAGTGGGGTACAAAATTCCTTTATTCCCTCATGGTCTTGGAAGTTTGATATTTCAGCATAGAACTTTAAGAATAAGTTTACCAGTTTTGGAGGTGTCTGATATAGTTTAGTTCCTGAGTAAGCTGTTGCAAGATATATGCATTATGATTCATTATTAATTGTGGTGGAAACAGTACTTTAGGATAAAACTGCACCTGTCAAAAGACAATGGCATATATGAGATTTCTACAGAGATACGCTCAAGCTAGCTCGAGTCTGGAGATTAAAGCATAGTGGGAACTCAAAGCCTGGATCCCCTCAGAGCTGTCTGGTGAAATGCTAGATGCAGCAAACAGGTGCCAACTGAATTTGTCACAGTCTTATTTGAATCTAAATTGAACAGTTACCAGAAAAGAGAAGGCCAAAAATCTCTGCACATGAAGACACTGTGTGGTTCCTGCACACCGGTCTGGACACACAGCAAGCTGCTTGGGGACCTAAGGCTTCTGTACAAGAAAGCAGACCTGATATGTGCTTAATCAAAAGTATGACTCAAAATGAAACCTGCCTGCGATCATCAGTTGTCTTACAGCAAAATGTTATCTAATTACCTGTACTTCTCCCTTCTTAGAAAAGGAAAAAGGGTTGGGCTTGAGGCAATGGACTCCCACATGCATATCCAAGTGGACGCGCCAGTTGAGATGTACATGACGACAAGAACGGAGTGTGGTCTGTAGGGCCTCCATACTTGGGTAAATGGATGGCTTGTTGGTCCCATCAGTGTCTCCCTGGGCACAGACTGTTGGGTACCAAGGATGCTGAGACTTCAGTGCCAGGCTGCCTTTAGGGTTAGAGTTCAGAGAGCCACAAAGCTTCCAGCTCTGGGGACACTGGGCCTGCAAAAAGCATGCCAATGGGGAGCACGACACTGCACCCCCATTGCTCCCTCCACATCTTCTTTTCTACAGTGGGCCACCCTTTGTCAACCCATACCTGTACCATCATGCCTGAAGGAAAGATGGTCTCCTAACGCCAGCTGTTCTTGCTGTCATATGAACCCTACTAGATCAGGCAGGGTAAACTCACCCAGTTTCGATTTCAGTCTATTTCCACATGCTCAGCTCTTTGGCTGTTTATCTGAATTTGGGTTTTGTGCATGTGGCTGGAGGGGAATGCCCACGTTGCAATGTACACGCACAAGGATAAAAAAAAAAGGGACATCTGCTTCCAGGGCTGCAATGTAAAAGCTTAATCATATTTCAGAATAACTGGACTTACAAACTGTTGGAGCATTTTGAATGCTATCTAGTTCCAAACACCAAGCGTTCAAATTCTGCCTTAAGGGGACATTAGCTGATTGTCAGCTCACAATGAGATTCTTATCACTTTATTTTNGGCTGCCTGGACGGACACGACACCAGCACGGCCGGAGGCGGCTGCCTTCCCCCCTCCACTCCCCGCCCTCTGCCGCAGGGCTCGGCCCGCAGCTCGGGTGCCCATGTGCAGGGGGGCTGGGGGTGCTCCCAACCTCCACCTGTCTGCCAAACACCCCCCTGGCCCCGGCAATTAACCCCCACCCTCCTGCCTTCCCGCAGCCCGGCTGACGAGCCGATTGAAGGCACCTGGGGCAGGCAGGAGCCCGCCCGGCCCAGGCTGCAGCCTCAGAGCTTGTCTTCCTGGCAGGCAGAGGGACACCCAGAAGCAGCAGATTTAGGGTCTGCCTCGAGGAGCCCCCCATTCTGACGTCCAGAGAAGCTTCGTTGGGGCTGAAGATGTGCAGAGGGTTGCTGAGAGGTACGACGGGGCCTGGCAGCTCGGCGAGGGGTGAGTCCTGGAGAGGCCGTTGTGCCAGGGCTGGTGCTTTCGTGGCTCTGGGGACACTGGGAGTCTTTGCTATGCTATCATTGAGCTGTGATGATGAGTGTAGAACTGTCTTGGAGATGACCTCTCTCTTTTAAGGTCAGTTCTTGATGGCTGACTTTTGGATGTTCACCAGAAAAGCCTCTTGAAGTTTTAACCTTCTGTAATTCTTGCTGATTGAGTTTTTTTTCAAGATACCTGGTATCTTGTAGACCTTTTGGATCTTGGTTGCTTCTGCCTGCCCAGAGTGGGAGGAGAGGCTGTGGCTTTAAGAGGCATAATTAAGCAAGTGTGGTTTCTGCCTGCTTTCCAGAAGTAGTTATTAGGTTTGATGGTTATCTGATCCAGCATGACAGATGGATGCAATGTTTTTGTCTATGACTAAACCTATAGAGGTTGCATAAATAACTTAACAGTAAATGTTGTCATTTCATTGTAAGTGTGTTCACATGTAGGNTCTGTACAAGAAAGCAGACCTGATATGTGCTTAATCAAAAGTATGACTCAAAATGAAACCTGCCTGCGATCATCAGTTGTCTTACAGCAAAATGTTATCTAATTACCTGTACTTCTCCCTTCTTAGAAAAGGAAAAAGGGTTGGGCTTGAGGCAATGGACTCCCACATGCATATCCAAGTGGACGCGCCAGTTGAGATGTACATGACGACAAGAACGGAGTGTGGTCTGTAGGGCCTCCATACTTGGGTAAATGGATGGCTTGTTGGTCCCATCAGTGTCTCCCTGGGCACAGATTGTTGGGTACCAAGGATGCTGAGACTTCAGTGCCAGGCTGCCTTTAGGGTTAGAGTTCAGAGAGCCACAAAGCTTCCAGCTCTGGGGACACTGGGCCTGCAAAAAGCATGCCAATGGGGAGCACGACACTGCACCCCCATTGCTCCCTCCACATCTTCTTTTCTACAGTGGGCCACCCTTTGTCAACCCATACCTGTACCATCATGCCTGAAGGAAAGATGGTCTCCTAACGCCAGCTGTTCTTGCTGTCATATGAACCCTACTAGATCAGGCAGGGTAAACTCACCCAGTTTCGATTTCAGTCTATTTCCACATGCTCAGCTCTTTGGCTGTTTATCTGAATTTGGGTTTTGTGCATGTGGCTGGAGGGGAATGCCCACGTTGCAATGTACACGCACAAGGATAAAAAAAAAAGGGACATCTGCTTCCAGGGCTGCAATGTAAAAGCTTAATCATATTTCAGAATAACTGGACTTACAAACTGTTGGAGCATTTTGAATGCTATCTAGTTCCAAACACCAAGCGTTCAAATTCTGCCTTAAGGGGACATTAGCTGATTGTCAGCTCACAATGAGATTCTTATCACTTTATTTTAATAAACACTTTTCATAAATGTTAACATTTTAATGGATGATTACATTCATATTTAGCTAGCAGATGCATTCATTTTGATTGATGTTATTTCCGTGAATACCAAACGAATTAAATAATGATTTGTCACTTATGGTAAAAAGCTGCTCAAATATCTTTTAAATAAACAACTTTATTTGCGTGTTTGATCAGATGGCGACGCGGAACCGCAGCGTGCCGTGGTGCAGCAGGGAGAAGCCGCTGCTGGGGGCGGCTGCGGGTGGGATGTGGGCCCACACCAAGCTTCTCCACCTCGCTGTAGCCCACGCAGCCGGTGGGCAGCACCAACACAGATGAGAGGCCCTACACCCAACACCCGCAAGCGCACGGGGAGCAGCGGGAACCTCCGCTCCCCTTTTCCGGGGCTTTCACGCCATCCTTCCCCCTGGCCCTGGGTCACAGCGGAGGAGCCAGCCGAAATGGGGAAGGAAAGGGGGTGAACTGACGTGGGCGCTGGGAGCGTTCTGCCTGGCACTGGTAACCCCAATGAGCGAGGGGCGGCGGGAACTGGCTACTGAGGGCAGGAGGGCTGCGCCGGCTGCCACGCACGGCGAGGCCACGCAGTGCAGTGCTCTGTCCCCCTCTGGTGGCCAGCCGGCCGGGGACGGCGAGTGGAGGAGCGGCTGTGGCCGGCGAGAANGTATCTTGTAGACCTTTTGGATCTTGGTTGCTTCTGCCTGCCCAGAGTGGGAGGAGAGGCTGTGGCTTTAAGAGGCATAATTAAGCAAGTGTGGTTTCTGCCTGCTTTCCAGAAGTAGTTATTAGGTTTGATGGTTATCTGATCCAGCATGACAGATGGATGCAATGTTTTTGTCTATGACTAAACCTATAGAGGTTGCATAAATAACTTAACAGTAAATGTCATTTCATTGTAAGTGTGTTCACATGTAGGTGTATATATACCTTTTCTTTTTTTTTTGCTAAAAGTCTTCCTGAGGATTTGAAAATCCTTTCATTTTTGAATCTATTCCCTGACTTCTCTGGAGTGACTGTAGCTATCACAGCTGTGAATTTAGCCTGTGGTCTATGAGTTGTTTGAGACTTTCTTGAAGGCAGCTCCAAAGACCAAACTGATTCCAGCCTGTTGTCTGCAGAAGTCCAGGTGCCAGCTTGCTGTCCCAGCTGGCTGGCTGGCTCACAGTTGGGAGGATGACTCATGGGTGGCATGTTCCTCCGATATCTGGTATCCAGTTCTCTGGTGCAAATAGCTCGTGTTTACTAACGGAGCTTGCTTAAGGCAGGTGCGTTCAGATAGTGCTTAACTGCCTCCAGTCACAGGTACAGCTTTGCATACACTGTGAGTACTGGTTATATCCTCCTGGTTGGTGGCCTTGTCTGGGCAGTAGCGGGTTGCTTCCTAGGAGGTTTCATTTTCCCTAACTGTGGACCTGTGAATCTTGTATTTCTCAGCAGTTATACTTGTATTATTTCTCTTCTTGAGAATACACCATGGCATTTCTCCTGCTCGGTGAACTTAAGCACTGTAGGTGACTGTTGGATGTGAAGCTACGTGCATTATGAGGATTGGTATCTATGTAACAGTAGACCAACAGGAAACTTCTGCATCAGCCAAAATGACCTGGGCTGTTGTCTGCTTTAATGAGCAAAAGCATCTGTTGAGATCTCTGCTGAAAGCAGCCTGCTTTAAAGCATGGTTCAACTTCTGTGAAGAGCTCCTGGGAGAAATTTGTGAGATTGCTGCAGACCTCCAGAATCACTGTAGTGATTCTTAACCTACTGGAGATCCTATCTAGTGCAGGCAGGCTACAATTGTATAGCAAATGCATTTCTGGACAGGGATGAGTGTTGTGGGGAACTAAATGTCCATAAAAACCTCTTAATAACAAAAGGTTCCCAGGATACCTTCTGGAAGGAATTGCTGCCATTGCCTTCTTTTGTAAGCAGCTACCTAAGCTGCTTGGTGGTTGAGTTGCATTTGACTTGGAGCTAATTTATAAAGAAATACCAGTTGAAATACAAAAAATAATCTTTGACCCTTTATAAAACAGTTTGCCTGTGAAACCGGTTTTTATAGAAGCAATTTTTACATTGATTCTTGTCATGTTGATGTCGTAGGGCATCACTGAAGATCTTCACAAGAGTTATTAACAAGTCATGACTGCTCATTTTAAATGGCTGCGTTTAGCCATGAGGAAAGATAGCTTATAACAGCTAATTGGGCCACTGCTGTGGTGTCTGTGTTGTGGTTTGTGTGTTTGGGTTCTGTTTGTTTCCCCCTGAACAGCTGTTTCCAAAACCGACCAGTGATACTGGATGGGGAAAAGAACCATTCTAGATAGGTTTCATGTTGGCCACCCATGATTTCCAGCAGACTTGGATACTTAATGGGCTTTCCTGGATGGTGGACAGAGTAAACTTTATATCCAAGATACGCAAAATAAATTGCAAAGCAAACTCCAGCCTTTTAAAGGAAATCAAGCATTGAAGCAAACAAACAAAAAAACCACACAACAGTCACAGCATGGTGGAAGATAAAAGCTTGATGTTGCAGTCTACTGTGGACGAGAGCAGAGTGGAAAATTTAGCTGTGCTTTTCTGATGTACTTTTGAGATTGCAGGTGCCATTTTGATCTCAGACTTTCTCTGTAAATCAGATATTATTAAACAAATGATGGCCTATACTTCTGCCATGGAAACCGAGTTATTTTGTGGGTTCTCCAGAATGTCTGCGTGGCAGATCTGTCTATGCCTTGGAGCTATTTCTGATGGAAGTTTTTTTTATAAAAGCCAACTACAGAACTCCAAACTATTTCTCACACACTTGAAGGGGATTATCCAATGCACGTTGGTGCAGTGCTTCAGTGAGGAAGAACCATGGTGGTGTGTTGTTGGCAGAGTTAGCCTTAGACTGGAAAAATCCACTGAGCAAGGATATTAGTGGTTCCTGGCTCTACCATAAAGTTTCATGGGCACTTTTGAGGTGATGGTTGATTGAAAAAGGCTTTATGCAGCATGGAGACACAGCTCCAGTCCTCAAGACCTCTGCTTAGCTTCTTTCTGGTCCTTGAGATGCTGACATGAAGCAGCCTATGGCTGCAAAGTTTCCTGGAAGTGTGTACAAACTCTTCACCCTAAGAACTGCCTGCTTTCACCATGCTGAGCGGCTTTGCACTGAGCCCCAACTTGGAGAAAGTGAAAAAGTGAACCAATTTCAGTCCTCATGCAAAGACATACCCAGATTGATCAGGAATTGAAAGAAAGGTGGCATGAAAAGTGGCTGACCAAAGCACAGTCCTCTGGGAACTGAGTTTTCCACAGATGAGAGAGAAAACAGGAGGAGAGGAGTTGCCATCCTCTGGTCCCCTAAGCCAGGGACACCCCTGCCAGGTCAGGTCTAGGGTACTGGGGCTTTTCGCCTGCTGATGAGGTTGCTGGGTTTAGTGCCTTTAATTCTGTTTATCTCCATGAGCTCCTTTGGATCCCAGCAGGAACATAGTGTGACCTGTTACTTCTCAAGTACCAAATTCTGGGTTGAGTTAAAACGAACTTTCCAAATCCTAAGCGACGCACAGGTCTCTGGGCTACATAAGCTCTATGTCACAGGGTGAAGCAGCGAGTGAACCACTACTGGTGCCAAAAATAAAATGAGAAGCAACATATACCCAAAGATAAACTGGTTTTGAGAACTAGTTGTATGCCTGTAGAGGTTATATGTAAGGCCAGTCGAGAGAAAGGAAAATCAGGTATTTGCAGGGGTAGCAGTTTTTCAGGTACTAATTAATGGTAGAAGCAGCCTTAAAACAGACATGAGATGTTCACAGAAAAGGTCAGTGTGAAGCTTGCTCTCTTTGAAGCAGATTGGTCCAGCTAACTCATGCCAGGTCCCTTCTACCTCCCATCATCTGTGAGTAACTTTAGCTTGACATATTTCATGCTGGGAACTCCTCAGCGCCTGGTGGCCAGAGGTTAACTCCGAGGAGAGCTGGCTTCCACTGAAATGTGCCTACTTTCTCAAGACTAGGTTTGTGCTTTTAACAGATGTCTAATTCTCTTTTCCCTCTAGGCCAGGGAGGTTAATTGGAGGAAAGTGACTGTACATCGGGCCCAAGAGCCTCCTACAGAGATACTTGGCACAAATAAATCAGCCTATTTTTGATGAATAACAAGGCCCCAAAGGCTCTAGTTTTTGCTGCCTGCACAAATTGCAGGTATAAATTTCACAGCTGATCACAGGGACTCCAGAATTCAATTAACTCTCTGCTCATTTAAAAAAAAAAAAAAGAAATGCTGCCTGCCTATTTAATTATGAGCGTCACTGATACTACACATGCTGTTCAGGAAAACTCCAATTAATAAAGCATTGCATCATTAATATGAGTGACAGCATGAAGTCCCTGACTCTCTCAAGAGTCTGTCTCAACCCTCTCCGATGACAGGCTTGGGAAATATTGGAAAGGGGCATCCTTTTCTTCAGACTTGGGTAATGCTGAGTGAGCTCCGAGATTGCCTCCACGCTTTACAGGCTGTTCTGGTTGCTCTCTTTTTGGGTGGTGGTTGGGATGTAGTGGGATGCGGGCAACTGATGGTTTAGACCTTCTGGTACTTGGGTAACCTTCCAGGGTCTATGACTGTGGGGATGGGGGCTGTACAGAGACACATGGGCTAAAAGATTAACGTGTGGAAGGGATGGTGAGAAGTTGACAACGATATTCTTCTCTCACTGCCTTTACCACATTAAAGCGCCTTTCACTGCCAGGAAGGGTGTTAACCAAAGCTGTACAAATAACCGCATCTCTGCAGAATGTTTCATTTTTGAGTGTTCTTGATTTTTAAATTTAGCTCAGTCTCAAAGATCTATCAATAAACAGACATGTTTCATTTTGACTTTCTAAGCTGCCTTTCCATTTAAGCCCAAATTGACCTGACCTGCTCGTTCTGTGCCTCTGCTTGTGCCCGTCTACGCTCTTGATTTCACACCTTGCAGGTTGTGTTACTGGAAGTGGTCTCTTGCCACAACAGAGTCAAGTGGCTCTTACCACAACTTGAATATCAGCTTAATAAACAGAAGACCCTTGGCCTTTCTTCTCGAATTGTGTCCCTCCTTCCTTAGTCACTATGAGTAACCCAACAAGGTCATAGTCTAGATTTTTCTTTACTCTTTCTTCAGGCCACATCTAATTTTGTACCTCATGTTTCTGTATAACACTGGATTCCTTACAGCTTTTGCTCCGCACTGCTGCTACTTTTCCTTCCCCAAGCATCTTTGTTCTTGACTACAGCAATCTTCTTTCCAGTAGTGGCAAAAACAATCTTGCTGCTCTAGCCAGAGGCAGGTGTCGCCCCAGATTAGATGTCATGGCTTCACGGCTGCTCCAGCTCCCTGCATCTCCACGGGATTTCCACACAAGTCACCAGTATGTTTAGCAAACGTGTGTCCTGATGTTGTCATAAAAAGCTGATAGTCGCTTTGGTTGCCTTACCTTTTTCCAGTCCTCTATCGTAAGCTCTTTGCTTGCTCTTTCCTTTTCTAAGTGCTGCTGTTCCCTGTTGTTGTGCAGAGCTGCAGCCTTCGCTGCTATTGGCCACATTTAAGCAGAACATGTTCATGGTTTGCTTTCAGGCATGGGATTGTCATCCAGTAAAGTGCCTGCAGGATCACCTCCCTTGTCCACAGCATTATCTTAAAACCAAAGCCAGAAGAGAAGCTTTCCTGCTCTCCTGTGTGCTTCTGCATTTCTGGTCTCTCTTTTTCATCTCCTTTAGTGCTAGAACAGGGAGTGGGTGTTTTGTTCCCATTTATTTTTGCTCAATGAAGGGCTGCACAAGCCTTAGAGCTGCTCCAAGGGACGTAGTGAGGCCAGCAGCTCTGACATTAGTGAGACTTCAGATTGAAACCTATCCTTGAGCTGATGCAGTCTGCAAATATGTGGCCGATATCCTCAGACTGCTTCTTTCATGCTATGCACTTTCATTTCATGCTTACTTTGTTCCCCTGTTGCCTCATCGTTTGACTGAAATAACCTGTGTCCTTGGCCTGGAGCTGCCTGTCTGTCTTGTTAAGCCTCGGGCTGTGCAAATACAGGACTCTTTATCTGTGACATGGGGCCTCGGGATAGTGCTAAAGCTCAGCTGCTGTTTCCAAACGCTGGTGCTTGCCCTGCCTTTCCTGGGCGCTGCAAGCCTGAGTTGGCAGGAGGGCTATTGCTTGGCCGGAACAAAACTCCCCTGGGACACAAGTGACAAAACTCTGTTAAGCAACTGTAACCCGCTTCAGTCTGCAAAGGATGGCGATTGCTGCTGCCCTCAGATGATGGCTTCTAGTTCTGCTCCAGCTGTGTATGTGCTGGAGACCACTGATCCCTGCCTCACTGCCTTAGCTAGGGCTTGGTGGCTGTAGCAGAGTGCTCATCTTGGAGGAGCTGGCTTAGACTTGCAGGAGACAAAGGGTAGAATGCTGCTTATGGAAAGGCTGAAGAGGTTCTTGTTTTCATCCCCTGTTGTGGCTCTTCACACAACTCACTTTTTTTTTTCTAACTACTGGCTTTCATCTGCATAATAAGGACAGGACTGTAAGCCACAGGGAGGTGGGAACCTTAATTTAGTATGAATAGTGAGTGTAGTGTGGCTCCTAAATCCCGTAATTGGGTTCAAGTCGCTGTTTTGACGAAAGTGAGGCAAGTAGGCTGCCTGATGGGAGGGTGACAGGCTGCTTCTGGTTTTGCCAACTCTAGTACCTGTTCTGCAAAGTTTGGATTGCTATAAAATGACATTGCAATGAAAAAAATCTGGTCGGACTTCCTGACCAGCTGCAGCTGGGTGTGTAAGCTGTTGCCATTACTTGTCTTATGTGACAAGTAATGCCTTTGCCTTTGCTACAAGGCAAAAAGCACTGACCTTCCTGCTGTCTGTCATCTTCTGGCTACCTGTGGGATTGAGGGATAAGTAAAAGTTATGAGCTGCTTTAATCTGTGTCCCTGGAACAGCAATGAGCTAACGGAGCCATGATGTTTATGCAGCCTTCCCACACACCCGTATTTCTGAAAGCATTACTTACCTGCAGTGAAATTCCTTGTAATGCTGGAGGAGATGCACATTTGCAAGTGCAGCACAGTAACGTGCAGGTAACGGGAGCTCCCCGTGAAAGGCTGGAACCCTGCGAGAGCTCCTGCCTCCAGCTTTCCTGGCTTTGAAGTTGGACTCGCACACCAGCCTTGTGAAGGTGTCAACTTCATCCTAACAGCGGATTTCTTACGCTTAAAAGGCCACTTTTGGTTTCTTCCCACTCCCCTCCCTTCATCCTTCTCTGAAACAACAACTAAGATGACACCCACACCGACATCACGCTTCGAGAGGCTCTCGGCACTGCCTTCTTGCCGAGTCTTGCCCGGGTGAGTAGTGCTGGTCCAACCTTTGGTGGTAGATGCAGCTGCAGAGCAGGCACTACCCCTTGGCTGAGCTTGCTCGCTGGTGGAGTACCACGTCCTCCAGCCCCCTCGAGATGAACCTGAGCTGCTTTGTTCTCTGCATCTGTCAGCCTCAGGGCAGCTTGTTCACCTTGCAAGGCACAGCTCTTTTATCAGTGTAGCCCGCAGGCAAAAGGCAAGAACCTTTTATTTGTCTGAGAAAGTGGGGAAAAAAAAAAATCCTTTGCTTTCTGTGTAATAAGCCCTTGCCTGAAGGAAATCAGGAGCCAACTTCTGACACTCATTGTCCCTTTTAGATATTAGTGAGCTCCTGGTGCAGAGACAGCCAGCACTGAGGTCACTTTCTCAAGTATCATTGAGTATTAGATGGATATTTCACACTAGTGTATTCCCTTCACCTTTTCATGTCCTTTGAGGATCTCTAAAACCCTTCCAGTGAGGACAAGAAGCCGTCCAGGTGCTTCATGTCTGTAAAACTGCTGTGTGCTCCCCTTGTGCAACAAGATTTGGAGCCTTCTGCTTGGAAACCTTTCTTGTGGGAGCGTGTGGCTGAGCAGGGAAGTGAGACCTGTAGCATCCTGAGATTTACCCGCTTGTGTTGCTGTGGAAATACGTTCTCAGCACTGGAGAGAGTGCTTAGCCCTGGCTTGAAGGGAACAACAGTAACACGTGTTAGACCAAGATGAGGTTGTTAAAGAACAGGCTGGGAGGGGGTATGTGCTCCACCCTCATAGGTGTTTTTTTCCCTTGGCTTTGATGCCATCTAGAACTCCAGGGATAATCTGAATAATATCAACTCTGAGAGCTATTGACCAAATTCCACCAGAGCGACTCTTAGGCGACTGGCTGTGTGAGTAGAGCTGACAAGCACTGCCTTTCAACAAGCTAGACCTGAGCTAGCATCGGAGCACTGGGATTCTGGTTTGGTTTGGCATTAAATTCAGAGGCTGATCTGAACCTGGAGCATGGGAATCTAAAGCATGTGAGTGCTGTCTTTTCTGGGAGGCTTCCAAAACTTCTGCTCCTGTGCTGAGGCTGATCTCCAGATACTTGCTTTTATTTTCAGCATCGTGTTCCTATCCCAGCCAGAAATCAGAAGAGTAAGGTGACCAGAAATAAACAAGCGATTGAGTGTGTGATTGAAGCCTGACCCCTGTGTACCCTCAGTATCTGAACACTCAGCCTGTGCCTGTATTTCTTCTTTTACACATCTGCTTATTCTAATAAGGATCAGTCTTTTAGATCTGACTTGAATAGTTGCCCAAACCGTGAAGATTTGGGGTTCGAGTTTTGATGAAGTGTGGTGCAGTTCTCTTTAATGTTTCCACAGCTCTGTGGTATCTGGCTGCAGCTGGGATCAATAGCTAAGGTGCCAAAATAAAGCAGGAGTGGCTGGTTTTAGGCTTTTCCAAGCCTTACAGAGAAAATAAGAAAGCAAAAGGGCCTGTTGTTAGCTGGAGGGTTTTCTTACCTCATGGTGTAACAATCTGCCTCGAAGGAATCCAGCAGTCAACATCAGCACAGAGCATCTTTTTTCTTTCAGCTCTTTCAGGAAGCTCTGTGAGGATAATCAGTGGGCTTGATTTGAAATATTAATCTCTCTTTTGGAGACATTGGGCCCCTTAGATAAATTGCTGAGGAAGGCACACATTAAGATGCTTTCTTTTCTGTTTCTATTTTTCCCCTCTCTCTGGGGAGACACTGAAATAGCCACTGAGTTGTACTGCTTTGAAAGAGGTGTCACCTGTTGAAGGTTCCAGCTCGGAGATGTTCCTCTAGAGAAACCTAAATAATAGTTATTTGCATCTGAGAAACATGCATCACTGCACTGCTAGAATATTTGCAACCAACATGCCTTAAGAGCCTTCAAAAAAAGGCAACGTCTCTGAGTTAAGTTATAACACCATTTCTTGATGAATATGAAGCTGACTTTGTTTGGTTTTAGTCCAGTACTTAGACTTAAAAAGAGCTTTCAGTTTTTTCACTCTTTCTTGGGCTCTAAGCAGACTTCTTTGTTTTCCCTCCCTGGCTGTACCTTGACTAGTGTTATCTGAAGAGTAGAGTGCTGTGTTGGGAAGATGAGTTTGTGTGCAAATTGTCCTGGATAGGCTTAATCACTGAAATCCATCATAGATCTCTCTCTTCTGGCTGTTTCTAGAGCTTGCTAAACAGTCCCTAAAGATTGCAAATAAATAAACCGTGTCAGGGCCTTGTCTTGAACAAACTCAACTTTTCTCCTTTGCAGAAATTTCACGCTGTGGTGTCAGCTGTGCAGGGGCTGACAGAAACCAGAATTCCAAATGACCATGGCCTGGGACTATTTGAAGCATTTCCCTATCGACTGAAGCCGAATTTCCTCATATTCTAATTAGAAATCTTAGCTGGCTGGAGGATGGTTTCACTGGAAGCATTGGCAATGCACCTAAATAAGCAACTTTTACATTCTGCTGATTCCCCCTATAGAATTTTTTTAGTTACTGTCCTAATACACAGGGCATGTAGGAGTTAAGTGTCCTGTCCCAGCTGCAAAGGTAGGAAGGTGAGTTTATGCTAAAGACTGGCATTTGCTGGCCTGCTGCCTGTAAAATGGGCTGCTGGGGTTTGGGACTCATGGGCTGGTTCAGTGCTCTTACAGGGGTTGGTGCAAGTTAGCACCCTGTGTCAGAAGTTACTGTTGATATTCTACATGCTGATTTAGAAACATCCTGTGATACCGAGCACAAACAATGGTGGCATCGCCTGTATTTTTCTCCCAGAGTTTCTCCTCCGCAGACTTTTGCTTTTCCGTTCAAAAAGGAACGTGAACTTTACCATGTTCAATATTAAGCAACCAGATTTTCCAGACTCTTTGGTTTTCTTACCCCAAGTCCAGAAGATTGGCCTCTCTCATAGTGGTCCAGCTTGTATTGTTTTGGAAGAGTCAATGCTATGGATGACTTCTTCTGATCCAGGCTAGGTGCTCTGGTTCTCAAGTTCACTGACCTTTGCAGTAGCTTAGTTTGGTGGTCATACATACCTTTTTGTTCTTCCTATACAGTATCTCTCCACAGAAGGAGGCTTATTATGGAGCTTTTAAAGGTTTATTAACCTCTAGAAAACTTCTGAAAACAATATATTGAATCAATTTGCATATGCTGCTTAGCTGAAGCACAGCTATTCATCCGTATATCCAAAGATGCACATGTGAAGGAATATCTGGATGCACACAGGAGTCACAGCAAGTTGCTGTAGCTCACTCAACAGCAAGTCAAGGTGAAAACACCAGTCTCTTGCGAATGACAGTTATTTCTGCCAGATACATAAAGAGAGCATCTGGCTGACTAACACAATATCTGGCCCAATGATCCTGGTGGTGGTGCAAGCATATTCATGAAAGCTGGATTTGGTACTGCTCATTACCACCTCACCGAGATGGCTTTGTGTGTTCTGCCTCTTGGCACTGAGTTTCTACTTCTAGAAATAGGGTGGAATAATGCTATGCAACGTATCTTTTATAACCTAGTAAATTTAGGAGGTGGAATGGTCTTTAAATGGCTGGTTGAACTTGTCTGGAACAGTTAGGAAATTCTGCTTGAAGCCAGAGCAGCGTAAATAGTGTGGGTGTCCCCTTTTCTCCCTCATTCACATGTGTTTCAGAAGGGAAAAACAATTCAGAAATCTCTCAGACTAAACAAAACTCTTTGACCTCTTGATATGGTCTTTCTCCTGTCCTTAAAAAAAAAAAAAAAGGGCAAAAAAGGACAACGATTTGGCTGTGCAATAATTCACAAAAGCTTTTAGCCCTGCCAAAATCACACTCTCTACCCCTGCTCCCCAAATTCACTCTGCTCCATTTAGTAGAGTTTGTTGGCAAAGATAACCAGACTTCACGCTGTGGAGGATATTTGTTTCTTAATAGAAGATGGAGCAGAAGTGAAATTGTGCTGCTTGTGTATATTTTGCCTTCTCAAGATTAGCCCCAAGCAATTATCTGACTATGGCCTGTGCCAGAAAAACACAACAGAACAATTTTAGCAGTGCCAACGAAAACTCCAGAATGTGTTGCACTCAAGAGTGTAATTTTAGATTCTATTTTCAAGTAGTATTTCTGTGACATCATTGACTTTAGGAAAAATAATACCCCAGGGCTTGCTTTACAAACAGGATGGAGCTTTATGATTTGGCAGCTTTCCACAGGCAGAAAGACAAATGTTCATCACTTAGAAACCTCTGTATGACAACAGCCTTTGTTTCCTATCAGAAGTTAAAAGTAATAAGTAAAAGTTAAAACTGATGTGGAAAGGGAGTTCAGAGGCACTCATCTGCTGCCCTGAGGGCAGGGATGCTCACATCGTCCAGGAGAACCTGAGCTGTGTGAAGATTTGCTCTGGGATCGAGAGCACTTCTGGTGAAATCCTGTGTGTGGAGTTGCCCTGGGCAAGATTTGAAAAATCCAGTTGTTTCTGCTTGTGCTGCCTCTGGTCTGTGTTTGTGACATAGACGTACTCAGATCTGGTGGTAGGATGGGAAGGCTCTGCTGGTCCTCTGAGCAGGCTCCAGCTGCCTCCTGGAGCTCCATCATTTGACTGCAGCCTGTCTGGTATGTGCTTGGGATTTGGATGTAATGTTGACGCTCCCCATGTGCCTAGCCCAGAGCTCTATGGTCAGGAAATGTTTCAAATTTCTTTACTGCTTTTGTTTTTCAAGAGTTGTCTGTTGATTGTAGGACGGGAAGGGACCACATGAAGCTGTCTAGTCCTTTTTTTGCCAGCCTGTGTGGGGCCACGTGCACTTGAGCAAGGCTTTGCAGACCTCTGAAGCTGAGGTGCCACAGTCTCTTCTGTTCGAAAAATGTGTTCTTTCTGGTATAAAGAATTGTCTTCATTCTGATCCACATTTTCCTTTCTGTAATTGTAAGTCCATCACCTCTCTGCTCTGCACTCACACTGCAGGTAGGATAAGGACTTTCCAGCCTGCAGTGGGCTGCTAGGCATTTGATCCTTATAGGGCCCTTCCCTTCTTCCCCTACTCATCCTGGTTCTTTCTTGGACTGAATAGTTTGTACTTTCTTTTCTTTCCCCACCTTCCTTTTTGTAGGTAGATACTTTAGAAAGCTCTTGTAGTATCTGCACAAGACACTTCTGGGCAAATACCAAGTGAATTAAAGGAAAGTTAATGTCTATATAAGTCTTTCTCATTCTGGAAAGCTCTGTAAGCTCAGTGGGTGCCTTCAGATGTATGAAATAATTTTTTTTCCCCTTCAGTAAAGGATTTCTTATGAAAAAAGTGTTCTCTGGCTCTAGGGCAAACCAGGCTGCAAGCCTTGCTTTTCTCTGTGCCCCTCAGCAGATGTGAGTGGAAAAAGGGTTACGTTAACTATGATGAATCAGTTGTGGCTTGAAGAAGCGATGACACCAGCTCTGTCGGCAGCTGGTTGATTCAGCGCGCTCTTAGGAATTCAACAAGTTCGTCAAATCAGTCAGATTACACACACATTTCTTTCACAATCCGCTCCAGTGACTTCAGTGGAATTGCTTCGGGGTGTCTTGGTGCATCTGGCACAACGTGGCTCTTCTGCTGCTCGACCACAATTGTGTTTGGCAAGTTTGGGCACAGCGACTTATGATCTGAATGAGTAGGCTCATTGTTTGCTGGAGTGGCCAGACCTAGGCATCAGGTTGCCTCTGAGTTGTGTGAATTAATAACTCTGTTCCAGAAAAACACGTGAAACTTGTGCTGATTGCCATGAAAGTGAATAATTTGCTATGAGCATGAACCCTGTCCGGGAGGGGCTGCATCTTCCTCCCAATGTCTGCAATGTCCAAAAATCTTGGGCACTGTTATAATATAAATAACAGATCCTCATAGTCTCTTCAGCTCCTAGACTCCCTTGGGGAACTTTGCATTCTTCTGTAAATATGAGCTTTGTGGGAGAAGTCTGATGCTACGCGAGCTGTGAGAATTTCCTTCCCAGTTGGCATGTAAAGACTATAAATCTGCGGAGACACAAGCCCTTCCCCCTACCCGTTCTTATAAAATTAATGGGTGTTCAGTTGAGCCAAAACAAAGAGTGGTTTCCCTCAGGCAAAGTTATCTTAAAAAAAAAAAAAAGGAAAAAAGGGCGTCTTAGCGTACAGCTAGAAAAACCTTGTTTAAATCCAGGTTTAGTAATGCAGTTAGTGTCCAGGGAAGGGAACTGTATCTGTTGTGCTGCTTTTGGCTTTCAACTTCCTGGGAGTAAAGGTTGGAAAATAAACAGGGACTAATGCTAATGGAGATTAGGGATGACCTTGGCCTCTGTGGTGATTTGCATGACCCTATATGGGTTGGGTTATTGAATAATGGAGATTTTCAAACTCTACCTCTGTCAGACAGGGAGGTCAGCTATGGCACCTTGACTGTGGTTTTTCTCTCTTCCCACTTTCTACCTTTGTGTCATAGAGAAGTTTTAAGAGATAGTGGCAGAGAACTAATAACAAGTCATTAAATCTTCAGCAGTCTTCTAAAGTCCCATTGGACAAAGTGGTGGCAAGTGCCAGCATGGCAGTGTGGGGTTTTTTTCTGGTCAAATCCTGAAGAAGGTCATAGGAGGATGTGGAACTATCCACCTAATCTGCTCCTGCCTGACAATGGATAGTTGGGATCATCTCAGAAATCCATCTGGCTTTGAATTCTTCCTACCACTAAGTTCCAGAGGAGAATCTATATCCTTCCTTTTCACTGTACCTGATTTTATATTCCTTACAATGATGGCTGTCTCCAGCTTTGGTAGCATTGTGAAGCCTGCAAAATACAACCCACACTGGTAGCTGAGATGCAGAATGGCTGCGAGCTCATCTGGATATTCAGATGGTAGGAGTTGTAAGCCATTTTTTTCAGGATATGGGTTTGTGTTCAGTATTTCAAGGAATCTTTTAAGACTTTGTGGTAATTTTGTTTGTCCTTGGCATATCCAGGTCTAAGTGTATGCTCTGATGGAAAGGGGTTTTGTTTACTTATTTGGAATATACGAAGTAATGCCTTCCAGGGCTTCAAATACTGCTCAATAATTTACAGCAATGTAGAGATACAAACAATTTCATAATAGCACTGAAGGTGTCTTTAGGGCAGGTGGGAGCAGAGTCTCTGAGGAGGTAATTGCACCCTGAGAAGCAGAGGCACAGCTGCATTGCATGCTTGGCGATACCCCTGGGATGCGATTATCTCTTGACAACATAACTCCCCACGTGCCTCTCTGCCTGGCAAGAGCTGGAAAGGTGGTGGAAATCACTCTTCATTGAGTGGATTCCTCTGCAGAGGATCCTTTAGAGAGCATTTGGGAACTTGAAGCAGATTTTTTGCTATATGGAGCACTGCCCAAGAGGAATCACCGTCCTGGAAAGCCTGGTCTGTGAACCTGCTGCTCTACTCAGAGGCTGCTGTGTGGGTGGGTGGACAGCACCATGGGGGGGCTGCCCCATTCTCTTGCCTTCTCTCCCTCTCTCTAGCCTTCTCCCTTGCTTGTGATAAGAGAAGCCAGGTTATCATGCCTGGAGCAAGAAGATTCCATTTTATTTCCACGGTTGCCCTCGAGCCATCTCGATTCAAAAATCCTCTCTAGGTAGAGGGTGTGTGATTATTATCTTCTCTTTTCCCTCTCTCCGGGTTTGCTCTGCAGCCATCCTCCTAAAGGCATCTTGCTGCTGGAAGTAGTTGCTGAGAGCAACGTGATATGGCAAGGGTTTCATTTTTGCTGCTGTAACCTTCTGTACCCTGCTATTGATGGAGTTTTGATGTGTTTGACTGGAGCTATGGGATTCTTCACCTTCAGGCACCGGTTCTGCTGGATCCCAAATGTGCTAATGCTCATTTACAGCGACATCAATTGGCACATTGCAACTGAGCTTTGATCCTACAGCAAGGGCTTATCTGCTAAATGACTGCAAGGGTGTTAGTGTCCCTGAGGGTTAGGCTCAGCATATGTTTGCAGAGGGAAAGGGCAAATATCTGAAAGCATTTTTCAGCATTTCCTTGGATGGGTTAAGAAGGGAGACAATGTACATATTGCTTTGGGCAGGAGGGGGAAGGAAAACCCTTAAGCCCCCAGTCTGCAACCCAAGGGTTTCAAAGCCTGTTGCACATTCCCTTTTTAGACAGTTCTACTCTCTTGATCCTGGGAGAGGAAGCAAGAGGTAAGCTCGTCTGCCTAATTTTTCTTTTTTTGCCATCCTCTTGCAGGGAGTTTTTGCGCTAGCCTGCAGACAGAGGGAAGAGCTGGGTGGGTGGTGATGAAACAATCATCACTTCAAACTATTTGCTGATAATGAGTCACTCTTCACGGAGTCCCAATCTGTTCTCCCTTCTGTCAAATACCAAGTGCAGCAAATCCGCTTGTTTTGCTGCAGATATTTTTTTTTTTTCCTGAAGGATGGATCCTAGCAGGAGGACTTGGTGAGAAAGAAGAAAGGATGAACTGTGTATCTGTAGGGGAATATTAATCAAGAAGCGCCTTTTTGTGCCAAATCTGAGCATGAACCTCCTAGTAGCTGAGATGAGGAGCTGTGAGAGTTCTCTGCAGTCTATAGGCTGCATACTCGCTAATTGGCATGAGTCTCACCGATTTATTCCTCATCTGAAAGTGGTGTCTAATGCAAAACCTTCATGTCAGGTGGTGAGACACAGGGCTTTCCCCTGCTGATGGGATGGTATTTAAAAAAAAAAAAAAAAAAATTTCTTGAAGATCAATCTAAGGATGACCCAGCATAAAGTAAGTCCTGCATCATCTCAACAGGCAGCTGTGCTCTGCTGCTCTTGCAGTTCCCATTGCAATGATTCATAGTCAATATCTTGATAGATGCCGTCCGGTGTGTTAAGTGCTGTCTGGCTTGTGCTGTGTTAGGACGTGGCTGTGATGTCTCCCCTGATATGATTCCTGCAGTAATAGACCCATCCTGTAGATTTCAATGAAAACTCAATTTTCTTGTAACAAGGTTTAATGGGAAGTTTATTGAAGTATTGATAAAGGAGAATGGAATAGATACATGTCCCAGAGTTAATATACTGTAAGACATTAAAGCATACATTGCGTGTTTATCACTGTCAAACTCAATTAAGATTTTAATTATAAATAAAACGAGGTGGGCATTGAAGCGCAGGAAAGTATGTACAAGGGAAGGGCTGAAAATAACATAGGTGCAGGTTCAGCTAGAACTGCAAAAGGCTGAAATTGAGGAGAATGAAGAGAGGGTGGATTTTTTTTTTTACTTTTTTTTTTTTTTTTTTTTTTTTTTTTTTTTTTTTTTTACACAAGAGGTCTATAGACCTTTGTTATAAACTTAGAAATAAGTTTTGTTCAGTAACTGGAGGCTGGCAGCAAAGTGGACCTGTGTCACATGCTGAAATCATCTGTAGGAGATGTTCTCTCAGTGTGTGGATGCATCATTCCTAATGCCTCCACCTGCCCTGTCACAAATCCAGTGAAACTTTCCACCAGCGTATTAACTGCCTTTCAGTTTATCCCGATTGTACTCGACCCGCTTCAAACACAATAATCCTTCTTGCAGATCAGATAAACAGTAATCCTCCTTTACAAGGGAGAGCACAATGGGCCTCTGCCGTCAGACATGATGTAATCCTGCTGCATCAGATAGAGAATTTCTTTCCTGCCTCGTGTGAAACGCTGTCCTCTGTCTTCTTGTACTGGACCGCGGTCTTTTTCCACCAGATGACTTTCACATCCATGTGCTGTGGTCCTCTAGCCTCAAAGCAATAAATCCCCTTATTTCCTCGTCGTGCTCCGCTACAGCGTGCGGCCCGAGGAAGGGTGGCAATGGCTGAAGTGGGAATCTCTCCATTGCATGTGACGTGCTCATTCGAGTGGGGACTCTTTCTGTCGTCGGCACGTGCAGGACTTAGTGTAATTGGAGATAATAAACCTTGGGTGCTACTCGAATAGAAAAATTATCTGACTGCAGCCTCTCTTGCTTCCCGTTCTCTCTACTGCACAGGCCTTTTAGAAACTGTGAAGCCTGTCTTTTGAGCTCTGCTAAAAACAGGTGCTGCCGTCGGCTTCCACTCGACGCTGGGCGAGCGGTTGGCTGTGTGGCATTAAGCAGCTGCCAGCTCTTCCAGCTGCACCCTCCTTTCCTCCTGGTAGCTCAGGTGTGTTTGCCCTGTCTTGTTTTATAATCCTTCTGCTGGGGATGATACCGGAGAGCTGTCTTTGTACACGTGTTCTCCGTAACCTTTTCTCTAATCCTTCTTGTGGGTCCTGGGCGCTGTAAATCTTCTCTTTAAGTACAGCCTCGGCGAGGTTCTTGGTTGGGGAGGGGAGAAGAGGGAGATGCTGTCATGTGGAAGGAAAGCATGAATCCTATCGCTCTCTTAATCCTCCAGACTGTTAGAAAGCAGCTACACATTCTGCCTGATTGAATACCTGCCTTGTAATTCAATCTCGGGGTTCCGCTGCCATTCATAACTAGATTACATTGCCGGGCTGCGAGGGGCTGCGGAGCCTGGCTGAGCGCTGCGGTTGTGTGTTCCACCAGGCAGTGCAAAGTCGGGTATTTTCCTGCTGCTGTAGGGAAGTGGAGCAACGGAGCAGAAGGCTGAGTTGGGGTGTTAGAGGCAAGGGTTGCCAGCCTGCTTGGCTTTAGGACATGCATATCCAAATAGTCCCTTGTCTCCAAGTCGTGAGTTGGGAGGATGAAGGAGTGCAAGGGATAACTGGCAGGTGGGAGATGGCAGTGGCTGCTCGGGAGTCCCGAAGCTCTGTTGTATGAGTGGGTTAGTGGGGCTTAGTTGCTGTTAGATGGGTGGCAACAGAGGAGCTGGTGACCCAACATGTGCCGAGTGAGCACCTCTGTGCTGCTGCACGATGTTTTATGAGCTGTGCCAGGCTCTGAGGGAGCTCTTGGCAGAGAAATGTAGAGAAAGGTAATAGCATTCAGGGTGCTGTTTGAAGTCTAGATATTTAGATATTGATGATGAGATGGGTGCTCTCTTTCTCTGCTTTTAATTTGTCCTCTTCACTAGATGTTTGGTGACTTGGGCAGTACTGACCTTCTGCTTCTAGTGAGCTGGCTGCACAGTGAAACACGGCTTGCCTCTTGTCCTCTTATATCTTTATCATCCAGTGCAGTATCTATCAACACTGACACTTTCTTGGTAACATCAGCACAAGCTTTCTGGGCTTACTGGGACAGAAGATGATGGATGTGGGTTTCTCACCCATGGAAGACCTCTATTTCAGCTTGCACATTGCCGGTAAGCGCTTTCAAACAAAACGCTCAGTGCTTGGAAAGTGCGTGTCTGTAGCCCGAGAAGAAGAGACTAAAGTTCAGAGTTGATAGGAAATAAACAGATCTGCTTAAAAATCAAAGAAACTTCTTAGTTTTTTGTTGGGATCAGAATGGTGAAATGGTGTTTGCTTGTGGGCTTCTCTTGAATTTTGAGGATCTCGTGTTATTCCAGGCTCATGGCACTATAGAGGTGGGCGACTGAAGAATGGTAGCTGGTTATGCTGTGCTGGGTTGATTCCACTTGTGTTGTCAAGTGGGTGATGCTCATTTTTGAGGAGAAGCTTTGTGGTTCTGTCATTAGAAAAGTCTTCCAAGGCACCTTTTTGAGCAGAGTGAACAGATACTGCTGCAGTGTTTGTTTTTTTCTGCTCTTTTAATGTTCAGTGAACGATACATTTTAGAGCTTCCATGTGAACGTATGTAATTATTACAGAAGCACCTTTTAAACCTTGTTAGCTGTGGTTTTTTTTCCCCAGTACCTTTGCCTCGTAGGACCATAAATGGCTTCCTAAAGCAAGGGAAAACCATTATTAATTACACTGCCTAATGAACTCATTTGGCTTTCTGCCCAGCTTCCAAAAACAGCACTAGCACCAGGCTGGATACTGTTGTCTCACTGTAATTATGTTTATATGGAAAGTTAATTTTTGTTTTCATAAATTGATTTGAGGCTTCTGGAAGCTATTTGGAGATAATTAACTTTGCCCACACAGACCTATATAAGAGCATTTGTTTACAAGGTATCGCTCGGTGCTAGAGTATAGAGGTACATTCATGGGTCGATCTGTAAATACTCAGTTAGCAGCTCAGGGCAGCTGTTTCCAGACTTGATTCCCACTTTGTGGACAGCAATAGCAAGCAAACACCATGGTTCTGGGATTTTGCAGACTGGTAACCTCAGGGTGGACCTGCAGTCCCTAGTTGCAATCCAGATCATTCAAACGCTGCGAAAGTTAGTACCAGAATCACAAACTCCCTTATGTGACAGTCCCAAAAGGAAAAAGCCTGTAAGAAGTGAGACCAAACCTCCACAAATAAGTAGTTGTGAAGACAAAAGCAGTTGCCATATGTATATTATGAGTGAGGATGGAGAACAGCAGCGGAAGTGGAAGGTGATTTAATGGGACCTTCACCAGCAGGACGCACAATGTGATATTGCAGAAGTGACTTCCTTGTCATAGGTGTGCACCTTTGGGTTCCTGGCCCCTGCAGTGAACATTTCCTTCAAATCAATTCATTAATGAGCTAATTTATTATACATGGGAATCCATCAGAGAAATGTGCAGTACCCTCAGGATGCAGAGCCTTGCTCCTCGCACATGGTTACTGAAGAACAAAAGCCGGGGAAAAGGCGAGGTCTCGTTGGCAGCTCCAAGCCTGTTTGGGAGCTCTTGTCCAACCCTTTGAAAATGCAGGGGAATACATAAGGCACTCTGGGTCATGTCTAATAAAGCAGAGGATGGCCTGGAGAAGGGAGGCAGCTTTTTGGTGCCCAAGGTGCTAATTTTTAAAGCTACATTGTTAAAGTCCCTATTTCAGTGCACCCTGGGCTTTCCTATTTAAACTAAGAAAAAATCCTTCCCTGAGTGCCTAAAAATGTACTAATTCCTTAGTATGGAAGGAACCATGGATAAAGCTGCATCAGAAGGTCTTCAGGCTAAGTTGGCATAAGATGTCTGTCTATGTTTGCTAGAGGAAGAAACTGAATGGTATTTAGAGTTCATAGTTTTGGGTCTACAGGCGGTCCTGTCTGTTCTGGTCTGTCTTGCTTGGAACAAAGAATCATCTTTCCCAGCCCTTGCAGAAGACGAGTGTCCATCCTGTAGTCAGCTTGCCAGCAAGCCCATAAATTCCAGCTTTGCCTACCCTTGAGCAAATCTCCAGGGTAAGTGTTTTGTGAGGTTTATCCAGTGTTTCAGTTGGAATCAGGAAACTTCTGCGGGTTGAAGCTCAGCATGCTGGAACAACAGCCCTGGATGAGATCACGAAAAAAAAGGAACTTTCAGAAGATGCTTACGGTGTTTCATCTGCAAATTGTGCTGCTGCAGGAGAGGAGGCAAAGTGAAGTGTTGGGAGAGAAGTTGCAGGTTTCTGAAGTTGGTTGATCATCTTCCTTTTCTTCTTTTCCCTCCATTTCCCCTCTTACGCAGAAGTATGGTTGTAAGTTTTATTCTTGATTTGCTGCTATACTGCAGGGAACACTGGAGTGACCTGGAGTCCAACTACTTTTAATTTATAACTACAACTCTGAGAAAAAGGAATATTTTTCTGTAGAGGAAACTTATCCCTTCCCTTTTATTAATAGATATTCAGAGATGTCTGAGAAGTAAAGGGGAAACTTCAGCTTTGTGCTAGAAAGGTAGGTAGTGCGGAGGATTAATCCTGCAAAAGAGCACCTGAGTGACTTGGGACAACGCTGGTTTTAATATTTACTGCATAATGATCATTTTTAAACATATAGAATAGCCAAAGCCCTCCCTAAGCGAAATATGGATTGTATCTTAAATAGTGATGCAACTCTATTAAAGATGTAACAGGAGGGCTGTGTGAGCATCAGGTTTCTGGGTTGTGTGGGAGAACAAATGGCAGCCTGGTTGGAACCGAAGGGGGTTAATGCTGCTTTTCAGTGAAGCTTGCGCTTGGGAGAACTGCTCCTTTCACTTAGCCCTAAGCACCAAGGTGCTAATCCTTAGCTGTAAGTCAAGTGCCCTGTTAGGGTCATGTGTAAACTTGAACAGAAATTCAGCTGGAAATTTGAACCGGTGGCCCGTGGTTCTCCAGTGCTGGGGTGAACACTGTGTGCTGGCTGCCTGGGCTCTGCCTGCTCCATTTCGTTCCAGGAGGCTCCTCACAGTCCCCGGGGAGGAGGCGGCGGCTGTCTGTGCAGCCAGACATATTTGTAGAGTGTTCCCAGAGCTCAGTGTTTGCCGGCTAAATTCCAGTTCATAACATGGCACTCGGATCTCTTCAGGTTTTCCAGTTTTGGGTGGTTGCTCACAGCGAAGCTGCGGTGCAGGCTGTGCCACCCGCTCGCGCCAGCGTGTCTCGGTACAGCGCACAGAGGGGTGCAGAGCACTGAGGAAATGGCTGATGACTCTGGCTGGTGGGTCTGCAAGGTAGGGTGAGGAAACTGCAGTGAGGACTGGATGTTGGCTGAGGCACACCAGCCCGCTTATGGGGCACCTGAGCTGGGATCAGTGGAGTGTTCCATTCCCTCTGCTTGCAGATGTGGTGGCTGCAGTGGTTGTCCTGTCTGTTCACCTCTGGGAGGGCCATCTCCTACCACCTTGTCAACGTATGGCCAGATGGTGTTGTGTGAGCTGCTGTAACTGATGGGGTGATTGCCCAGCCAGTCAGGTAAAATCCCACAGTGGGTATGATGATATATATATGGACCTACAGTTATGTATCCAATACATGGCGGTCACTGATCAGGCAGCTTAACTGATACTGTTCCTTGCCTTGCTTGTTCAGTATTCGCACCAAACAGGTATTTATGTGCCTCTTTAACCTGCACGAGCACTTCTGTTGCCTAGAAGAGAACTATTTGTGTTTAGTTAGCTGGATCGGGGCCTAGACATCAACTGCCAGAAAGTAGCTTCAGGATTTTGCTGATGGCTCTCACGAAGAAGCCCATGTAATATTGACCATCTAACCCTGTCCCTTCAGGCCAGCCCTGATCTCAAACTCTGTCCTGGGATTAACCTTGTGATTCAAGGCTTGTTGTGGTTTAACCCCAGCCAGTAGCTCAGCACCACCCAGCTGCTTGCTCACTCTCCCCAGTGGGATAGGGGGAGAGAATCGCAAGAGTACAAGTGAGAACTTGTGGGTTGAGATAAAGACAGTTTAATAAGTAAAGCAAAAGCCGCGCACACCAGCAAAGCAAAACAAGGAAATCAATCACCACTTCCCATGGCCCTCCCCAGGAGAGCCGGGCTCCATCACGTGTAACGGTGACTTGGGAAGGCAAATGGCATCACTCCGAATGTTCTGCCCCAGCTTTATATGCTGAGCGTGATGTCATATGGTCTGGAACATTCCTTTGGTCAGTTGGGGTCAGCTATCACGGCTGTGTCCCCTCCCAACTTCTCATGCAGCCCCGGCCTACTCACTGGTGGAGTGAGCAGAAAAAGCCTTCACTGTGTAAGCTGCTCAGCAGTAACGAAAACATCCCTGTATTATCGACACTGTTTCAAGCACAAATCCAAACCAGAGCCCCACGCTGGCTACTAAGAAGAAAATTAACTCTACCCCAACCAAAACCAGCACAAGGCTATAAATGATGACAGCAGCTGAAGTGGAACTTCCTTTCAGATACCTGTGGTTCAGACACAGGGAGGTAAAGGTTCACATGTGTGCTGAAGGCTTAAAACAGTAACATTAAAACAAAAATCCTGGAAGCAGATGTTTCTTTGACATGGATGAAGAACGGTGAATTGGAAGGGCCGCTCCTTCTTCCTCCATCTGTTGAGCTCTCCCAGTGATAGGTGAAGGGTTTACCCTTTATCTCCCCAGTTATTTGCTTCTGTATTTTATGGAGACTGTTTATTGTGCACTACAGGTTCCTCCATAGCTGTGTTCCCATGCCAACCATCCTGTAATATGGTGTACATGCTTAGTGAAACCAAGCAGCTTTAATCCTCAACCTTCGGATGTCTCCTGCCTGTCGGGGCCAAGCCTCCAAAGAGGAACCCTGCTGCTTACAAAGTGGAGCTCCAGGTTCTAGTTAATTGGGTCTGGTCATTAAGGGAAATTCAGTTGATGTCTACTGGGACTGTGAAGGGAGGGGGTTTTAATAGCAAATATCTACAGTGTGTACTGGTTGTCCTCAGGTTAGGAAAAAAAAAAAATGGAAAAAGGCAAACTTTCAGTGGAGAAGAAATGCTTCTAATTACTTGCCTTTGGCAGAACGGCTGCCCTGCTCTTTAGAAGCTGTATTTATCTCCTGTAAGAACCAGCTCATTAGCTCTATTGCTCACACAGATAATCAACAACATAATTAATAATTATTTATATGGCACCCATGGCAGAGGCCTTTGGATCACATAACAAAACATCATTTCCTTATGATCACTCAAGCTTTTCTGTTTCTCTCGTCTTTTTTTTCCAGCTTGTTCCTGGCTTTCTCTGGCCTTTCCTGATGGTTTCTAATGCTTGGCACAGGTGCTTGCCTAACTTTCCACCAAGGGTCTCCCTCTTTTCTCTTTTGGAAACCTCTTTGAAGTCCCACTTGACCCACAGAGAATTTCAGGTGCCAGAACTCTGTCACCATGCAGAGCAACCTGGATTGACGTGAGCAGCCATTGCTCCTTTGATTTCAGTTGCCTCTATTTATACTGATTTTTGGACTGATGCCTTCTGCACTTGAAATGGCAAACAGCAGGATTTCTCTTGGTCAAGAGGTTCACCTGTTTTAATTTCTTTTCCCAAGCTGAAGCAGGGCTGTGGGATAGATAACTGTGTTTGGGATACATCAAGGATATCTATCCTGGGGAGGATTTTTGAGCAAATTGTTCAGACGCCGTTCTAAGGGTAGGATTTTATCAGATAGGCCTTAGCCTATGTTCAAAGCTAACCTTCTACTAGGTTTTCCTGGTGTGCTTTGACCCACATAGGCAAGACAGCCACAATATCCTGACCTGCAGGGCAAGCCATGGGGCAACTTCTATTGTGTTTTGCTAATGCAGTGAATTCTGTCAGCTGCTGGCATCGAGGAAAGGCCACTCTTGCCCTACCTCCTTATCTGCATGGCCGTCTTTAGAGCTGGGAACCCAATGGCTTTGCCATATCTGCAAACCTCAGCCTGAGGCTTGGAAACTGTGTTTGCTGGCACCATGTGTTGCTAAGCAGATGGGCTGCTGCGCTTGTACCCGCTGAAGTTATTCAGAGAGGGTGGCTTTGGTGTGGCATTTCAGTAATTGTTGCCAGCACAGAAGAAACAGAAGGAAAAGCATCTCCAGTTCTTTACCACCTGCTTCTCCTCCCTTCCTTGTGGCTCCCATCCGATACCTAAGTAGGTACTTGCCCACAAAATGCGTTGAGAGGAAAAAAACCCTCTCCAGATTGATTGCAAGATGCAAGAGGTGAAATTCTGGTGCGGGGAAATAGCAGAAAAATCTTAACCAAGCACGTTAAAAATGGTGAGACAGCTGAGTCACTGGAGTCAAAACTTGAGCTACAGGCAGTCCATGAAGGAAACAATGCATATGGTTTGAGTATGACTTGCCACAGCATTTGCTTCTGCCTTCCTCTGTGGGCTGGTAGCAGCTGGGATTGTGCTGCACAGGACAGGCCATCCAGCCCTTGCCCACAGAGATGGGAGCTACAGACAGCTGGCTAGCTTCTGTGGAGCATTTTTCTTCTTCCTTTGCTAGATCCTTTGGTTCGACCCGAGGAACCTTATGGGTCTTTCAGTGTGTTGTGTTTTGTTTTTCAAAAACTGCTAAGCGCACCCAGAGAAGGACAAGGGTTCAGTCGGTTCCCACACTAAACACGCTGAATACATGAATGAAACTGCATCTGGCTTTAATGGGAGCAAACAAAACGGTTTTGAATGTCCAGCCCTAAAGCTTGGATAAGAAGCTCTTGTAACTAAGGTCTGAGACGCTGATGCTGGTTCTGATTACCTTCTGTTTACTGATGCTAAATTTTACCTTTTGTAACAGATGAAATGTAGGTTTTCTGTTAACCATGGAGGGGCTCTGTGGGATGTGTGATAGGGCAGCGAGGCTGTAACATGTCTGTGCCGCCCTGTCCTTTTGAATGGAGTGAAAGAGCTAAGAACAAGGCTTTGGACTTAAAAAGAAATGCCTAAAACATTTTAGGAATTCTTACCTTCCTCCATCAAGCTTTCACCTCTTTGGTGTTTGTGGCTTTTCCCTCCTGGTTAAAGGGATTTTTTTCCCCCTGAAAAATTGCCTGAGCATCGGCAGGTTGGGTACAAGCTGACTCATTTCTCTCTGTTCAGGTGAGTGATCCATCTCTCTTTCCCATTGATTTTTTTTCTGTCCTTGTGTCTTGAGATTTATGGAACTCAGAGTATCAAAGAGCAAACCTTGTTCCCAAACCCTTGAAAGATGAAAGCAGTTAGTA
This sequence comes from Baryphthengus martii, assembly GCA_013396935.1. Lineage (NCBI taxonomy): Eukaryota > Metazoa > Chordata > Aves > Coraciiformes > Momotidae > Baryphthengus > Baryphthengus martii. The sequence continues at coordinate 401,010 of VWZK01017961.1, forward strand.
TTTCATGACTTCAGCACCCTCTTCTTCTCTCCCTGTCCAAAAAGGAAAAGTAAACCTTTGGGCTTTAAAAGCTAATTACATGTAGCAACAGATGTCATCATCACCAAGAGGGTCTACATACCAAAATTGAGCTTCGTTGTTGCTTTTTTGCATGTCCATCCACCCATTCCCATGGCTGCTAAAATGCTTTCCTGATTTCTGAGCTAACAGGCGCTGAGCAGATGGGAGAATTGAGAGTTACATACTTTTACTTCTTTTTAAAATGTAAAATCTTTATCAGTTCTCTAGCTAATGAAGAAAGAGACATATTGGGAAAGGAGGTGTGGGTGAAACAAGGACAACATTATCCCTGTACTTGGCCACATGGGTTGGTTTGTTTTTTGGAACGCCCTCTCTTGCAGATGATCTGCCCAGAAGTATCTGCTGCGCTTTTTGGTGATATTTCCTCCCCAGCATTGTTTTTCCTGCCTCTAACACAAAAATGCTAAGATTTTTTTTGGTTTGTTTTTTTTTGTTTTGTTTATGTGACCACATTAAGCATTTGGATCTTTCACTTCCCATCTGTAAAGTGGGAAGAATGAGATATTTTCTCCTTCATCCTTTGTGGTGAGTCCTTTTGATTATAGCACTGGGGTGGAGATTTTTCCTTGCTGTGTGGACGAACAGGACCCCTGTGTCATTCCAGATGTTGCTAAGAAATAGGCTGACTTAAGATATGTTTTAGAATTTTAGGTCTACATGTGAAATACTGCTATTTTTCTGCTGCCTTTGGGAAATATTTTTTTTTCTGGGAAATAGAGCTGTCGGTGCATCGCTGCTGAAGGAGTGAGTGTGCGCCCTTTATCTGACCACCACTTCCCCCTTCCTTGGTCTTCTGTGGCAGCACCAAGTGTGCATCCCACACAGAGCTGACGTTTGATATGGTCTGCTGAAAAGCTGAATGATGTATTATATTGTTGAGCAAAACCAGTTGGCATGTTTATCTGGCTTCTTTCATGAGCATTTGGAGAAACAAAATCAGTAACGTTTATGTAACACTCTTGTCATCGGCTTCAGCCTCTCCCTTACAACTGTGGATGCTCTTCCTGAAATGAGTCATGACATATATTTAATGGTACGGTGTAATGGCCACAGGACAGTAGCTCCAAGATTGTTCTGATCGTAAAAATACTTAAGTAATTTTCACGTGCAAATGAGCTTAAGTTAGTGCAGTGTCTTGTTTGCAAATGGGCGTGAATAGTCGTGCAGGTTTCATATTTTCACTGCCAGGAATATTAGCCCTCTGAAGGCATCAAGTCACTGGTTGCAGTTGTTTTACTGTGCATCCTGTAGGGAGGGTCCCTGGCTGAGCAGAGGAATCCTGTGCAAGGCAAAGGACCATCATGGTGTGTCTTCAGCAAAACAGATTTTTCACTCTTCTGTAGGTCTTGTTAGGTCAGTCAGCGCTAGATAAGCCTTCACAGAATGGTAGGGATTGGAAGGGACCTCTGAAGATTGAGTCCAACCCCCTGCTGGAGCAGAATCACCCAGGGCAGGCCGCACAGGAACAGATCCAGGTGGGTTTTGAAAGTCTCTAGAGGAGGAGATTCTACAACCTCTCTGGGCAGCCTGTTCCAGTGCCCCATCATCCTCACAATAAAGAAGTTTTTCCTCAAGTTGAGGTGGAACTTCCTGTGACTCATCTTCACTGAATCTTTCTAGTTGATAAAGGAAAGAAAGTTGTGATAACCTTATCAGTTTACATGCTCTTACTCTGCCAGACAACCTTTGTCTTTCACTGGGACATCTCTCCCTCAAAGTTCACACACCCTTTCTCATGCTAGTCCTGTGTGAATGTGGACCACTTAAGGGGAAATGCTGCCCCAAAACCTGAAGACAAAGTTCTTTTTTTAGTAAAGTGGTTGCTTTCCACTGCACATCCCCGACTCCAAAATAATGCCCTGCCTTTCCGGAGGGTGATGTGCCATAGCGACAAGTTCAGGGACTCTGTCCTGCATGCCTTCTGTCTTCATCACAAAGGACATATTGTACTGATAGAGAACAGGTTTTTGAAATGTCTGCTTTAGTGTGTGGTGATTTTTTTTTTTAATTTGTTTCTTTTTTTCCTTCCATAAGTTCCAGGGAAGAGGGAACGGCTCATTTTTTTGGGGGCATTTTGTGCCTGGTAGGCTTGATGACCTACATTGTCTTAAGGGGTGATTTCTTTGCCGAATAACAATTTAAATGTAAAGTACTGTGCCGGCTAGCTTGGAATTGTGTTGCTGTGTGAGTTATGTGGCTTGTTTACTCTCTTCTAAAACGTTAGCAATGCCCTGTGGCTTTATTATGGTCACTTCTTTCCTTCCAAGCAGATTTATTTATTTTTTTAAAAATGTAAACACTAACTTCAATACAGAATAGGTTTACAGATGTGAATCTAGGGGAAGATGATGGTGATGGAGTCTGACCATCTGACTGCTAATAAATATATTTGCTTTTTAACCTTTTAGGCAAAGTGTAGTGATCAGAATTAAAGATAAAATCATGATGGAAAAGATGCAGTAGCCTTGCTGGAGGGTCAGGGCGGAATCTACCTGTAGGAACACTTAGATTTTTGTGTCTCTGCCTTGCCTGTGTGGAGGAAGCTGTCCTGTGTGCAGATGCATTTGGGCGCACTCTGCCGTGAATGTCCACCTCAGGAGGCTGTTGATGACTCCCCAGAAGAGGGTAGAGGAGCAGAAACTTGAATAAATGGTGGGATTTGTTTGAAAGCTTAAGGAAGGACTTGTGTTGTCAGTATCTTGTGCTTGGTCTGCATTTGAAACAGTCTAGGGGCCTGGAAAAGCAATTGCTGGGACCTGCTCGCAGGCTTGTGCCTAGTCACAGGGCTCCAGAAAGCTGTGAAGGCTGGGATTCTTCTGAAATGTGTGTGCTGCAGGATATCGAACCCTCTGCTCTTTTGAGCTCTCTCCTTTTGTAAAGGTTCTCTGATGTTGCTCCTGGGGTGGTTGCATCTTTTTGAACACGGCAATTCCCTTGCATCTCTGTGAGGATGATACCATTTTCTGTCTCCTCTCAACAGGAAGATCTGTGTGCTGAAGGGGTGGGATGATTGCTCATTTCTGGAGAGAGAAGGGACAAAAGCATCCACCAGTCTGTGGGAATGAAAGAAACGTCCTATTTTCTACTTAGGGACAAGCCAGAGATCACAGACTTTATTTTTAATTTTATGCCTTTTCCCTTTGTGAGTTTATCCCTCCTGAAATTGAAAGTGGAACCTCAATAAGAACAAAACTGAGTACATTGTGGTAGTTTGCTTGTATGGTTTTGTTTTGTTGTTAACTGTTTGGGGTTTTTTCTTCTTCTAATTTAACTTCTTAGAAAATTAATCTTTCTTTTAATTCTGGTTTGCCTCATCTGGAACTATAAATTCCTCTAGTCACTGCCATGTGCGAAGAGAAAATCCTCAAATTAGAAGAGCCGTGTCAGTCTAGGTCCATGGAAATGCTTGCTCCAGCCCCATGAGGGACAACTGGAAGAACTGAACTAGTTTGCCTTGAACTTATCTCCAGGTTTCATAGCAGCAAAGGAGCAGAGAGCCCGACTTCAAGTCCTGTTGGAAGAACATCGCAAGGCAGTTGATGGAAACTCCGCACCCATCTCTCCTTGTGGACCTTGAACCCCATGGCAGAATCCTGCAGAAGCAGGGACTTTGCTCTTGCTTAGTCTTTTTTTTGTGACTCTGTGGCTGGCTTAGTGCTGAGTCCCTCTGAAACAGGCTGTGTTTTGTGTGGTTGTGACGAACTGCCCAAGAGGGTGGGTCGTCTTGTCCCTTTTATGCCTTCAGCAGTTAGGCCAAGTGAAGTAAGTTTGGCTTAACTATTTTAAGTGCTGCTTAATTAATCCCTCCCAGCCTGCAGCAATGCATATATCTCCTTTGCCTCCCCTCCTAGCTGGTCTGACCTCCTTCTTCAGAGGTAAGAGAAGACAAATTTACTGCCAGGATTTACTGGAGTCAAACTACAGCTTCATTCTGTGCATGTTGGGGATTGCTCAGGCCCAGCTGCTTACCACCGTCACCACCCAGGCATCTCCTGAGTAGTGCTCAGGGAGGGAGCAGTCTCCTCTAATTGTATTTAAATTGTGTGGGGCTGCTGCTGCTGTGTTTATCAGTGCGTGGATGTGGCTGGGTTTGGAGTGATAGTAAGAAATAGCCTTTGAGGTGTGGGAGTCATTAGGCTGCTACTGGTGTAGTCGATTTCCCTTTTCCTCCCGGTTTTCTGCAGGAAACTGTTAAAGCCAGTGATTATTTTCCAACAGCAAGGTGTGAATTAACCCTTTGCCCTCTGCCTCCTACTCTTCCTCCCCGTTGGCTCCTGTGACTGGTAAGCCTTCATGGGCTGTGTGCTCTTGGGACTCTCTGTAGTTACAAAGTGTGCAGAAGCTGCAGGGCTCAATGGGAGAGCTGTAGTGTGAGCTAGCTGGTGTGACTACAGGGGGTGGTTTGACCTCTCTCCTCACCCCAACTGTACCCATTTTAATAGCAGTACCTGAGCAGGAGGCAATCTGTTGTACCATGGTGTTCATTTTTACAGCACTTGCTGAGACTGGACCTTCATCTGTGAGCAGTGACTTTTTTTCTTTTTTTTTTCTATTGATTATTTCTGAAAGAGAGCTAAGTCAGCCTAGGGAAAATTCGAAGGAAATGGTTCAGTTGGCACAGCTTGCCAAGAGCAGCAGCCTGGAGTCCTAAATTAGGATGGGGGTAACTTTATTCAGCTGCAGATGCAGAATCACTTCTGTGGAGGTAGCGAAAATGCCCTTGGAAACATGTCGCTTAAAGCTGGCCGCCACTAAGCCTGGGTGGTGATCTGTGAAGCTGGACAGAGTGGAGGAGTACAGATAGCAGCTGGGTTACGGGGTGGCTGCTTGTGGATGCGTGGGATAGTAGTGTGGCACCTCTTTTGTTGTGCTAGCACATCAGACTGACCCAGGCTTATTCTGGCTCCCCAGGTCGATGTCCTGGGGTTTCCCATCCCCGAGGAGATTTACTACTCAAACCCTTTGCTTAGAAGCGTTGATTTCTGCTTTTTTGTATGTCTGTTGTATTATATGCCTCAAAAAACCATCTGCTGCCCATGTCATCTTGGAATTGCAACTAGCAGGGGAGGGGGTGACAAGTGGCTGCAGTTGTTGCTCTCCTGCACAGAGCAGGGCACGCTGTGCTCTTACAGTTCAGCTCTGCTCTGGCAGACAACAAATCGTAGATAGACTGTTTTGTTGGGTTTTGTGGGTTGGTTTTTTTTGCCCAGGAGGGAGTGTGCCCCCAATGTGTTGTTCAGCAGAAGTCTCTTTACATCAAAGAAATGATTATGGTGGGCTTAGCAGTGCTAGGTTAATGGCTGAATTCATTCTGAAAGGTCTTTTCCAGCCTAAATGATTCTATGATTAGAAGTTTGTTTCAATCTCAAGCATGTCTTTGGCACCGTAGGTGATGGGGAACTGATGCTCAGATCATAGTCTACTAAAGTACATATAAAAACTGCATCACCCATCTAGATGAAATTTTTTTCAGTGACCTGTGACAAAGTGGAACTCCTCCATAAATGAGCTAATGGGTTGGTGTAGGTCAGTGAGGTAGGTCTGTGATGAACCACAGCCTGCCAGTCAGTTTGCTTTTCTTGGTCCACTCAGAAGTAATCCATGTACTGCAGCCTGAAAACCGCTGGATAGATCACACTGAGGTCCAGTGACAGGTCAGGGAAGGCAGAGAGGAAGGGATGAAATCAGATTACAAATATTCTTGGCAGTACTTTCAGCTCTTTAAAGAGGTTACTGCTCGTGTGTTTACTAGTCGTTTGTCTTCTGCTCCCGATTGCTGCGTAGGAGCATCTGATTATTATAGGAAAGTTGTGGGATATCGTACTGAAGCAACTAAAACAGAGTGGGACTTGTTCTTGGCATGATCCAGAGCTTGTTAAAGCTGGTAACAATCTCTGCTTTCATCGCTCAGCCTTGCATAACACTATCCTCCATAAGAAATGCTGTGTTGGAACATACAAAGTGTCTGGTGGGTGCGTGTAAAGAGCCCCAGGCTAAACAAGCCTGTGCAGTGTTTACCAGAGGCTGCTTGGATTCACTGAAGCTCCTTGTGCAATGTTCCTGCAGCCAGCCTGGCTGAGGCAGAGCGCTTCCCTCGCTTTGGTGGATCCGCTGGCCACCGTCCTGGCTCAGCCACAGTTCCCACCAGCTGAAGTACAAGGGGAGCAGCGTGGGATCACAAACATGTGGGATATGCTGCACATCTGAGAGTCTAGCGGGGTCCTAGTAAAATGGACTTTTCTGCATTCCCTGACTTTAGGTAGCTCTGGGTAATAGCAGTGCTGTGGCTGATGAGCTGGGAGCGCTGCCCCTGCCTACAGGCTGGGCCGGAGGGAGCTCTGCATCCTCTCTGGTGCACTTTGGCCCTGAAGGTGTGAGGGGGAAATCCTGCAACTCACGACGCTTTCCTTAGCAATGGTCTTAATCACTTACCAGAACATTTATGGTTTTTAATTATTTTTTTTTCCCCATCTCCTCTTCTTGCTGAGGAAGATGCACTCAGGAAGAAACTTGCTTCTAGCTGGGTTATGCTGCCAGTTAATCCAGTCTGACTCGGCTCTATCCACTACTTCATCTGTTCTGATTCAGTCCTTTCCTAGGGCTGCCATGATCATTATTACAGCTAAACACCCTTAGCTCCAGCTGGGGAATGCTGACAGGTTTAGGCTTGGAGTCCTGCTGTTAGGGCTGTGAGTACAGCAGTGGGGGAACCTGGGCCAGATGTTGGGATCTGCCCAGCGATGTCAGCAAGGAGCTCAGCATGGCTGGGAACGCCTGCCTGGGTTGTATGGATAGGCCTTACTGAGCCCTGTCTTGCTACTGGAGAGTGAGCCAGCTCAGGTTGTGTCTGCTGTATGGTGGCCATGGCTTGGCTGGAGATACCGGTCTGCTAAAACGCACTGCACTTGCAGGGCCATCTCCATAGATGGTTTGTGAGAGGTCACGGGTCCACAATCAATATTGGAGGCTCTGCATGCTACAAGCTCACCCAGTCTATACTGATATTTGCTGAATTAGCTGGAGCACTGGGGGCAGCTTGTTACGCTTCTGCACCATCTGTGAGAGGACAGGCTGAGCTGGTACAAAGCCAAGCAGAACAGTCAACCTGTCATCATTGGTTTGGGCCAGCAAGGTGAGTTCGTCCTGGATCAGCAGAACAAGCAGAAGAGGGCCGAGGCAACAAAATCTCTAGAAGAGTTACCTTGCCCTGTGGAGAACTGAGCAATCCTTGCTTTATTTTATGCAAAATACTGCTCGTGACAGGTCCTAACTGCAGGGGATTTTCAGAAGCCTCTGGTGATTTTGCACGAACATCTGTTTTTGGTAAAGCAGCTCCTTCTAAGAGCACAACCATGCAAACAAGTTATTTGCGAGTACGTAGGTTTGTGCTGCCAGGCAAAATTCTCCTTTTCCGTGCGTGGAGAACACCTCTGAGGTATTTCTTTGCTGCAGTCGTCTTTGTTCTTGCTTGGATCTACAGCCTCCTGCTAGCCTTAGTTGTCTGACATGTTATGGAATGTCACTTTATCCTTTCCCTAATAAAGATATTCTTTGCCTATTTGCTCATGGGTCTTCCCTGACACTCCAGAGGTTTAAAAGATAGAATGACTTCAACTTAAATTACATTAATGTGTAAATATGTACTGATATCATCTACAGAGCGCCCTTACAGCTTCCTCCATAAAGCTGTACAAACAGCAGTAACCCATACCTCCCTGCACCTCCTTAGTCACCAGCCGTGTCCAAAATTCTCAGGTTGAGATGGTGAACTTTCTGTGACACCGGAAAGCTTCGCCCTCAGGAATGTAATGCTGTGTTACTGGTGCTGCAGAGGTAGGTGTAAGGTGTACGGAGCTGGAAAAAATCTCATTCCTTGTTTCCCAAGCTCGCCCTCATCTGCCTGCTGAACGATATCAACTGTGTGGCTTCTCTGTAGCAAAAGTGAGCTTCATGTTACCTCCTTCACTCCGAGCATTGGTGTGCAGGGAGGAGGGCAGGTGCTACAGTGACGCGTAAAGCAGAGCCAAGTTTAGCTGATAGGAGAGATGTTCTTTGATAGACAGCTTTCATTTCATCAAAGGCTTTTGGCACGTAAGAGAGGCAAGGAGTAGCATCCCAAGGACACCACTGCAACTCTGGAGCATGACAGTCTCACTGTGGTCTTCCAAAGTTGGAAGGTTAATTTATTGTGATTCTCTTTGCCCGTGCTGCACCCTAGCTGGCAAGGAATCCCTCCACTCCTCCCAGCAACCCATAATAAGCAGGTACCTTAAAAACAAACTGCTGCAGCAGCAGGAACAAGTCCTTAAAAACAAGACCTGCCCGGGGTTTATCGCTGAGATGGGCTTTCCTGAAATCCAAGGATGTGAGTTAAAAAAAAAAAGCAATGGAGACGAACACAAGGCACCTACCTTGTGTTGTGGAAGCTGCTGAGGCTGCTCTCACCAAGGCACAGACCTTGCTGTCGAGCTCTGCAAAACCTGTTTATGTCCTGGAGGCCTTTGATGTGTCCGTTTAACGCTGCGCTTACGCTTGTGTCTTCGGAGGTGAAGGCAGGGGGCTTGCTGCACTGAACTAAATTGTTTTAGTACCTGCTTTCTCTTCTCTAAGCCTGCTTTAAAGATGACTTTGTTTTTATTCCTTGGTGCCTGAGGCAAAGTGACGTTCACCAAAGATGTTTTAGCGATACAGGCGGGCAGTTCTTTAACAAAGATGGAGCCTTCCGTGCTGAGACACCAAAACTGGAGATGGATGGCGGTGGGTACCATCGTCAGGCTCCGGCTCAGACAGCCAGGTTGGTGAAATGAGCTTTGCAGGCTATAAATCATGATTTCTTCTTAGAAGGCCGTGTTCTCTGCCTCGCTTTCCTCTTCTACATGTGTACACAAGGCAGTATAGTGGTAAATCTCTTAAGAGGGAAGACTGTAGGAGAGGATCGCCTGAAGCCTAAGTCTTGCGGAATCCGGGATGAGGTGTTTGTTTAAGCATCTCTGCTTTATTTCTAATCACCTCTGACTTCCTTAGTGCCGCAGATGACCCTGGCAGCTAAGAAAAGCCATTTAGTGAAAAGTGCATTTTTGCAGAGCAGCAGTAACGTTTGGCTTCACTGTTTGGCTCTTGTATCACTGCACTATCTGTAAGCTGGATAAAAGCCTCAGAGGAATGATTGTCTGAGCAAGATTGAATCTGGAAGAGAGGCTCATGGATCCCAGGAATAAACTGACTGTCAGAATGTAGTATCGACTTGAAGAAAGCAAGTCCTTGGAGGTACTATCGACTGTCATTACTGATGTAGTGGAGACTGCCTAAAGTGCCATTTCATGAGAGTGGCATCATTTTTTGCTGTACTTTTTTCCTTTTTTTTTTTTGTCTTTTCTTCTCTTTCTTGCTTTTGAAGAGAGTGGGAAGAAAACCAATACTAGCATGTGTCGTGAGTGAAACAAAAATACATGCTGAGCTGGAGCCTGCTCAGGGCCTGGTTTCAAAACGAAGGGCGGAGAGGAGATCCTGAAGGACTGGTTCTCGGGCTGGAACCGACAGTGTTTCTGGTCCTTGTTCATGGAGAGCAAACTCTCCCCTGCATTCACCCAAAGGCAGCTTTCTCACTGCAGGAGCTGTCAGGTGTTCTCTTTCACCTGCCCATATTAGACTTTGCCCTCACAAGGACGAGTCCTGTTTGGGAGATACACCGCTAGGTCACAGACAACCTGGGAGAAAGTGTAGAGGGAGGAGGGGGAAGGATCTCGATTTTAAGACTTGACAAAAACAGCTCCAGGGAGTGTGAATACAGCTGCTTCCCTCATGTTTCTCACTGTTACTCTTTCACTTGCTCTCTCGGTGCTGAGCCTAAAACAATAGGGGAAAGAGCTCGTGGCCCTTTGGGAATGTTGGCTGTTTCCACCTCTTACAATTGGGCTGGGCAGAGCGGTGCTAAGTGAAACAGTGCTGTCCTAGCCTAAGGGGTTGTCTTAGTGTTTGGGATGGGAATTTCAAAGCTACTTAGTGAGTATGGACTTTTCAGTTTTGTTTCACTAGTGATGGTTTGGGAGGTTTTCTTTGGTTTTGTCATTTTTGGTGTTTTGTGTTTTTTATCCAGGGAAGTCCATCCACATTGCTCTGGTGGCATGCAAAAGGGGAGCCTTTAGTTCTCTGGCTTGAGTTACTCATTTCATGAATTTCAAAAATCCCTCTTAGCAAAAGTTATTATTTTTGGTTGGTGTTGTGTTTTCATTTGTCTGTTTTCAGACAACTCAACGACTGCTTCAGAACATAATGAATTTGGGCTGTGCATTCCACAAAGCAGCATCCAAAAAGTCCTCAAGAGAAGCACATGGGCGTCTACTGAAGCCATACAGCAAAATTCCAGTTTCTCATGTACTTTTTTTAGTGACACAGCCTGAGAGATAAGGAAATGAATAATGCAATAGGCTTGTGCATGTTGGTGCTTTCCATATCCAGTGTTTAGATTTGTACTAAGTTCTGAAGTCCTTCACCACTTAATGTGATGTCTTTGGAAACTAAGTACCTTATTAGTAGCCTGTTCTTGTATCCTCATCTAAAATTGGGGTAGGATGGCAATGTCTAGTCAATGACAAGTAATGTGCACACACTGGTAATGATTAGGTTATTAGAGAAAAGCTGTATTTGGGATAAAGGGACATTCCCATTCCCAAGATAACATGGGAGGGATCCCCATCAGATGCTGCTCAGACTGTTGGAATTACTGGGTAGTGTGAGGATGAACAGGCACAGGATTGAGAAAGGATGAGGCAACATCCCATCCCTTATCAAGGGATCCTCACTCTGGCATTGCTTTGAAGTGACTCTGCCTGGAGGAAGGTGTCTGGCATCGTGGGGTGTCCTAGCTGAGTGTCTGGCTTTTCTCCCTTAAGGACACATTGGCTGGAATACTGAGGTGACTCAGTGCTTGGATGTCTGGATGTTTTTTCAGGCAGGGGATTTGTTGTGCTGTCCTTGGTAGAGATGGTTTTGGATAATCCTGTTGTCCAACTGTCTAGCTAAGACTGAGGTGTAGGTAATCTTTGACTCCTTCAGGTAAGGAGGTGAAGGAAGCACTTTGAGGAGATAACTGCATTCTTGATTTGAGATGCCTTTTTTTCCCTTCTCCTCCTTCCAAAAGGAAGATGTTTTTTTGGAAGCTACTTTAATGCTCGTCCTTGAAATCTCTCTTCTCTTTATTTCCCCATGTGGATGCAGTTAGGCTTTACATCCTTTTCCCTGTGACTCAGCTTGCCTCTGTGGCCTTAACCCCCAGGACTCTGCTCCAGGGTTCCCTTGGAAGTGCTATCCCGTATAGTGTGTCTTCCTGGCTGCTGGAATTGGGCTTGGGAAGCTGGGTCTCACTGACTTCAGCAACTGTCCCTTATCTTCAAGGTACCTCTCAAGGTTTTAACTCAAAACCTTGAAATGGTCTGGGATTCAAGTTACCTGCAGAAGTGACTCTGCTGCCATGGCAGCTGAAAAGTTTAGCTGGACTCGAGAAAAAAAAATGAAGCAAAACTTTTTTTTGGTATTAATTAGAAACACTGGGAAAAAATAATTGAGAAATGCATGTTGAAGACTTAACCAGCTCTGCTCCTGGCCTGTCTAGAAGCCAGGGAGATATTCAGTGAAAAGTCTGTTGGATCTCAAATTCATTTGCTCCCAGGCAGGGGCTGTAGTGACCAGCCCAAGTTGCAGGTGGGTGGGTGGCTCTGTAGGAGAGGAAAGCAGGGCATGTAAGTCAGAAGGAATTTACCCGGGTCACAGGCTGTGTTAGTGGCAGAAGTGGGAGTTGAACTGAGTCATCTGGAGTCCTAGCCCTGAGAAGGATGACAAAGGGGAATTGAGTGGATCTTTGTGGGAATTGGATACCTGACTCCTCCTCCTGCCTTCCAAAAACATCCATCCTGGATTCCTTTTTCCCCTCAAGGAAAAGCTTTGTGCTCAACTGTCCCATTTTACTGCAGCAGACAAGCAGATCCAGTTAATCTAAGAGCCTGTTACTTGATTTGAAACAATTTTGGAATCAGAATATATCATTCCTGCTCACTGAAGCCACAGGTTCATGTGAGAGATCCAATTAAAATACAAAAACCAAAAAAACAAACAAAAAAAAAAGTTAAAAAAAAGGAGAGATGAGGTGGGTAAAGCTCTCCCCGCAAACTCTGGGAGGGATTTCCTGCAGAAGGCCAACCTTGACCTTGAGCATTCCCAAGTCCTTTTCCTGGGATGCTGACCCAGTATTCATAAATCATGTGAAGCATGAAACAATCCTTTTACTTAATAATAATAAAAAAAAAGTAATTGGATTGACATAAATTAAAGTTGAGTTAACCTGTCTGGAATAATTGGATTGGTAATAATGGACAGCAGTGTGGATTGAAGTAGGTCACAGTTTAACCCGGAGGCCTGGAGAGGCTTTTTTCCTTTTCCTTTTTTCTTTTTTTTTTTTTTATTTTTTATTTTCCCCTCTGAGAGCACAAAGAAATGTGGAGGAAGAAGATCGTTGGTGTCTGCCATGTGCACAGGGCTACTGATGGCTGGGAAGTTTTAGGGGAGCTCCAGTTGCAAACTTGGATTTTCCTGGGAATAAAGTTCCCAGATTCATTGCTGGGGAGAGAATGACAACTGTGACAGAAGCTGTGTTGTACACAATTGTAGTGATAAATCACTTCACAGGGGTTAATCCTGCATTCTTTCTGTACTGTCCTTGCATACCACTGATGAGAAAAAGGCTGGAGGAGCTGCTCTTGAATCAGGGCTTTCTGGTGGGAAGGAGAGGTGTAAACACTGGAAAGTGGGGTTACTCTCTTCTTTCATTAGTGGATCTGTAAATGCCCCCCAGATATTCTGTGTATTTAAGTTGGATTGGACTTTTCTTACATCCTTGGGTAATAACAACAATGATAAATTATCCATAGTGTTGAATAAAATCAGGAGTTTTAATCTCAAAGTAGCTTCAAGCTGGTTTGTGTTGCTCTGCTTCTGTCTTGAGACCTTCAGCACTCTTTAACTGCTGGCTGGAAGTCGTGAGTGCTGCTGAAATGTGTCCAAAAAGAGTCAGTCCTCCAAACCCTGAAAAAACGTCCCTGGCTTGGGAAGAAATTCTGGGATATTACTCCAAAGTAGTTGCACGGTCTTCTCCCAAGGACTTGAAGCATTGCTGTGTTTGACACCATATCCTTCACTCCCGTGAAACCCAAATCCATCAAGGCACGGATGTTATGCTAAGCGCATGAGAAATGGAAAACCATTTCCAAAGGAACCACTTCTTCCCTGTCTCCTCGGTAAAGGTCACCTATAGGCTTCCCTCAGAGTGGCAGAACTCCAAGAGTACTGCTCAGGCAGCTGAAAAATGAGCTGTGAGGAAATCCTCTCGAGATGAAACCCTCCTCTGATGCTGAAGCAAGCAGGATATTGGGAATATGTGCTGAGGAAAGGCTCAGGTCTCTGTAGCGTGCCCTGGGAGGGCTGGGCCAGGAGAGGTGGGCATGCTGCAAACGGTGCTGGAGGGCATGCTGCAAACGGTGCTGGAGGTGTGGTTGTGTGCAGCTGAGCAGGGAGGAGGAGGCAGTGAGGAGAGGGCAGCCCTCCTCCTCGCTTCTCACCAGGACCCTTCAGGTCTTGGTTGTTTTATTCTGTAGAAAGTTGACGATGGCTGTGTTGTTGCAGTAGTTGCTTTGTTTGAGGACGTTAACTGGGCTGTCTTCTGGCTTTATAGCCAAATCCTGCTGCCTTTGCAAAACTGCATAAGTAGTTCTGATTGTCATATGAGAAATGCTTGCTGCAAATGGCTTCTTTGGAACAGCGGTCTGTAGAAAACGCGTTCTCAGTCGTGCTCTGTTATTACCTGCTTGGCAGGGGAAATAGGTTTTGAAGAATTACGCTGCCAACCTAGCGATTTCTGTCCGATCTCTGTGCGCCAGACTCTGACACCGCTGGATTCAGTGGTAAAATCCCCTGGGTTTTTTGTGGTGGGGACGCTTGGTACAAGCAACGCTTTGCTGTGAGCTGGCAAGCGCAGCCGTGGCAAGGAGCAGCTGGAGCGTGCGCCGCCTGCCCTGCGCCGTGCCAGCACCGGGCTCCCCTCGGCGGGGCTGGTCTCATGGTGCCCTGCTGCACCCTGTGCCAGGGCTGAGGGGAGCAGCTCCTGGGGGATCGTCAGTCCCAAGGGGACCTGGTGTGGGTAAAGGACTGTTCTTTTCCAGGGCGTGGGAGGACTGCGGGAAAGGCAATGCTTCTGAGCCGCCATCTGCTCGGGGGTAGTCCAGCTAGATGCTTTTCTTTGCCTAGAGCTTATGATAAAGTCACAGCGTGGACTTAAATAATTAGGAGATGCCTGACTTTGCAGCAGAGATTCGTTTCTTTCCCTGCTGACCTTGGCTGATTAGCAAATATTTGGTATCATTTTTGGAATCCTATCAGAGCAGCCCAGAGGTATTCATCTGCCTAAAAGCTTCCAGGGGATCTCTTCTACCCCATGGGGGCACAGCCCATCCTTGTTCTTCAAAGCAGGTTTTTTGATTAGCTGACTGGAGATGCATGTTTAAGATCTTTCATTTTTTGATGCCATTTTTTTTTTTTTTTCCTTTTTCTCCCCAGTCCCTTTCAAATAAGGGAGAAACTTAACATCACACTAGTCCCTTTGTGGCAGTTTGGAAGTTAAATTTACCAGGACCATTATCTTTAACAGCTGCTGCTGTCTGACAGATTGAGTTTATAGTCAGTCTTATAGGCACTAAAAACACTTTTATCCTTGTGGGTCCAATTTCAGAGCTATTCGATTTATTATCTCTAAGAGCTTAACAGCTGTTCTCTTCACTCCCTTGTACCCTTCCTGCCCCTCACTCCCTCCTGCTCCCCAAAGCTCAAACCTAAGGGTCACCCCTTAATCCTGGAGGTGGGAGCAGTGATGTGCACGTGCTCTCACAGCAGCGGGTGGAGTTTTACTGTGGGCAGGCAGCCTCCTTGGATGGAGGAGTCCTCTGCTCCGACAATTTTTTATCTGTTAAACAGCAGCGTGGTGCCGGTATTGAGTTGTCTTGGGCATGGCAATGTTCAGAAGAGATGTTCCTTTCTCTGTACCTCAGCAGAGAGGAAAGGAGCTGCCAGCAGGATTGCAGAGAGGGGAAGAGGCAACATTGCTCTAACTGGACCACTTACAGCTTTATTTCTGAGCAAACTGATAATAAAAAGAATGATGGAGCAAATTGGAAATGACCCATTAAGATGTGTTTCTTCTGTGAGTCTCTTTTTTTTACAATTATTTTATTTTTTATTTTGATATCCCTGAAGCACACATCTAGTAACAGGGAGTTGCCAGCTTGCAACCTGCTCTGCCATTTTTGACTTCTTCAGATCACCCTGTAGTGCTGCTGGTCCACTGGCCAGTGGGCTCTGCTCTGTCCATGACCTCAGAGTGGAAGTTGAGCTTTTTTTTTTTCCCCTGGACTATTCTGATCTCTTTTGCTTCTGGTGACACTTTTAGCCCCACGCTGAGCAACGATACTCTCTCTCCTAGTAGTTAGTAAGGCCGGTAGCTTTTTCTACAAAAGCACGTTCCCACCCCAAGTCTCCCACCTCTCCTTTGTGTCTGAGCTGACCTGGTTTGTGTGCACAGCTCTTGCCCTGCTGCAGTGCTGATTAACCCCCTGGTCTGTGCCTCAGTTCCCCCTCGAGTGGAGATGATAAGGTTTTGTCTCTACAACCGGCGAGGCCACCATGGACTGTTGCAGCACATAGTTAGCTGCCTTAACGGACCACAGGGGAGCTTGATCTTGCTACAATTCTTTCCTTCTGAGCAACAGCACAGGGTTTCTCTACCACCTTTCTGATCTGCCCCATCCCCTCGCTTTGCTCGCAGCTCTGCAAAAGCCTTGATTTATTGTGTGAGGAGACAGTGTGATGATGAGATGCATTGTGAAAAATCACCGAAAATTAGTAGCAAGAATTCTAAGATGGATTTCACTTATTTGCCCGTTAACAGCGGTACGTGATCTATTACACCTAAAGTTTCCCTGAAGTTAATGGGAGGCTTCCTGTTGACACATGTAGTCTTTGGATCAGACTTGCGGAGTTTGGGCACTTGTCGAGCGATAGCAAAATCTCAGCAAGCCTTGTGGCACAAAGGGGACTATTCAGACCTGTCACTGAGTGCCTGTTTCGTTCTTTTCATCTTCTCCTCGGTTCTATTCGGGTTCTTATGCTGCTCTTGTTCCAGTGGTGCCTGAGTGCCCTCCAATGGTGCTAATGCTCCCACAAAGAGATAATAATGATACCCGCCTGCTTCAGAGGGTCTCTTTCTGCTCTGCTTCATTTCCCCTCCACCTTGCAGACAGTCTGATTATACCCCGTGGCTATTCCTACTCTCTTGTCACCTTCAAAAAGGAAGAAAGAAGTCATTAGAAACCAACGAAAATGTTAATTGTGTCATAAATCTCTGAACAGAGCAGCATTTCAGCAGTTTATTCTGATTTGGGTGTGTGGTACTGCAGCCAAATATGCTTTTCACTTTCTTCTCAGTCACAGAAAAGCTTAGAAAAGGTGGAGCAGCCATCCTGGTTTGCCAAAGCTGTATGCAACATCAGAGGTGCAGAGTTACAGCATTTAAGCCTTAGACCTAATTCAGAAGCAATACTTAAGCAAGTACTGAACAAATTCTGTAATGGAAAAAAAATGGTTTTTCTTTTTATCAAGCTAAAATAAGCTTTTGCATGGTGTTTTTTTGTTGTGATTTGCTTTTTTTTTTTAAAGTGTATGTGTTTTGAGAATGGCTTTCCAAGCATATGGGCCTGGGTGTGCATCCAGCATAGTAGCCTCTCTTTGGAAGTGTTGGGCTGACACATCTCCCTAACAAAGGAAATGCATCGCTAACAAGTGTGGTTGCGTGGCCATGGAAATTACCGATTGCGCCAAAGGAACTGCAGAATTGTATTGAAGGAAAAAAAAAAAGGGTCTGGAACTGTAGCAGGGAGCTCTGGACTTGGAAGAAAGGCTCAGAGCAGAGGAGTGCTGCCAGCTCCCCTTGCAAAGGCTACCAGAGCACGTCATGGAAACAAGCTGGAAATCTTGGAGAGACTTCAATTGATGGCGTAAGGGGTGTAAACTGGGGTGTATACAAAGGAAATTACTGAAGTGATTTCAGACGGATAAAGTGGGGAAATACCATCTACATGAGCTCAAGGGACGTTGTTCACTCTTAGCAACGTGATTATGGAAGTAAGGGATGCCTTTCCTTCAGGCCAGGGTCCCCTTGGAGCTCTCAGCCATGCTGAGACTCTTTGCTCTGCCCCAGCAGCAGCTTGGGTTCGGCTGCCTCGGGGAGCCTCTGTCCCCAGCCAGAGCTTCACTACCCCAAGCAAATCAGCTGCTGATCCCTAACTTCAGCACAAACTTGGCAGAGCCAGGAGGGATCTCGGGTATCAGGGCGTTGGGTCTTGCACCCTTGCAGGCAGGTGGGTGGCAGCAGGAGGATGGGTGGGGGCTGTGAGGTCTATGGAGGGACATGGCTACTGCTTTGCCTTCCCATCAGGGAAAACCTCATGAGTTCAAGCCCAGTGTCGTCTTCTGCCCACCTTGAAGCCAGCTGTTCTCCGCCGTGCATGTGTGTCTGGGGATGTGCTTCCTGCCTCAGTCCTCTTTTGCTTTTCTCCCTGTTTCAATCCAGTTTCAGACTGCGGCCAGCCCCTGGTAGAGGGGAGGGAGGAAAGAGGAGGGTTAATCCAATCCCTTTATCTTGCCCTTTGTCTAATTAAAACCACAACAAATGGCACAGTTTAGGTTTAAATGTAATTGTGTTTAATGAAACATTAAGGGCAATTAAAGGAGTTACCGTGGCAGCCTCTCTATACCCTCCAGGGTTATAACGGTCTGATGAAGTGCTCTTATTGGCTCTCTTGGCAGGGGGCTGTTAATTGCATTAGAAACTGATAGTGGTTTCCTTTTAATACTGAAGTTTCTCTGGTTATCCATCTCAAGGCACTTGTGTGTGATCCGTTGCTGGAAGTTGGGAGCAGCACACGGGCACGCTGACTACCCAGGAGGATGGATGAGGTGTTGGGAGGCCGGTGATGTGGCCCCTCTCCTTGGCTGAGCCCTGAGCTTTGGTCCAAGCAGCCACCGGGGCTGGGGGCACCCAGGGAAGCCCTGAGTCCTCCTCCTGACCTAATTCTTCTTGTCATGACTCTCCTGTTAATGGGAGGAATTGCCTTATGTCTCTTCCCTGGGAAAGGTTGTCTAGATATAGTAAAGTTAGTTTGAGAGTTGTCTGCAGAAGGCATCCTTACTGTATAAACCTACAGGATTCATGCTTGTAAATATTGCATATTTACTATCAATCTCAAACTTTTAAAAGTCTCAGCACCTTGAGGTCATTGCTGGAGATTCCACGTACACTATAAAAATGACACCACCTTCTTTAAAATGCAACCTGAATTTGAAGCCAGTTGCCTACATTTTAGGACTTTGACTCACGCTGGTTTTAAAATTACAGGTGGGAGCTGGCAAGGGAGATAAACTGAGGCAGGGAGGAGGGCGAGGGCAGCCTCAGCACTGCCACTGAGGCAGAGGAGGTCAGACTTTCCCCCACCCCCATCCCCAGAGGTAACAGAGAGGGACCCAGGAGTGGAGCTCGGCACAGGATGCCCAGCTTTCATCGCTTTCCTGTGTCTTGAGGAAATAAGCACTGTCAGAGGAACAGAATAAATACCAGTTTTATAAACTGGCGGTGTAACTAGACAGCAAGCAGTTCCCCTGCAGAAGCAGCTTGAAGTGGAGCAGACTGGATTTTTTTTCTTTGTCTCTGTTGCTTCTCTAGGTAGAAACTGTGGCTTGAAAACAAGGTTAACTGCTGTCTCCTGAACGTGATGCAGGCTTGACAGCAGCTTTGTGGCCGCAAGGCTGCCTTCACATCCCTGACAGGATGACTGCTCTGTAAATCTTACTAAAAGATGTCACAGCAACATGTGTCCCCCAGAGACTGGGAGGGGAAGGCAATGATGTATGAGCGAAACCTGTCTCTAGAGTCCTGCCATCTATTTCTCAAGTCTTAAGAAAATGCTGCTACTGTGCTCCTCCAGTTATCTCAAGTAAATATGGAGAGAAACTTTTAAAATAAGAGGCCTTTATTATTTGGTTTTTTTTCTGGCAGAGGTTATTTTTAACACTAAAGACTTTTTCTTTCCTCCTCAGCACATTTTCTAGTTGCTTTCACAAATAAATAACTTATTGCCCCTCCTTGTCTCCACCTGCTTCCTGCCCTGTTGTTCAGCAAGGACTTCCTGCCCCATGGGGAGAACTGGCCATTTATCTCGACCTCTAAAAGCCCCTCGCGATGCTCTGGCCTTGCCGCAGCCGTGAGGGGTAACAGATGGACTCTTATCTCTATCGTGCAGCTGAGGAGCCAGAGCCTGTGGAGATCTGGGACTTATTCATGCTCACTCAGGAAACTTGGGGTTGAACAGGAGCTAAATCCTGTTCACCTTTTTTCTGGGGTTGTGAATTTGGTGTAATAACTGCTTGTGTGTTGTTGCTTCCCTTACCAACCATTGCGGACCGACTTGCTCTAAATGTTTTACTGGGCTGTGTTTGTGTGGCTGTTTATACCTCAGGTGACAGGCGCCTGTTCCTTGTGCTGGTGCAGAAGTGCTGCACAGCTCTTGGTGAGCTGAATGTGCCGTGGTGATGAATTCTCAGGGGTACCGAGGTCGGTGGTTACCAAGCTTCTCATCAGCTTGCCCTGGTCCCCAGTGATGGGATCTGATGCCATGAGGATGATCAAAAGTCTGGAGCACCTCTCCTATGAAGACAGGCTGAGAGAGTTGGGGTTCTACAGTCTGGAGAAGAGCGGGCTGCGAGGAGACCTTCTTGTGGCCTTCCCGTATCTGAAGGGGGCCTACAAGAAAGCTGGGGAGGGACATTTTAGCATGTCAGGTAGTGATAGGACAAGGGGGAATGGATCCATACTAGAGGAGGGTAGATTTAGATTGTACGCTAGGAAGAAATTCTTCGCCATGAGGGCAGAGAGGCACTGGAACAGGTTGCCCAGGGAGGTGGTGGAAGCCCCATCTGTGGAGGTTTTTAAGACCAGATTGGATGGGGCTCTGGGCGACCTAATCTAGTGGGAGGTGTCCCTGCCCATGGCAAGGGGGTTGGAACTCGATGGTCTTCAAGGTCCCTTCCAATCCTGACAATTTTATAATTCTATGATGGAAGCACCATGACATCCTTCCTCTTTTCTGGTACTGAGACGAGCAAGGAGGTATATTAGGGACTGTTGGTGTTTTCCATTAAAAAGCATTTCCCCCCAAACCCGAAAGCATTCTGAAAACATTTCTACCTGAGACTTCTGTTACTTCTTTTCCAAACTTTGTGGGTTTTAGGTGCCCATACTTGATATCATCTCTGCTTGTTTGTCTCTGGCAGGAAGAAACAAAGGAATATAAAAGTATTAACCTGACCTTTTCCTGCCATGACCCTTGGGGTGCTCTTTGGTAGGTCTTCGAAGGTCTTGAGCACTTTGAAGAAGTGTTTTGAATAGCAGTACGAAGAGTTTTCGCCTCCCTCTCTCCCATCGCTTTGTGCTTGAGAGGGTCTGTGGCAGTAGGAAACTTTCCCTAAGGAGAACTGATCTTGCCATTGGCCTCACAGGGATCAAGGGCCTCTCCTTGCTCTGGGATGGCCTCCTGTTCTCCCAGAGAAGCTGTGGGGACTGATGTGTTTTGCCGTGACATTTTTGTCTCTCCTTCTTTTTTGAAGCCAGAAGGCAGTTCCACAAATCCTTTGCCTTTTGGCTGTGCTCTGGGATCCCTCCATCCACCTTTCCCAGCTTCTCCTTGGACCATTGTTCTCATTAGGATACCAGCCTGTAGAACAGCAGGCGTGTGAAAAGGGGATGGGGAGGACAAAACACCATCACCGTCCCTGGCACTGCACCTTCTCTGTGCTTCTGCAGTGGTGCTGCGGGAATGGGGACAGGGCAGTCACACTGCTTAAGTAAAGCATAATTATTTAAGTTTTATTTAATTTAAACAATAAAATGGCCATTAAACAGGTTATGCATTGACCACCTTACCGTGCCCTCTAGTGCTAATCCTGATTAAGTGTCTTTATTACTTGGCTCAGTTGGCCTTTTTTAAATGACAACGAAACACTCGGTAGCGCGAGTGCAAATTCCTTCCCTCTTGGCAATTATCTCCCTTCCTACTGAGTTTTGCAGGAGGAAGGAGAGAGAGAGAGGGGGAAGGAGAAGGGAGAGCGGGTTGGCCGGGGGAGAAATCCAGCAGCACCTGATCCGTTTATCACATAGATATGCCGTAGTGGAGGCTTAATGGAGATTTAAATAATTCAGAGCACTCAGCCCCGCTAAAGCTGTATAATGAGCCTTCTGCACTGTGAGCCTCTGCGCGGCTGAGCGGACGAGCAGGGAGGTCGTGCGGTTTTTTCATGCATAATTAAAGGGATAAAAGGGGATTTAGAGCAACAGTGTTACAATGAAGCGTGCGGGCAGGGGCTTCGCTTGTATTTAACTTGGAAATGCCAAACTGGTTTTGACTTGCAGAATAAGCTTCCCTCTTTCCTTTCATTTTTTTGCAAATATTTTTTTTTTTCCCTTCTCCTATTCCTTGCTGACCTGTCCCTGCTCCCTTCTGCCTTGTGAGCGTTGGATTGGCTCTGAAGAGGATTCACAGTGATTCTCATTTGATAGCAGGACAGCAGCTCTGAGCCCTGTAGCTATTTAGGGTCTCCTTGCTCTGGAACAAACAGGCGTGAGCTGAGAAGCCCTTTCCAGTATGTTTCATGTCTCCTTTGTTTCTGCCAAAAGGGAATGGCTCCAGATGAAGAGAATGAAAAGGAAGGTGGGAAGAATATATTTAACTTTTGTTATTTAACATTTTCTACTGTGCTGTTTACAAAATCTGGGGCAAAATGTTCTGCCTGGATGGATGAGTCTGAGAGAACTTCTTTCATTCCTGTTTTTTCCTTCCCCCTCCCCCCCCCCCCCCCCCCCTTTTTTTTTTTTGTCATGCCAATCCCAGTGTGCCATGGGGACTTGGGTACCTGCCTGCTGTGCAGCCAGGCCAGGAACAGGGTTTCACCCTTCAGTGATTTGCTGTGTCTGATCAGCCCCTTGGCCCATGCTGTTGACAGAAGGACAAAATGACGTTGCATTACCCTTCTCCCAGGAAATGGAAGAGCAGATTTTTATGCTGAAAGTTGCTCTCAACTACATCTCAAGAACTCTGCAGGTCTAGGGTGGTGATGGTGATGATTAGCACATCTTTCATTAACCCCTCATCACAGGCTTAATCTACTGTGAGAGAGCTTTCTCCAAGCAAACAGGTCTGAGCTGCCCCTGTTATCTGCGGGCCAGTTCTCCCTCTTGTTGTTAGAATACTTGGTTCATCACAGCCCTTCCCCTTGTGTCCCTATGAAGTGGAGGAAAATGGAGAGAGCTTCAGTGGCCTACAGATTTCTGAGGGGATGGGGAAAGGGGAACATTTGCAAGGGATAAACCCACCTGCAATAGGACTCGTGTCAAAACCTCTGCTGATGGTTGTGGTCTGCCACGTAACCCAGTCCTGTTGCGGTGTAAATCAGACTGGCAGCCCTCCCTTCACTGCCACAGTCACTCGTGAAACTGGGGGCTATCAAGGTGTAGGGAAGAGTTACCAAAGGGAGGTTTATGCTGATGCAAATCTGAAATATATGTGCCGTGGTGTTTCTAGTAGAAGCAGAGATGTGTTAATTTTGCTGTACAAAGATGTTGCCCCAGGTGACCAAGGAAGGTGAGCTCAGTTTGGCATGGTTGCAAAAAGAAGTCATCTGGGTTTCTGTAATGAGTTGAGATTAAAGAGATTGGGACATTCAGCCTAGCAAAGCAAGGGTTGAAAGGGGTTTCTGCTGCTCCTTGAATGTACGGTGAAGGATAAATGTCCATGGAACAGAACCGTGCTTGCTGGTTAAGTTCAAGACAAAACATGGAGGGTGCCCAGTGAGAGTGGTGGAGTCTAAAATCCAAACTGGTTTTAAGATGATATGTGATAACTTGGAGAAAGGGATTAGATGATGTTTCTGCCTGGAGAGTACATGGATGGCTGCATCAGGAGGTCCCTTCTGGCCTCTCATCTTTAATAAGCCCTTTGCCCAGGGCTGCAGGAAGGTGCTGCAGCAGCTCATGGCTGACTCCCTGCACAAAAGTGTAAATGTTCCTTGGGGCTCTTCTGCCCTCATTGCCTTCTCCAGGCAGAGCTTCAGAGCCACTTGTCAGCGTGATGTACAGCCAGGAGCACAAGCTACTACCAGGTTCCTGCCACCCGCCATCCCTGGAATGAATTCATTATTTTTCTTTAGCTAAACAAAGTAAGAAGGAATGTGTGGCCAGCACGTTCGCTGCAATGGCATGTGTCTGTCAGTCCTTTGTTGCTGGGTGGGAAGGGGGGAGCGGTGAGACATCCTGCACAGTCACCGTAATGGAAACATCCGTCTTGTCTCCCTCAATGCACACTCTCCATTTAGGAATTTCGCAAACACTTCTGTCAAATATCAGTCTCTGCACAATCCTGTTAGCAGGGCTGATGAATGGAGTCTCAAATTAAGACCGATCCCTCTGATAACCACAGTGCTGTAGGAGAGTCATCTGCTCAGTCAGAGCTATTTATTATATCTGATTAGCTGGGATGGCAATCTTCACAACCCACTGTAAATTCTATTAGGGGCACTCCGAGGCCCAGAAATGCAAATTAGACTTCCCAAAACACATAGGCATACGTACAGCCTCTCTGAGCAAATGGGTAATTTCCTCACATTCATTTCAATGCTGTTTCAAGAGAGATGCTGATGCCTTCCCTGTGCCAGGAGGGGAGGGATGAAGGGAACACTACTGAGTTGCAAGACAGCCCCTTGTTTGCTCTCTTGCTCTTCGTTGTGAGACCCTGTGTGGCAGCAGCTTCAGTAGGTACGTTTTGTGAGCATTGGGCTCTCTACCTCCCAGCAGCTCCCATTAGCCTGTATCTTACAGGCATTCCCAGCCACATGGGTGCTCAGGAGAAGAAGTCTCCTATAATGCTAAAGAAACCTCCTGGAAGACTTGCCAACGGTGAAGCTCTGAAGATAGGGCAGGCTCTTCACTCTGGTTTGTGTTTTGTTTTGTTTTTGTGTTTTTTGTTTTTTTTTTTTTTGTTTGTTTGTTTTGTTTTGTTTTTTTTATTCTCCTGTATAATTTGATTCAGTCAGGTCCGTGACACCTCCAGCTGGCTACGTGAAATGAAGTCAGGTTGGAAGTTCAGGGCCAGCTCTCCCTCCGGCACGGCAAAGGCGAAAGGAGCAGCAGAATTTCCGCAGCAGCCATGTGAATGGATTGCTGTGCGGCTCCGTTAATAATTATTGACCAGATGCTCTGAGACCTGTGCATAAAAGGCACATTTTAATCACGCTGTTCTCCTGGATGATGTTAGTTGGGGTGACTGAGGTACCTTTGACTCCCTTGGAGTTAGCATGAGCTGCACGCTTTCAGAGAAGGAAGAGGCCTGTCCCAGAGGCTGTTCAGTGAATAGACCATCCTGAAGTTCCATTTATTGGTGGCGATTAATTCTGCCAAGAAACGAAGAGGTTTTTGAAGGGCAAACAAAGCAGCGCTGCTGGTGGTTTGCTTTCTTCTTGTCATATTTTAAGCACCATTTTCATAATGACTCATTAATTTCTGCGTTACGTAGTCATTTAGTAATAAATGTTATCTAATAGTGTGCTATCCATCGATCTGTGGGTTAGGTTCATCACAACTGATTATTCTGGGATGAAGAGGTTTTTAATAAACCCTTCTTAAAGGGTTAATAACCCTCTTAAAGAATAACACTGTCATAAAATCTGAGCTTTATCTTTCTCCCATCTTTAGTTCTTATACCTGTTCAGTAAGATTCTTACAACATCTGTATCCCTTTGATGTGCTTCCCATTGTATGTGTTTCCCCCGGATTTTTATTGAGGCAAGCCACTGCAATGATGCATGGCTAAAAGAAAACCCTTATACAGCTGGAGGTACCTGGCAATGTATTTGAATTTTCTTAAGCAGTTAAAAGAACCCATTCCCAACATGTTGAATGAAAATCTTATCTGAGCATGATAAGGATCCCTTGGTCCCTGTAATATAATGTAGTTTGTTTTTTTCAGCCTCACAAATGCTTTTGTTATCTTTGCTTTGATTTTCTTTCTTTTTCTCCCCTCTGTATTGCTTTGATTTTTATTTTTTTTTTTTCCTTCCCTTTTCTCATTCATCAATGTTGCTTGTAAATCCTTCCCCTGGTAGAGATTAGAGTAGGAATGAGTGATAGATGCTGTCAGTAACAGGAGCTAATTTTACCCCTGATAATGGCTCTGTGGTTTACACAGACTTCCCTCTGCTGCTGCAGACACGTACCTAGGGGCCTGTCCTGTCTGCACTCAGCTCGGGGGTGCACCATGCTCATCAGCGGGGATTTTAGCTTCTGGGGAGTGTGCATTTTGTGCTGGCAATTTTTTATCCTGGGAAGAGTCTCTGCCAATGCTTCTCACTGGTGAAGAATTCCCTCCAAGCACACAACTAAAGAGACAGCAGTTTGGGGTTCTTCTGGGAAGGACGTTTTGTCTTCTGCTGAAGTGTGTGTCTGTGGCTGAGGTGGGGGGAGTGAATGAGCTGGATAGGATTCAGATCCTGCTTCTGGTGGGTGGATTTCACTGCCATCCACGCAGCAAGGCCGCTGTCAGCCCGGCAGCGAGGATGTCTGGGTATCACAGGCACGTACCATGGTGATAGTAGTTTACACCACCGTGACCACATCTTGGAGCTCTGACCCATATGTTGCCATTGTGGTACGATGCCAGGGCTCATTTTGGGCTGTTGTTTGTAAGCACCAAGGATTAGAAGCGTTTAGGCACTGCTGTCCCAGCCTCCTCTGCCCACCAGTGTGGCCCAGTGCTCTATGGGTGAACTCTTTCTCGATACTGCTTTGTGCTCATCTTACGCTACCAAGAGAGAGGGAGTGCCAGGACATGGGTGACAGGAGGTGCCATAGCCCATGTGTAAGGAGGGACCGTAGCTAGGAAGAGAGGGGGCTGCGGTGATCCTCAGATTTGTTCTCAGTTAAGCAGAGGGGGAAGCACAGCTGGACTAGCTCACCAAATACCCTTGACCTGCTCTTCTCGGGTGGTGCCCTCAGTGGAGAATGGTGTTGAATTCAGCCCCGCTCTTTCCCCAGACTGAGTCGATGCTCGACAGTTCATTTTTCCTGGCTTTCTCACAAGGGGTTGAGTTCTGGGAGGGTATTTGCAAGGCAGATGGAAGATGGCTAAAAGGATGTTGGAAGTCTGAAGAAATCTTGAAGTGCAGCTGTGACAGGCAGAGTCCAGTGCAGATGGTTGTGCTCTGCTCGTTTGAAATTGCAGCTGCAGTTTCCATGAGGGATATTCACTGCTCTGGCCTGTACTAGGGAGCTTGATTACGGTGGGTCGTGTGCCAGCCCCAAAACAGTTGCAGTGAGCTTGGTTAACTGCTTATCTTCGGATAAAGACCCAGGGAAATATCCTCTGCTGCGTATTTTCTTGGTTACTGTTGTTTACTGTGTGCATTGTTTTTCAGGTTGTCTTATATGGCCTTGGAGGGGGGGGTGTGTGTGTGAAACACATGATACTCTCCCTCACCATCTTTCCTTTATTTGGTCACACCAACCCTCTACATTTATGTTACAAACTGCAGAAAGGAGAAACAATTTTAAAACCTCCGTTTGCAGTTCACAGTATTATGGTTTTTGGTCATCGTTAGTTCTTCTAGTATTTTATCTGCTGTCATTTGGTTCCCTTTGGCAACTGGCTTCCCTCCGTTTGTCTTCGTTACATATGAAATTGCCTTGAGATAGCTTTAGTACACTGCTTGTTTTACTTCAGTCCTTATTAATAGTTTTAGATGTTCTCCTGCCCTTTAATTCAAACAGTAATTCAGGGAGATCCTGCAGTATAATGTGGTGTCCCTTGTAGAGTAAGGTGCATTGCTGAGATCCTTTCTCATGTTCCTCCTACCTTGTTGCCTTTGCATGTTACTTATTCTTCCTAGGTATGTGGTATTTCCCCCTCAGCACCAATGCTGCCAGCTCACCTCTCAGCTCCTCTTACAGGTGTTTTTTTAACACCCATAGCAGTGACTGAACGGATCCAGCGAGGAGCTTGCTCTGGTGCTGTCCCCTTGTTGCTACTGATGAAGCAAAGCCAGAACATCCCTTTATTTTGAAGTGTTTCGCGTGTAGCAAGGTTTGTTCTTTGTAAAAGTGTTATTAGTTAGAGAGGTGGAGGAAGGATAATTGGAAAAAGATGGGGCACATCTGTTCCAGCCCTGTTGCGTTATGGACTGGGAGCAGCTGACTTCTGCTGATTGCGGGTGATTTTCTCAATTACAGCTGGAGAGAAGCAGGGGGTGGATAGAGAGCAGATGCCATCTGTGAGGCCAGGTCTTCTGCTGCTGATGGAGTCTGTGGTAAGGAAAGCTCCGGCTATGAAATAATCCATGCTTATTGAAAGTGTTTGATTGCTAATTCAGTGGGGCTTTGCTGCCTCTTGACGGGGTAGTGGTAATGGGTGTAATTATGGGGTAGCTCCTCATCAATAACTACTTCAGTCATTTCTCCCTCAGGCCTTTCCCATCAAGTTCTTTTGTTTTGCAACTTAGAATGGTATTATTCTGGATCGTAAGTATTTATTTTGTCCAATGGAGATATGTTTACAATGTTATGTAAGTTAGTTACAGGACCTGAATGTGTTAATGGGTTGGTCACTGGGGCAGTTGTCATTCACCTCTAGAGCCTGGAGCCAAATACAAATCATAGCTATGGCAGAAGAGCCCACACTTGTTTGTTAAGCTCACTGGTCTTATCACTGCTCTCTCTTCAGCAGTATTCTCACCTCTATGGAGCACCACCAAAGGCAACTGGTTTTGTGCACCGTTTGAGCTTGACTGTGGTTGCTTTGGACTCAGACTCGTATTAAGAGAAACACATTTTTTGGCCTCTCTGGCTCTGCAGACTTTCCTCCTGTGTGATGTTCTGTCCTTCATCTCCCTTCTTTTTTTTCATGATGTCTCTTTGCATTTCCAATCGTATCTTCACAGTGAGCTAAAAAGAAAATCAAGAATCTGCCAAAACATTCATCATGTCTTTTCTTTTCAAAATAGCATTAGAATTCAGGCCTCTTTCAGAGCCTGTGCATTTAAAATTATGCAGCCCAGAGCTGGGAAATTGAAAACTCCTGTGAACATTGGTTTGAATTTTTAACCAAATTCCTGTCAGCTGCATTTCTTCCTTTTATATGTTTTCCTTCTATTAATATTCTAGCGAATGAGTTTACAAGAAACAATGAATTTTAAACAAAGTATGGAGGACTTTTCCAGAGAATGAATTTCAAGTCATAAATGTGAATATTCTTGCTGGATTCTGAGGGAAACTGCCTTTTGCAGAACAGAGACGTGACAGTGATTCTTACATCCAAAATCAACCAGAACCTCCCATATTTTGAATATGTCCAGCAAACAGCTTAGGAGAAGAGGAGCTTGTTGTCTTCCTTTGTTTTGCACCAGTGAAAACAAAAAAGAAATGGGGACAGAATTCATTGAATGGGTTATGGAGAAGAGATTTTTGCCTAACTCCATTTTTTGTCATGAAAAAACTCTCTTAGTAATATCCTGACAGGCTTTCTGTTTAGCAAGAAGGTAGCATGTCTTTCTCAAGGAACATTTAGCCTGTATTTATGAGTTCCTAGGCGACTTACAAAACTAAAACCACGTTGTCTTCAGAGGTGCTCTGCACCTGCAGCTCCTTCTGCAGTTGGTGTGAACCAGGCTGGTGGCACAGACTCTGCTGTCGTCTTGAAGGATCTCCCTTCTTTGCTTTCCTTCTGGTGGTCTCCTGACAAGCTCAAAAAAAGCATGTGGTTAGACTTTTCTACTTGGTTTTCACTTCCTTTTTGCAGAGGAACAGTTTGTGGGTTCTACATCCTGTCTCTTCACCACAGGCTTGTAACGGATTGTCGTGGGGAGCCAGCATCCCCAAAGGTAGGACTGGAAGAGCCTGAAGCCACTGGGATGGCCCTGGCATGGTTTTTTTGAGCCATCACTCAGGCTACCTTCACTTTCAAAGATAATCTGAAGATAATTATGTCTTCCCCTAAGGCAGAAGGTGTGTTAAGATCAAGGGTACAGCTCAGTGGTGACGCTTGTTAGGGAAGAAGAGCTGCTAAAAGCCATCTCCTTCAGCAGGAGGGTTGAGGTGACCTGCTGGGAGGCAGGGCAGCGGGGGGCATCCTTTCCCCCAGCTCTGTGCCTGAACTCGAGATAAAAATAAGATGCCTTTTGCAGAACCATGACCTTCATGAGTACAAACTCACATAGACACAGCCCATGGGATCCAGGGAGAAAGGGCGACGAGGAAAAGCGGCTACATCCTGACACAACTGCAAGCTGGAAGCAGGCAGAGCTGGAATCGCTCAGTCCCAGTATCCCAGTGCATGAGTTCACACTGGGACTTGCAGGTTACTGAGTTTCCTTTAGGGACCACTCATGCCATGGGTCTTTGAGGTGCCTCTCCTGAGGTTGCATGGTGGTAGAGATTCGCAATGCATCTCTCTCGTGGAAAAGGCTGTGGGTGAACAGCTGGCTCCTTCTCCAGAGCCCTCGGAGGCTCTCTGGGCTGCAGGAGGCACAGGTTTTACCTCCTCTCCCCACTGCTTTCCTAGGCTGCTGTTAACTTCTGAAAAACAGGCACCGCTGCCTGGGAAAGTTGTGTGGGACGAGACCTTTCCTCTGCTTGAAGAATGAGTTATTGTGAATCCGTGTGAAACCAAATCTTTCTGGCTTATGTGGGTGGACTTGGGCAACCCCCAGGTCCTTTCTGTAATAACCTGCTCCCTGCTGAACCTGCCCAGGGCCAAAAGCTGCCACAGTCTAAAGGCCACACTCAAAGTTTCCCTTTTAAAAATGCCATTGGCTTCTGTGACAGGTTGTGGTCTGAAATTGGCACGTTCCCTTCCTAACTGGAAATGAGAAGCTTGCTGGCTTTTCGGTTCCCCCCCCTGCAAACAGGCAACCTGTGCTAATGCGATGCGGGTCCCACGCTGCTGTTTGACTGCCGTTGGATTCGATTTGCTGGGAGTCGCGCTGCTTTGAAGGCAGCCGTTGCGCCGTCGTGTCAGAAGGTAATTAAATAGACCCCGATTCTTTTAATTACTGCTCGCTGCTCGGTACACGCTTGCATACAAGGGTGAAGTGAAGGGTATGGAAATAATCGCTGACGGATCACAGCTGGAAATCTGCGGCACCTTGGATAAACACTGAAGTGAAAGCGCCGCGTGCAATCCGGGCGCCTCGGCTTTACAATTACTGTGAAATCTGTCTAAAGAGATTGGGGCACGGAATCGGAAAATGTGGCAGGCTCTCTTCTCCGGGGAGCTGGGTGATTGCCATCAGAGGCGTACCTGATACACAGAATGGGTTTTGTGGTTGTTGGCAGGAAACTTCAGGCAGAGGCGAGGTGAAATAAGCAGATTAGTGTGAGGCCGCTCGCTAGACAAGGGCAGCAAGGTGAAGAAACGCTGAGACCTTGCAGCTTATTAGCGACACAGGTCACTGTGACATCCCCTGTCATTGTCCTGCTGATGGGACTCTGATGCTAAGGAGGTGAATAAGCCCCGGTCTGGGTGTCGCGGTGCTTTTCTCTGCCTGAAGACCGACAGTAGCTGGAATGAGACAGAAGTGACAGCAGATCCTCCCGTGTGCCATCCTTTACGCCAAGCGATACGAGCTGATATGAGCATCTTCATCTTGCACCTGCACAGCTGTTGCTCACATAAAGTGAAAATGTCGCTGCTTTTGAAGGTGTTGGAGGTTTTGCTCCTAAAAGTCAGGGAGAGGGGGCCTCTTTAACAGCCCAGCACCTAGAGAGGTGTTCAGAGGTGTTGGATCATAGAAACATCAGTTGAGTTTTGTGGGCAAGGTGCAAATGCTCCTGAGACGTTTTGCTGAAGACAACACGGTGCACTGTTGCTTGTTCCCTCACAGTTACGCCAACATCTCTAGAAAATCATCAGCTGCTGGTAACTAAGTGCTTTTCTATTGCAGAGCTGGTGAAGAGGAGTCAGGCCGGTGGCAGAGCCACACAGAGAATCAGTGTTTCAAAGATACGACCAAAAGCACCTCTGTGGGGAGTAAAGCTTGTTTGTCTGGGAGCCACTTCGGCTTTATTACCTTTCCTTTTATCTGTCATTTTCCTTCTAAAAGGTCCCCTGATGTCCCGTGGGGTTAATAAACGAGGAGTGGAGGCAGGAGACTTCATTTTGAGTTCTGTGTGATTTATGGACTGGGGAAGTTGCTGATTGCCAAGCATCTGGAAGGCAGCACAGCAAACGACGTCGGCAAAGGGCTATGAGCAGCTTGTCTGCTCTGCGGTGCTCAGTGGCACCAGCCACGGAGGAGTCTGAAGACGTGTCTGCTGAGATTAGAGAACTTAACAGGTAGGAAAGATGGGAGACCTTTTTCTCCCCAGTTACCTGGGTTTTTTTGGTATAAAGGATGACGGCCTGATAAAACTCCGTTTAATCTGTTGCCCTCCCTCTGTGGTGAAGTGATTTCTTCCTTTGGAACGCAAAAATGCCTATTTTGAGCGCTGGGGCTCATGGGGTTAAAACAGGACAATATCTGAGGGCCAGTGGTGCCCGAAGGGGCAACGAGGGCAGTTTTAGCTCCTGAGCCTGATGACGAGCCACACAGGCACAGCTTAGCTGGCCAGGGTTGGGGACTTAAACTCTCACCCCTGAGCTGATACCAAAGTACCTGCCTCATGCGGGTGGTACCAACTGGGCTACCCATGGGCAGAGCTGGTGGCATTCATGGAGCATGCTGGCAGATGCAGGGTGTTCTTGCGGGGATTGATGGTCCCCTCCCCACAGTGTTTCATGGGAGAAGCTTTCCTTCTCTCTGCTGCAGTCACTTTGCTTTTACTTTCATTCTTCTGGGACTGATATTACTCATGTCCTCAGAATCTCCTTCAAGGCAAAGCATAAGGGAGACTTGCAGGAAATCATTCCGTTTTTTTCAATTTGTCTTTCGTTGTGTCGATTGTGTTCTCTCCAGTCTTGTTTGCTCGTGGCAGCTGAAATGTAGTGCCTGAGCCTAAAGGGAAGATATCAAAACCAGAGCTGTCTAATTCCCGTGGGAAGTCAGCTTGATATTATGCCTTGGAATCCTGCTAATCTTAATGATCTCACGGGGTTTAATCTGAGTTGACCAGATTAGGCTTTCCACAGCTGGCCAATGCTGAGTGCATAGTGGGTGCTTCCTTCACAAACTGCCCCTGCTTTTTGAACCTGAACCTGTACCCACCCCAGTACATGGTCTCTGAGGAGTCTGCTGTCTTGGTGAACCTTTTTCCTCCTTCAGGGAATCTTCCTGAGATCGAGCTGGAGAATTCTGGAAGCATGAAGAGCCATGAAAGCAGACCCTACTTCTCTGTCCTAACAGAGGCCACATCTGTTTAAGTAAAGCCCTTTATGGAGCAGACCTTCTGATTTAAAACAGTTGGGGTTATACCAGCAGCTATGGCTAGAGCAGGAACTCTACATTTTCCTCCTTTTTGCCCCTTTCCCATTTCTAACAGGTTGATACAGGGAGAGAAAATTCTTTGTGTGTTTGGAAAGGGTTTCCAGGATTATTTGCTCCATCTCCTCCCCAGAGACCAACATATAGTTCCCTGGATCCTCTTTCATGCCATTCTTGAAAATTAAGTGGCATTTGGTATCTTTCAGTCCTCAGGAACCACCCCTGATTGCCATGACCTGTCAGAGGTTGTGGAGTAGCCTCACAGTGACATCACTCAGGTTCCTCAGCGTTAATGGGATCCATCCAGTCAGGTCCCAAGCCTACAGCACTTGGTGTTCCCAACCAGTCTGTTCTCTAAGTACTGACTGGACCTGACCCTACTTAACTCATCTGAGATCCTTTTATTCCCAGACTGGCTGCTGACAGAGCGGCTGCCAGAAAGGGTGATATAGAAGGTCAGCCTCACATTGCAACCCGCACACTAATGGTCTCCTACAGCAAGGGGCTGAGCCACACTGGGAGAACAGTGAGACTGGGAGAACAGTGAGACTGGGCACAAGCTGCTAGCACTTTTCACATTGAGAAACTGAGGATAATCAAGTGCTCAGGCTGTGTCCTTCCATGCATATTCTACTGGGATAGGACTTGAGCAGTTGGGTGGCAGTCTTCAATTTATATGAATACCCCAAACCATTTTTTTTTTTAAGGTGAAAAAAAAGGAAATTATCACCATAAGTCCCAGGTTTGCTTATGAATGTAGGTCATAAAATATTCCAGAGCATATCTGTCTTTCCTTGTCTCTTCTGTAATTGCCTGATGTGATGGGATAGATGGAATGTGTGGTATTGGTGATGGGTAGGAGAGGTTGGCTCAGCAGAACAGGAACTGGGGAGCCTTTCTGAATTGATGAATTGCATTATTGTCATCCTTAGTTTTCAATCTGAAGGAAACAGCCTGATTCATCAGATACAATCTCACAGATCAGTGGTACCAGCTAAGACCCTAGAGATGACCCTGAGTATCTTGTCAATGCTGAAAGTAGAGTGTCACTTCTGTGACATGGAGGTGACATGGAGGCTACAAAGAGCAAATGGCTTTGTTCTGTTCTGACCTCTCAACCTCCACCTAATTTTTATGGGTATTATTTACTACTGTATAATACTACAAGCTCAAGTCCTAAGCTGATTTTAAATCAAGGCAATTCCACTGCCGTCTGTGGAACTACATCAATTTACACCTGCTGGTGATCTCAGCCAATGTTTATATATCTTCTTAGGTTCCATATAAAACTGATTTTTTCAGAAGCTGACTTGTTAGCTAAAGAAGTTAAAGAATCTTTAACAACTCTATTACACTGTTCAATATAGCATTTTTATTGATCCACGTCTTTAATGTGGCAGAAGCATGGCTCAAATTTTTCATTACTTCTACGTATCCAGCCTTGCTAGCCAAGCACTTCAGTGTGTAGCAGGCGCTGCTGCTTACCCAAAACCTCTCGTTATGCTACAGGCTGGTCTTCTGCCCCTGACAATTACAGATTGCGAGTAGAGTTTTCCAGTTGACTGCGTTTGTTTGAGTAGCACAGAAGTGAAAGCAGCTGTGGTAACTCTCTTGCTACTGCTGCTTCAAAGCAAATGGGAAGCAAAAGTGAATTAGGACAGAGAGGAAGTTTGCAACAGCATCCCCTTGCCTTGTCGGTGGAACTGGAAATTGTTTGGGATAAGGAAGGAAAATAAGAGCTGATTGTTTTGGGAAGCCAATACAGAGCTGATCAGCCTTGAGTGGAAGGTTTGTTATTCTGTGAGGGTGACGGAGCACTGGAACAGGCTGCCCGGAGAGGTTGTGGAGTCTCCTTCTCTGGAGACACTCAAAGCCCTTCTGGACACGTTCCTGTGTGACTTACTCTAGGTTCCTGCTCTGGCAGACGGGTTGGAATAGATGGTCTTTTGAGGTCCTTTCTAGCCCCTAACATTCTGTGATTCTGTCTGGACCTCTGTCTACCCACCAGCTGAGTCAGTTTAGTAATGGTTTTAGCAAGGTCCTTGTGACAAGGAGGTGTTTTTTAAAGAGCTTTGAGGTTTTCAGATGAACATGCAGCATGGGAACAAAGAGCTACTGCATTTTGGTGGCTAAGCCACTTCTGCATTTGGCTCTGAGGACTCTTGGTTATTTCAAGATACTGAGATGGTAGTGCATTCTGGTTCAATGCATTGCACAGGGACATCAAATATACTCGTGTGTTACAGAAAGAGGTAGTAGCAGGCCAGTATCTCTGAAAAGAAGTACTGTATATCATTTCCAGGTACAAGTGTCAGCCAAGCAGCTCTGCACTTTGGTTTAGAGGCTATGGTGAGAGTGGAATTAGGCCTTCCGTGCTAGCAACACATCGTGGTGATGCTGAATTCAATGGATTCCTTGGGGTCTTTGCATTCTTTTTTGCAAACATTTCCTCTCCAGCCAGCCATTCAGCAAGCACTATACATTTCCCCTCATCTTTTTCCTCCATTATGAGTATGGGTTTTAGATGGTTTTGATGATTTTTTTGCTTAATGGTTTCTTCATGTTGTTTAAAGGGTTTGTCTGCCTTGGGTTTATATCTGTTAGCGTCGTCACGGATTTATACAAAAGAGGTTTTTGTTCTCAATCTCTTTGAGTAACTCATAAATGGTCTCTGGTGTGTCTTTGGCAAACAAGCTCTTCTGATTCCTTCAGCTCTGCAGTTAGACCTGAAAGTAACAGCACCTTACACTAACACCGGGGTCTTGTTACGGGGCAGCACATCCTTAGATGGCAACTTAACTCTGTATTGAAATACCAGCAGCCAACAGTGGTTACAGAGAAGCCACGTAACTTTAGGAAGATGAATGCGTGCTCACCAGATACAACAGCCAAGTTCACAAGGCCCGAACCTGTGATAACACATCCTTTCTCGAGCGGAGAGGAGTTGACTTGCCCACTCGCCAGCACATCTTGAAAGAAACACTGGCAGACTCCTAATTTTTCTTCTCCTCTTAAGTTTCAATCTTTCTGTGGAGGAAGCATTATCTGGTGCTGGAAGTGCCGGCTGATAACTCCAAAGGGTATCTCTTCCTCTAATAGCCCTGCTCTAATGCAGAGGAAGACTTGCCTGCAGGTTGGGCAGTGATCTGCAAACCCATTAAGAATTGTCTATTAGCTCATGACAGCACTTGAAGCTGTTTCTTCATGTAGAAAACTGAGGGCTGGGGGGACTGAGGCAAAACCAGGGAACCTGGAGGTTCCAGATTGCTTTCAGGAAATCGTGTATCCGTAAGAATGATCCATGGTCTCCTTGCC
The DNA here is from genome assembly GCA_013396935.1 of Baryphthengus martii. Taxonomy (NCBI): domain Eukaryota; kingdom Metazoa; phylum Chordata; class Aves; order Coraciiformes; family Momotidae; genus Baryphthengus; species Baryphthengus martii. Next base: position 437,010 of record VWZK01017961.1, read on the forward strand.
CCTGGCAGCAGAGATGAGTTTCTTTTTCCCGTGCCACCTGCTGACAGACTTAAATGGGAACGGTGTAGAAATAGCCTGGGGAATGGCGATTTCACGTTTCTGCTCCAAATCTTGCAGAAAAGCCTCTTCCATGGCAGTCAGGGATTAGTCACCCTTATCATCCATCTGTCCTTAGTGCAGTAACAAGTCTGAGCCAGCCTTGCTCTCACTAACCTTGCTTTTATAAACTTCAGGAGTGGCACCGATCTGTAGATCTGCTAGTGGGACAGCTGGAAGGATCCAGCCGAGGATGATCTGCTGGGAAGATGTTTGTTCTTCTTGGTGCTACAGATATGGTCTAAGCAACCTCAGAGGGGTCCTATTAGATTCTGTCTTCTTCCACCTGCCCCTCTTGGATACACATAGAGATGGAGTTTACTTTGCAGCTGTGATCTGAGAGTTGTTAGAGAACCTCTACTACAACATGTAATCTTGGGTAAATCTAAAGACAAATGTCCTCCTTTCCTTGGTGACTCAGATATTGCTACTGTAAGGCAAACAAAGTAGGAGTAAAGTGACAGATCTGCCACTGTTTGGCTGGAGCTGTGCCTGCATCCTGTAGTGTGGGAGCATCTCCTGTCGGTTGATACTGATAGTGAGGAGAGGTGGCTGTGGTCCAATGAAAAAAATCCAAATCTGTGTCTTTTGGTGTTTGTTTTTTTGTTTTTGTTTTGTTTTTTTTAAATATATTTTATTTTAATTCAAAGAACACCAGACTGTATCTTCAAGCCTTCCTCAAACTGTTAGACCTACAGCTCCCCTTCACCTGCTCTGCAGAGGAACCCTGTGAAACTGGGTCCTTCTCTCCCATTTTGTGGACATTTGTGGTTTAATTTTACAGCATGCCTTGGCTAGAAGGTCTGAGATCTAGAGATGTGCCATAAAGTCAGGAGCCTCTCAGAAGCCAGAGGCTGACCAGGGATATGCAAATGGGTAGAGGAAGGCCTGCAAAGTGGAGACAGTTTCTTGACAAAGACAGCACACGGTAATCCCTGGAAAGTAAATGGGAAAACAGATTACGTTTGCTCTCAGATCTGCTCAATAATGGAGCAGTAGGCAGCTGCTGGCCTGCTTCCCCCGGGTCCCCTGCAGGAGCAGCCAGCCACTACATTATTAATTGTCTGCTGCTGGGAATCCAGTGGGATGCAACGTGGCTTCTGGAGAGTAGCCTGGTGCTTTGGGGAGCAGCCCCTTCCTCCTGCCTCCAGGTTTCTTTTTATAAATGTGTGTCTCTACCTTGGAAATGCCTCTTCGCAGCCACACGGACACCATTCTAGGGTCGCAAACACTGTAGCCTGAAGGCGCAGGGAGTTTGCTCAGTAATCTGGATTTCCTGTGTGGCTGTAGCACCTCTCCTGCTCTGTGTATCCCACAGTAAAAGGCACTCTTTGCCTCAGAGAGCAATCGGACAGAGGCTGTAGCCTCATCCTGTGCAGAGGAAACTGAGGCACAGAGTTACTGTCACAGGAGTACAAAGGTCATGGAAGTGTAGTGGGCATCTTCTCATAGCTTTTCTTTCAGTTAGAGCTTATCCTGGTCATTGGGAGGGACTCTGAAGATGGAGCTGGGTCACTGTCACAACCTGTTCTGTAACAGATGCACCAGGTCCCATTTCTTTCACCACAGTTTCAAACTAGAAAGCGTTTCCTTGCTCATAGCTCTAGGCCTCTTTTGGCCATCGGTTGGTCTAAAGAGCTCTTTCTTAGGCCCCCAATTTTCCTGCTGTCACCTCGGCTTTCTGCTCCATCTTTTGCGCTTATGCCCAGTTATTTAGTGGATCACACTGACTGCAGGGATAATTCCTGGTCTGACCTGCAGTATGGTCGTGTCTTGGGTGAAGGTGAGTTTATTTCAAATCTTCAATCTGTAATGACCATTAATAGCTTTATCTGTTTATCATGAAATAATCATTGCTGATCTTCCAACCAAGGAGGGTGCTGTGACCGCTGTCCCTACCCTCTGTGGGAACACTGGGTGCTCACCTGATTGAAAAGCTTGGTTGTCTTGACCAAGGACGTAAGTCAAACAGTGGAGTCTGAGACTCCAGCACTGAGCTTAATCTTTGAATTAAAAGGTCAAAATGCACACTTGGCAACTTTTCCTTTGTTTGAGGACACAATGTAAAAGCTTTACTAGATATCCAAACAGAACAATAAAAAATAGTTGTAAAAACTAAGAGCATTCTTAGGCTTTTTCTTCTCCTGTATCAATTTTTTTTTTTTTTTGATTTCCCACACCCCCTGAGCTGCTGCTGGTGTATTTGTGTGAGGAATTCTTAATTTCCTTTCCACGAAATTTCCCCTGCTAATGCCGCTTTCTCTTTTTTACTTCACTTTTTTTTTTTTTTCAACATAATATCGCCTCACAGTGGCTTGCTTGATAATTTTTGCATGAAACGCTGGAAGGTACCTCCTGCAAAAACTGGCCTTCTTTCAAGAAACTGCCTTGTCCTGTTTTTTTAAGTGAAACCAACAAAAGAAAATGTTATCTTTTCCTCTAGCACTCCATGTAATTGGAATGTTTCTGTGCTCATAGTGGGATGTGGACTGCCTTGAATTACAAGTAGGACCCACCTGTATTTTTGACTGCTGCTCACCGAAGCGGTAGCTCGCATTTAGAAGGCTTTACTGACAAGCACCCATGGATTTTTTCCAGCTGGAAAGAATTGTTTTCTTCTTCTGTCTTTGTCCCTCTGGACAGGGCTTTTCTTTAATCGTTGTGTTCCTTTCTTGCCATGAAGTGACAAAACACGTCCCGTCTGCCTGCTGCCTGCAACAGAATTACAGCCAGAGGAGGATCTGATTGAGAGCAGGGATCTGTGGAGAAAGGGTTAGCAAGTTATTGATGCCACCCTGACAGACCCAGTGGGGCAGCATTTTGTCATCTGCAGTGTCTCAGGGTTAAACCCCAAGATGAGTGACACATCCCATCAGAACATGACAGGCCAATATACATGTAACTTTATAGATCTACTGGAGGTGTTGTGGCAACCTCAGAAGAAAATAATTTAGAGGCTACTCGCCACTTCGGATCTGGGGATCTGGGCATTACTAGATGAGATTTTATCTATTCTTAATTTTTGAAAGCAGCTGATCTTTTCCTGGCTGGAGATACTCATCTCCAATCTACCATCAGTCTCTTCTGGCTTTCGCTCCTCTGCAGTGGAGGGTGATGTAAAGCCCAGCTCTTTCTGTTGGGAAGGGGACTGGAAAGAGGATCAGACACCATAAGGATGACTGTGCACTTGCCAAGTGAACCCATGAACATCCCTGGAGCTCAGGTTTGGATTATCCATCCTTTTTATTCTTTACTGGGGGGTAGGGAGCATGTAGTGTACAGAAACAGAGCATTTGTATTCATTGGAAAAAAAAAAAATCTTCTGTCCTGATAAGCACTATGTTAATAATATAATAAGAAAGCAAGGGCCACTCATTATTTTCAGCTCTGCTCCCACCCTGGGCAGCTTATAGGCCCAAGCAGGGACTTTTCATGAGCAAAAGAGATTTTCAGATGGCTCCCAGTTAACCCAGTGATGAGGAAGAGGAGAGGGAGGCAGCTCAAACGTTCAGTTTTCTGCTGTGCACCTCCAGGGAGAAAGGCAGTTAAATGGAGATGTGAGGACTTGCCTTGCTTCACAAGGAAATAGTCTTTTATGTGTGTCTTGCCTGTGTTGATATTTGAAAGCTATTTTGGGCCACAACAGCAAATTTAATCCACGGTTTGTTCTCTCTCTAAAGTATTGTACCGTAAAAACTCAGATCAATTTTGACAGCTCCGACTGTTTAGATTGGAGAGAAAAGCCAAACAATGAATCACTCTGAATATTTACAGTTGAATTCATCCCAGGGTACCTGTACCCACCTCACTTTGAAATGAAAGTGTTGTCTGAGAGATGAGCGAAGGCTTAGAGGCTCCCAGCCATTTTCCCAGCTCATGTGAAGCAGTGTAGCTGTATCCCCATGGCTGGGATGAGAGGAGCAATTGAGGGCTGTTATTGCAGAGGCATTCAGGAGTTCACACTGGTCCGTGCACTCCCTCTGGGAGGTGTGGAGACTTATTCCACATTCACTCTACTGAGAGTCAAAGCACTTCTCACCTTCTCAGAGCCAGCTGAAAACGTGGGAAAGATGTGTTCACAAATAATTATATAGTAGTCAATTTTCGACAGTCCACAGGGAAAAAAAACCACTCCACAACAAAACAAACCAAGACACCACAAAGCCCTCACAGTAAGTTATTGAATGAATTTCCTTGGAAATCTTATCATGTTACAGCCTATGGCCATGATTCGATACGCAGGATTCGCTGTTCAGTCCTCAGCTCCGCTCCCTTCCCACCGCCGTCTTTAGCCGAGATGCTCCATTTCCTTCCTGTCTCAGCTGGGAAATCTCTTCAGATTTTTGCCTGCTGCCCATCATTGCAGCGTCTTCTCCATTAAATTGATGGTAATTGCAAAGTCCTTTGCAGCTTTTATGGGCTTCATAATACTTCCTCCCAGGGAGCTCTGCAGTCTGTATTGGCTATCACTGTCACCCTCTGAAATATTGCTGTCATTCACATACGTAATGTCCCCAGTCCCCAGTGCTAACTACAAATAAGTGCAGGGATTGCTTTGCTGTTAAAATGCAACTGTCTCCTGAGTGTAGAGAAGGAGCTGCATGGCTAAGTTACCAGCAAGGAACTTTTTGCCCATTTCTTGGGGAAGATGACCAGACAGGAGAATCCACTCCTTTTCCAGGCTTTCCATCCTCATGCACACTGCCAGCGGATACAGGGATAGACAGTCAGAAGAAACAAGGGTATATGTTGACCTCTTAACCTCATTTTTTTCTCCCTCTCCTAACTGGTCGTTGATCACCATTCACTCTCCTGGGCAGAAGACAGGCCTGGGGACCAGGGCAACGTAGTCAAACAGGCAGATCTAGGTGGCTGGCTCAGCCCCCTGCGCATTATTAGCTGCAGCCCTGTGATTCCTTCAGCCTGGGATTTAGGAAGTAACATTTATCTCTGCTCAGGTCACCTTCAAACTGCGTCTGGGGAAGGATGTAAGTCGTTACTACCCGGACCAACTTGCAAGAGAAGGACAAATCCTGTACATGGGTGTTCTCAGGGTTCCTTGTCCAGAGCTAAGCCTGCAGTTCAGTGGGAAAACTACAGCAACCTGATCTTCATAAGCACTGAGTATTATCCATGAGGCAGAGGCCTTTTGCCTGCAGGGCCCATGTCTGAAAGACCCTCTGCAGAGGGAGAAGGAGGTGGAGACATCCTGGTGTCATTACTTAGTCTCTCACCACCTAATTCTTCTTGTCCACGGTCCCCTGCCAGGAGGCTGCACAGCCGCTCTTGCCTCTGGCAAGGCAGAAAGCGTCTGCCTCTGGTCCTTCCGCTGCCTGTGCGAGAGCAGTTTGTTTCTCCAGGTTACAACCTGTTCTGGCAAAGCCAAAACAAGGTACAACCGTGCATGTACACGTGCTTTTCTGTTCTCTGTAGCACTGGCCACCGGGATCACTGGTGCTTTGGTCTGGCCTGGTTTTGTTCAATCGCTGAACAAGAGCAGGATGTGGTGATGTGCCAATTTTTGGTGAAGCTATCGGGGCTCTGACTGGGGTGTTGTTCCCTCTGACTTGCTGTGTAAATCGCTTCCCCTCCTCATTTTGTACTCCTGTTTCCTCTCCCAGCTTGCCCCTGTGCGCCTGTAGGGTGCATCTTTGGGGTTACTGCTGTTCATGTCAATGCAGCATCTTGTACCATGGTCCTCTTGAGGTCCCAGGCACCCAAGTGCTATTAAAGCTTTAGCTTAAAGCAGTTATGTAAGATCTGTCAAAACTGTCTCCTGTGTGACTGGAGCCACATCTGACCCAGAAGCAGGGATTACAATGGTTAGACTGCGTAGAGATAGACTGCCAGATGCTCATCACGTGCTTTTTCCTTAATCCAGTGCCTGCCAGCAAATGCCACAGGTAGCACAGGTGGGAAGGGGGAGCTGGGCATTGGGATGGAGGGTGAAAGTGGCAGCTCAAAATGAAACAGAGAAAGAAAAAAAGTATTCCTGGAAGTGTGGGTGAATTACTACCACTCTTACTCTGAGCCGTTTATGTGGGGAGAGAGACTTGTTCGACTCCTTGGTGTTGGTGGTTTGTAGGAGTTGAAGTCTCACCTCTGCAGTTAAGTGCCAAAAGGGAGACACATACATGTTACCAGGAAGTCATAAAAAAGTGCCAATAAAGGGCTCACTGCTCACATAACAGGAAGGTGGGAGCAAGCTGAATCATTATTATTCTGTGGGTTGAACTGGAGCTGAAAGTGTTTCTTTGGGGAATGGGCCAAGGCCAGAGGGCACTAGGCCGTTGGTGATGGTGAGAGACTCTTGTCTGTCACAGTCTCAGCACTAACAGCAAGCGAGCCTGGCACATGAGAGCAAAAGCTTCTACCCTTGTCCTTCCTACCAGCCCTGCTGCTGTGTGCACAGGAAAGCTATGTGCTTTCCTATCACCTCCCAAGGGCACTTGGAGGGAGCCAGGGAAGCAGCAGAATCCTTGCTGTCCCTGGGAGACTTCCAGCTTGGAAGCAGCAGCTCACATTGAGCCATCAGGAAACTGCAAACTGCCTGGAGCAGGAGTGGAGCAAGACAGGAGTGGTCCCTTGGATGAGTGTCTCCATGTGGCAGGGCTTGCTCACCAGCTCGGCGTGCCAGGAGCCCCTCCAGGCACGGGTAAGGCTGGAGACGGTGGCATCCAAGGGCAGTGCTCTTTAATGCTAGCTTTTCGCATCCTGGAAAGAGCCTTGCTGTGCGGAGCGTAAACAAAATGCTTAATTTGCAGCCCTTGATTGATTGTGCTGCTTGCTGAAATGATATTACAGCCGCCTGCAAACTCAGTTTCCATCTTCTGACAGTGAGTTCCTGTAACGGCAGTGTGGTAGAAGCTGTCGCTGCTCACTCCGAGCAATGCCAGCGGGAGCTGAGAGCTGCCAGGGAAAAGCAGGGGTCACAGCCTCAGCTGGTGTAAGCCATGGTAGCACCGCACCAGTCGGCGTTCACCCAGGCCTGGGGCACTGCAGTGGAAGGATCTGGCCCTTTTTTTGTGCGTGGTGAGAAGTCTCTTGCCTAGTACTTTATGGTCACCTGTAGATCTCTCCTGATCGCAGCCTGCTCTGTATTTCCCATTCAGCCTGATCTTAAGGGTCTTTTCCAACTGAAATGATTCTATGGTCTTTGAGGGAAGGACTCCATGGGCAGCAGTTTTTGTTTCTATTGCCTCCATTGCTGTGGTACCCTAAACCTCTTGGTCACTGTGTGCATAGAAATTAAATAAGAAAAAAAAACCAACCCATCGCTGTGTGTGGCTGGTAATCAAAGGTAGGGAGCTTGCAGCCTAGCAGGCATTTAAAACAACGCTTGAAATTCTTGTTGATCTTTTATCATTGCTGGCTGTGTCTGCCAACGTTTTGGAAAGCTGTGGTCTATGTGTTACATTTATTGTGGCTCCATTTGTGACAGCTTCTTGGAGACAGAAAGAGAACTGGTGGGGCAAACACTGGCTGGTGGCCAAGCAAAGGCAATATACACCAGGAAGATGCTACAACTCATTCAGTGTAATCATAGCAGCAGAAAAGTGTTGATGGTGGGAGAAAATTTTGCTGCGGTCAGTGATGAAAAATGACTTGTCAAACGCAGTCCAATTTTGAGACAATTCCTCTTCCTACCTCCGGCTGTGGGCAGCTACCCAGGTGTGTGGACCTCTGAAACGTGTTCTTCTGTAACATGCCAGATTTGCTTTGGATGTCTGTGTAATAGACTATCTTGGAGAGAAATTATGTTGTCTTTTGAAGTGTCCAAGGCTGGATTGCTCAAGGGAAGTCCTTGAGTAGCAGCTGCACTCAGCGAGCATCCTCCAGGCAGGTGCTCAGAGGCTGCCCTTGTACAAGTGAAATGGGGCAGCTCCACAGCGGGGGTGACCGATGAGAAACAGAAATCCCATGCTGGCAATGCAAACTGGTGACAGCTCAGTCCCAACAAACTCAGCCCAGGTGTAACTGCATCCTGCTGCCTTTTTACCAGTCTGGGGCTAGGAGACACCGAGGAACTGGTGAAGGATAATGCCTGAGCATTAGGGTATCCTTGATGGAGAGAGGGGGGCTGGAGGGCAGGCAGACCCCTTCCCTCGCTGCCTGCCTGTCGCCTTGGATAATTTGCACTGTGTCTTGAATCCAAGGCAGTGGATTTATCATCTGGGCAGGATGTTATTGTGGCATTCAGCCCTGCAAACCTCAACTAGATAAATGAACTCATTGCCGGTCCGTGTCGGTTGGCGTCCCAGTCGCTGCATGGGGGAGCAGGGGAGGCAGTGGAGCGTCTCCTCGCCTGTCAAAAAGGGCTGCAGTGAACCCGCGCCAGCAGACCTCCAGAAATGCTCTCTCCCCTTGATGCCTTTTCCCTCCTCGAGGGAGGCAGGTTCATTAAGCGAAGAAGCTTTGCGGCAGCGGGGAGCCGGGCTGCTGCCGAGAGAGGATTGCCTGGCGCTCGGCTGCGCCGCCCGGGCTGCCGCTCTTAAATCTCTGCCCTTTAAAACGGGGATTGGCTTGTTTGCGAGCAGGCAAAGTGCCCTTCCAGGACATGGGCGCTTGCCGAAGCGGGTGAAGCCGCCAAGGCATCATTGCTGATCATTAAGTGTGTTTATAAAGGCAAGGCCAGGAGCCAGGAGGGCCTCTCTGATCCAGTCCTGCTGCTGTAGCTGAGCGAGCGGCAGGGGATGCAGCATGGCTAATTCTGCTCCCAGTTAGGTTAACTTTTAAACTAAAAGCTCCCCATGCGAGTTAGGCCCAAGGACTGGCTGGGTGCCTTGCCGGACACAGCGTGGAGATGATCGAGAGTGCAGATGGGGGTCTCCTCCCCATCCCCGGGGCAATGTGCTTCCCCCTGGGATGGCAGAGCTGCCGCTTGCTCTGTGTGGAGGGATGGGTCTGGGGCCAGGACTGGCCTCAGTGGTACCTGCTCAATGCAGAGCTGTGCAGAGGTGCAGGCAGCTGCCTGCCCTGGCAGGCAGGGTGGAGACTGAGCAGGGTGATGACAAGAGCAACCTTTGCAGAGTAATCTTTTCTGTAGCACAGACCTTGCTGGCAGACAGATTTGTTACTAGGATAATTTTTTTTTTTTTTGAAGTCCACTAAATTCAATACAAGAAACTCATTGCTAGGATGGCCTCAGTGCCCAGGTCAGTGCTCTCTGGGTGGGCAGGGAACAGCGGCACGTGGCGTTCCTGGGGGAGCCGAGCACGGCCGCTCTGCACAGCACACGCTCCGGGAAGCTGGACTCAGGCACGGCGGTCCCTTCGCCGGCTGTCGTCAACAGCAGCGTGACATCTGCTGCTGCTGCCGCCACGAACAATGTGCGCCACAATGGGCTCTTGGCACCGCTCAGCTGGGTGGAAAAGCTCTGAAGGGAGCCAGCACCTGCTCTCAGAAGTTCATGAACTCCCTTTGATTTCAGTGCTCCTTTGGCCCGGACAAAGGCCGGAGCGATTGGATGTGGTGACGCTGGAGAAATAAAAAAACCTTGGCAAGAACAAACCCTTTTGCTGCCATCCTGCCTCATGGTTTCCTAAACGGACTAACGGCAAAGGTTTTGCGGGGTGTGGGAAGGAGCCTTTGAAATAAAACCGCTTGTGTTCAGCAGTCAATCCATGTGGTGTTTTCCTGTATCACGGTATTCTCCCAGCCCCAGCTGAGGCTGGAGTTAGCTGTGGGCACAGGGAAGGGAAATGGCAGCACCAGCTTTGCCTCCTTGATGGAAAAAGGCCCCTTCTGGAAAAAATCGTTTGGCTTCAAGTCAAAACTGCCACTTGAACTTTTGGGGCCTGTTATTAGAAGCTGAGTAAATGTCTCCCTTCCCCTGTAAGCCATTATTTTCTCATTTATTTGGGTACTAGCCAGCTGCAGAAATGCTGAAAGTATGGCAAGGTAAGAAGTTGGGTTTCCAGCCCTGCCGGAGGTGTAAGGCAGTAAGAAACCGTGTGTGAGGAACATCATCTCCTGCAAATGGGCCTGCCAGGCTAGGCTGCTGTAGAGTTGTTTCTAAAGAGCAATCGGTGTTTGTTGCTTTCCTGGGCTTGTGACACAGAGAGTGGAAGAACTAGTGTTCCATTTGGCATTCAGCCCTAATAGAACGGTCTTGTGGAAAGGACTCTGCACCCATTTTTTTTCTTTTCCTTCTAATGCTAAATTCCAGATTTCCCAGTCTCTGCTTTCCTGGATGTGGTTTGGGTGGCCGGTTTAGGAATGGCTGGATTGCTGTAGCTGGTTACAATAATTGTGCCTTGGCTCTTTGCCAGCCTCGGTAAAATAATCCCCTGTACTTTAGTAAAGGACATGGGTGTTTATGGGAACCTGCTGCTGGTGCGTCCTCTGGAGCCCAGAGTGTATACAGCATCCCACACATTGGCCATCACTGGAGAAGGGACAAGTGTCCTGCTGTCCCCCAGGGGACACAGCTGCACTTACAGGAGCAGTGGCCGTGATACAAGGGTAGCAGAAAAGTGCCTTTAGCCAGTGCACAGCTCCTCTGCCTGCCCAGTGTGATGCACGGACTAAGTGCAGAGTAATTTCTTACCTCATTCAACAATGGGAAGAAAAAGGGGCTTGTGTCCAGCTGTGACTGGCAGGGGAAATCAAATGCTCCTTCGTGGAGGAGGTAGCGTGGCTCTGCTGAACATCTGCGAGTGATGGATGGTACTTGGAGAAGAGGTGTCGCAACCCATCACATGCCTGAATCGTGACAGCAAAGGGTTTCTTCTTGCATGCCTGTCTTCTCTGCTCTGGCAGCGTTTTGCACACATCATTCCTGAGGTTGAGATCATTCGTGCTGGAATAATTTATAAAGCATCAACGTACCACAGGGAATTAAACTTCTCTTCCTCTGCAGCCTTAAAAGGAAGGACCTAAAGGCAGGAGACACAAACTGATGAAATTTACTGATTTTATTCACTATTTTTACCACTTTTTTTTTACTCTCTTTTTTTTTTTTTCCTCAGAATAAAATTGGATCTGAGTAATTTAATAATCCTTAAGTGTTCTGGGTGGGGATGCAGAACTGAAATGTAGTCAGCATTCAGCCCGTTGGAGAAGTGTGCTGTGCTGATAGCACAACTAGATGGATAGATGAGGGGAGGGCAGTGGATGTGGTCTATCTCAACTTCAGCAAAGCTTTCGGTACTGTCTCCCATGGCATCCTCACAGACGAACTTAAGAAGTGTGGATTGGATGATTGTGTGGTGAGATGGATTTGGAACTGGCTGAAGGACAGAGCCCAGAGAGTTGTGGTCAGTGGAGCAGACTCTGGCTGGAGGCCTTAGTGGTGTCCCCCAGGGGTCGGTACTGGGTCCAGTGCTGTTTAATATCTTCATCAATGACCTGGACAAGGCAATGGAGTGTACCCTCAGCAAGTTTGCTGATCATACAAAACTGGGGGGAGTGGCTGACATGCTGGAGGGCTGTGCTGCCATCCAGCATGACCCGGACAGACTGGAGAGCTGGGTGGGGAGAAATTTAATGCAATTCAATAAGGGCAAGTGTAAAGTTCTGCATCCGGGGAAGAACAACCCCCTGGATCACTACAGGTTGATCTATTGGAGAGCAGCTCTGGGGAAAAAGACCTGGGAGTCCTGGTGGACAAGAGGATGACCACGAGCCAACAATGCACCCTCGCGGCCAGGAAGGCCAATGGCCTCCTTCGATGCATTAGAAGGAGCGTGGCCAGCAGGTCGAGGGAGGTTCTTCTCCCCCTCTACTCTGCACTGATGAGGCCCCACCTGGAGTAGTGGATCCAGGTCTGGACACCCCAGTTCAGGAAGGACAGGGAACTACTGGACAGAGTCCAGCACAGAGCCACTGAGCTTATTAAGGGAGTGGAGCATCTCCCTGCTGAGGAGAGGCTGAGGGAGCTGGGTGTCTTTATCTTGGAGGAGCCTGAGGGGTGACCTCATGAATGTTTATAAATATATAAAGGGCGAGTGTCAGGAGGACAGAGCCAGGCACTTCTCGGTGGCACCCAATGACAGGACAAGGGGCAGTGGGTGCAAACTGGAGCAGAGGAGGTTCCGTTTAAACACAAGGAAATGCTTTTTTCACAGTGAGGATGACAGAGTCTGGCACAGGCTGCCCAGGGAGGTTGTGGAGTCTCCTTCTCTGGAGACATTCAAAACCCTCCTGGACGCGTTCCTGCATGACCTACTCTAGGTTCCTGCTGTGGCAGAGGGGTTGGACTTGAAGATCTTTTGAGGTCCCTTCCAGCCCCTAATATTCTGTGATTCTGTGATTTCTGGTATCTAAGGTCTGGTTTAGGATTGTAACTTTAGACAGTTGGCTCCAACACTTTGCTTCTACCTCACTTACTTTATGTTTTTCGTAGCAATTTTTTCTACAAACAGTGTAATGCAAGCAGGCTCTATTATGCTAGTTACTAGGAACAGACTTGCAGAAATAAGGCTGGAGCATGGTGGTCCTTCCCTATCCCTGTCTGAGCAGTCAAGGGATAGTACTTGCTGTGCTTACAGCATTTGAGGACTGGACAAGGCTGAACATCTTTCCTGGGCAAAGCGGAGTTTTTCTGCTAGTGCTTTGTGGGATGCCAAGATCTAAATAAAGCTGTAGATCTCCTAATTTGCGTTAAGAGAAATAGATAGGAAAATAAAATCTAAGTCAGATACTGGTGCTGCCCTAGGCCAGGCTTGATTGTGGGCTGGTGAGTCAGGGATTCAGGACAAGAGACTAGCCTAACTTCATGGGTTTATTACCCCAAACCAAGTTACTGTTTCTTCATTCTTCTTGCCTGTGCAGCGTTTTGTCACTGCTGCTGCTGCAAAGTGGTGTTAAATGCTACTGCTTCAGAGGGAATGGCTTGGTCTCTGCAGGGGGCAGGTAAAATATATGTTCTTCGTGACACGCTTGCTGCCAGCCACCTTCCCTGAAAGTGGGACATTTGTTATTATCCCAGGAAGGTGAAGGATGTGCTACTGCGAGACGTAATTCACCCCAGCAGAGGCCTCCTGCCAGAGCCATCCATCCCTGCAGCACAGCAAAGAAAGGAGCACAGCTCTTGGCTGCAAATAAACTGTCAACCTCTTCTGGGTGGCATCAAAAGGGCACCGTGCCAAGGCAGTGACTCCGTGCTGGCAAACGATAGGGGCTGGCTTTGGCTGAGGTGATGGGAGCCAGAGGTGTACCTTGATCTATCCGGCATGGCCGGTCCTCGGAACCACCCCTACTGCCATGGATAACAGCAGCTGAAAACCTTAAGGTCAGGTTTCATTGGGATAACTGTTCTTATGTGTCTAAATCACATTTAAAAGTGGAGCTTAAGTGAATAAGTAACCTCAGCACTCTTGTTCCGTGGTAGTCCCCCTGTCTGCTTGATTGCTGGATAGGAAAATGATTAACTGGGAGATAATTTCCCATCATTTGGGTTTTGAGGTTTTTTTGAAAGTCTGGGCCTGTGGATTATCCTGGCTCTCTGAAGGGTGAGTAGTTTCTCATGTCCTTGAGAGTAAATGCCAAACTGCTCAGGCTTGGCTGCAGCATTGGCTTTATTTGCCAAGGACTTCAGAGCGTGCCTGAAGAGCAGAGCAAGAGGGAAGAGAGAGAGCAGGCAAGTAATTCTGACACACTTTAGTATTCCTGGCGGTACTGCTGCCATCAGCTGTTCTATCAGCTTTCACAGCCCGTGCTATAATTAAGATCTGTCAACACTGATAAAAGGGAGAACATTCAGTCAACTAATTAAGTATTGCTTTAATACTCTAATATTTAAATTCAGGTTCCTAAATCAGCAGAATAATAAAATGTTTTATGTCTGCTTAAATGGCAAGGGAACAGAACGCGAATATCTCAATAGCAGATTTAATTATCAATCCGCCTGGTCCCCACAGAGCAGAGCGGATCTCAGTGCTGGTGAAGTGGAACCAGGATCCCTGGTGGCTGCGGAAGGTGAGCGTGGAGGTGCAGAGCTGGCCAGAGAGCGGGTCCCCGAGCTGGAGGGAGCTGAGGAACCCCGGCAGCGTGGCTGGGGTGGCGAGGGCTTAAAATCGACTTGAAAATGCTCTGGAGGGAAAGAGGTGGGCTCGCTAAGCAGGGGGAGGGAAATAGCTGCTGGCACTAGAAAGATGATGAGATTCTTATCATCTGGGCTCACAGCCTGTAATTCTACACTGCCACTCTTTGTTTCCTTAGCAGCGTGGTGTCGGCTCTCGCAGACTGCACGTCTGCCCCACCATCGCCCCTTTGCGGGGCTCTTCTCCACGTTGGCCAGAGGCAGTGTCGGGGCCTTGCCCCGTGCTGCGGTCTGGCTGAGCAAGGCACCACCAAAAGGGCTTCTCCGAGTGTCCACGCAAACAACATCCTGCCCTGCCCTGTGCTACTTGGGTCTGGAATTGTAGCCAGCGCTGATTTGCTGTTGTTATTTCAGTCGATGGCTTGCAGGCCTTGCTCAAGCGATAAATCTGGATGAGATGCAAATGTCTGACTGCAGTGCTGAGAGATGCCTCTTCATCCTCTTTGAGTTTGCCACAGCAGGCGGCGGCTCGGAACGCTGGGGAGCTGGGAGCGATGCGCAGAGATGGCTCAGGGCATCAAGGAGAGCAACCACGAGTTGGGACGCTTAGTGTGTCCTCCATGGCTCTAGATTCAGGGAGAGAGCAGAGTGGGGAGAATTGTGTCTGAGCTAGGCCAGGTATTAAGTTGAGCGAAAGCTTCAGCAGACCTGACTTCATTATTACCTTTGCTCTCTGCTTTTTATGTTAGCTTTCTGTGAATGTTTTAGCGTGCACGTTTCAGGGAGGAGTGTTCGTAGGGAAGGGAAATATTTGTTCAAATTAATCTCCAAGAGGGTCGCAAACCTAGATATTCTAGGTGTTTGCACTGGAAACTTGATGGTGACTCCGTACTCACCCTGGCAAGAGACAGGAGCAGCTGAGCGGCTCGTGCGTGCTGTTGGACCGAGGAGGGTAATCGTGGTTGTAATGAGTTGGTGGCTGCTAACGATGGCTGTGGTCTGACCATGAGCTCTGGGCAGGCAAGGATGCCAGGTCTGGTGTTCTTTTAAGGCTTAAAGTTGTTCTCAGAAATGACATAGGGTGGAAAAAGGATTGTAAGAAAAAAAAAAATTTGGAAAATCCAGCTCTGTTCACACGTAATTTGCAAAGAGAAAAAGAGGTGAAATTCATAAGGGAAATGAATCATTACAAATGATTTGTTCAGCTGGTGTAGAGAGATGACTTATCAATATCGATCTAATTGTAATTGAGACTAACTCCCTGTGGAAGCTGTTTACTGTATGAAGTGTTAGGTAACTGAAATAACCGAGTAAGCGCATTTTTTTTTCATACTGGAGTTACTCCAAAAGGTTTTAGTCAACATTGCAGCCTTCTTGTGCTGCACTTTCCAGACGTTACTGTATGAAAAAGTGCTTGGTCCAAAGACTTTTCAGAAGATAGTGTGACTTCCAGTTTAAAACCGGGCCTCAGCAGTACGAAATTACTTGCCCAAGGTCAATTAGGGTCTGTACCAGACTTTGGCGAAGAATCAAAATTGATTTAATCCAAGTCAAATGCTTTGGTTTGTGTGAAATTGTCCCAGAGCAGGAATTATTGGTATGTCTGCTGTAGAAGCCCCGCCTTGGCAAATTTAAGGATTTTATCCAAATGCTTGAGTTCTGAGGAGAGGGTGTGAAATCCTGTGTAACTTGCCCACTCTGTAGAAAATGAAGTATGTGTCACCTCCGGAAGGCAGCTCAGCCTTCGTGTGTGAAGTTGGAATGGATGTCCTACTGCATCTCACCCGGAGGTTAGGCATGGGCAACCACAGAAGGTGTTTTGAATTGAGTAGCTAAGCAGAAAGCATCTGTGGAAGAGAAATGCCACTGAGAATTCACAGTACAGCACCTGTGTGCAGCTCAAGGGTTGTTATCCTCTCTCCTTCTCCTGGCAGCTTCTTGTCGCAATTATTTTTTGGGTGGGCTACGGCTGCTGTTACTGTGTGACTGCTGCTGCATAGCAGATGATTTTCTGTCCGTGCTGCCCAAGTGTTTCTGTCCTGAGCGTGCCACTCAGTTAGTGGAATGGGATGAGCAACAAGAGTATGGGGTTATTTGTTTTAAAACGGAGAAATGTGGCAATTTCATACCCTGCGGTTCCTTCCTGACAACTCATCCTCCCGCGTCACATTGCAGTGAGTGACAGCAACCAGAGGCTATTCATAAGGGTGGCATCTCAGCATGTAATAATCATAATTACATGAAATAATAACTATCTAAAGGGCAGCATGGTGAGTGACAAGCCAGAGAATATACCTTGACACCTGCCAAAGATGTACTAAACACACAGAGAAATTTTCCCCAGGATCCTGTCACTTTGTCAACTAACAGAACCAGCCAGAGTTAATAAAATTACTCCAACAAAGTGAGGCAGGGTTTTTTCCCTTGCTGTCAGAGGCTCACCGCTCTAACACAGGTTCACAGAGTCGTCGAGGACTTTGATCTGGCAATGCTTTTGTTGTTACTATTTTTGGCTGTAATTAATTGGAGAAGTTCCTCCGCATGGGGCTTCATCTGATAATTATTAGCGATAATAATAATAATAATTGATAAAGTGCAGCTGGTGGCAGGCTTTGGGGACCTGGCTGAAAATCCCCGGAAAGGTTTGACATTTCCTTTCCTACTGTTCCTTCTCATGTTTAATTCTGTCTGTGTGTAAGGGCCAGAGTCCGGGGTGAGAAGTACCACGTGGCAGCTGATAGCACTTAGAGATTTTTACCCTGATGTGCAGCAGCAGGTGATCTTATATTGCACAATGTCTAATCCTTTCTGAAAAGCAAACATGGAAATTGCTTGGACAGACCCCTTTAACCTGAAAAAAATGGTTATGGGAAGACAGGAAAGGGATATTGGCAGATAATGCGTGTAGATAAAAGATGGACCACGACATCTAGAGTTAAGGGTATTGTGTGTGTTCCACAGGACCCGACCTTTTTAAATTATCTGCAAGTTACCCCAGTCTCCCGTAAAATGAAACAAAAGCTGCTGGACTCACTGCCCAAAAGTCCCTGGCTTGAATTGTGGATGGATTCAGAACAGATGTTCCCAGTCACCCTGAGTATCTAAGAGGAGTCATACTGGAGATGGGCCTGTGCTCCCCTCCTAAAAGTGTGGGAAGCACTGTAGGAATGGAAGACACAGGGCTATTTTTTTCATGGCTTGTTAAGATTAGACCACGTACATGTTAAGCGTCCCATCAGTGCTGTTCTTTGTCGCTTTAAAATTTCACACAGGACAATTAAAATTGGTGATAGGACTATTTTTGTTCTAAAGGATTGTGAGACCACATCTTGTTATATTCCCCGATATGGTCCCTCACTTCCTCGGGCTCCTGCACCTCCGTCTGCGCATCCTCCCTTGGCTTGTGCTCAGGTCCGAGAAGAAAGAGCAGCAAACGCCGAGGTGCCCGTGTCCCCGGATAAGGGCGTGAGACGTCACGGTTGTAAATAACACACCGGTGAAGTTCGTACAAGAGGTTTATTTATACTCCTGGCTGGATGCACCAGTGGTTTCCATGGGAATGGGAAGGGCTGCACAGTAGGACGGCTGCTCTTATTGCACATGATAGAGAGCTAATGGGGAGGGCTGCAGCCTCCTTAAGCCCTCGTTAATCCAACCCCCCGCCAGCTTCTCAGCCGTCCGTACCTCCGGGTCACGCACCGCTCGGAGCAGGTACCGCTTACAGGCAGGTCGTGGGTCATGAGGATAGAGATGCCAGTTTGAGGAAACAAATGCTCGTTCCCGTTGCAGTGAAGGGATGAAAATAAATTTTCTGTGTAGCCTTTTGGTGGTTGTTGTTCTGGAGAGTGGAGGTGAAGATGGTTTATTTATTTATTTATCTATTTATTTATTTGTATTCCCATAATGAAACTGCCACGGGGGAAAGCAGAACTGCAGGCACAGCTTGGTTCGTTCTCACTGGGACCAGCTCCTGTGAGGCTGCACAGAAAACCCAGTGGAGAATGCAGGTGAATTCAGTGTCGGACTGCTGATGGAACCTGTTTCCCCTCCTGAGGGACTGCCAGTCAGATTCTGTTCCCGGGGCACATTCCTGGCAGGTGTTTTCCAGATCCAAGCTTGGTTTTGGAGGGAAGGCAAAACCAGTCCAGCTTCCCTAGAGGGAAGAAGTGGCCATAACACCTCTGCTCTTGCTGCTCTAGTAGCTTTTCAAGGACACGACAAAACTCACTCCACTCTCCCGCCCTTGCAGCTACACGCCGTGGGCCGACCCGCTTTGGAAAAGTGGCTGTTGTGTCCATGCCCTAGCCCAGGCTGGGCTCCATGGTGGGACTGGGGTGGCTGCACGGCACCCACCCGAGTCCAGCAGCCCTTCTGGCAGGGAGGAGCTGCACCCCCAAGTTTTCTTGGATAGCCCTGGGGGGCTCTCGTGCTTAGTGTCCCTGTGACGGTGTCAGCCAGAACAAAATCTCGATTACCCCATCGTTTGCTTGGTGGGCAGGGATTTCTGGAAGCATGTGGGTTTCCTGGGAGCCACTGAGTGCCATCTGTCGGACGAGGGGCTTTGCTCCAGGGGCTGCAGCGTGCCGGGAAAACATAGAATCGTAGAACATCCGCAGGGAGACGGAGATTGGCAGGGAGAGGCCAAGGGCTGTTAATAATACAGTAGGTGGAGGAAAGCAGAGGATAAAACACACCAAAAATTGCATTCAGACAACACAGATGACAGTTATTTTGATTTGTAAATGTCTACCTAGTTGGAAAAGCTGCCATAAATAATACCTGGCTGTCATCCTGTCCTGATCCGCAGGCTGTGCCGAGCAGGGCTGCGCTCAGGCGTGGTACTGATGGGGGGCTATATTTTTCACAGTGTATATACAGGATAAACATATACTCTTCTCGCTCATGTTTGTCATTGACAAATCCCTGCTGCACCTGCACTATGTCATTACTGTGTTCAGTCACTTGAGTCTTATTTCAGAGACAGAGGGTTGTTGAATTTATTTATTTATTTTTAATATAATTTTCCTTCTTGTCCCTCAGCTAAGGCAGGAAGATCCCTCATCCCACGCTCTGGTTTTGTTGTTACACAAATTGGCTGTTCATTTTGGGTTTGCTGCAGCAGTCAGCAGCGGTGTCAGTGCTAGGTGGCAATCTCTGGGTAGCCCAGTAATGCACCACGCTGCAGATTTCTTCTCCCCCAGGCTGGGAAAGCACGTAAAACCAAGTCATTTCCAGGAGGATACTTGGCTATTGCCAAGATTTCACCTGTTTTGTGGATAAACAGAGCACTTAAATCTTTGGGGCTATCAGTATTTGTAGATGAATCTGTTTGAAGGCCAAGAGGGAGCGTTTGTCATTATCTGCTTTGCCCTCCAGACGCTGCAGAACATCAGCCCAGATGCAGGCCGGCCTGTCGGCCAGTGCCTGCAGGCAGCGCAGATTCGTACCTGCTGCTGTTCTTGACTGCAATTCAGTGTATAAGGATCTGTTTCTTCATTGGAGCAGGAACCAGCAACAAGAGCAGGTGTTTCTTTGGTGGGATTTATCTGAATTTAAGGTATCTACCAGCCCCTGAGGTGATGCAGACAAGCTGCCTCCCTACAGGAGCGTCCCACATCAGCCCAACCGCTACCCATCAACCGCTGCTCTAAGCTGTGACCTTTTTTTCTCTAGAGCTGCAACAACCTGCAGCCAAAGCAAAGCTGCTGCCTTTTGAGGACCCTCTGGATTCTTTTTTTGGTCCGTTCCTGCACCTCACATTGGCTATCTGCTTGGTTTGGGGCTGAAGCCTGCATCTGAACTCCCTCTTCTCTTGTCTGGCACAGTAAGCGCTGAGCCAAACGGCTGCCGACACACTGGTGCTGCAGGGGATCTGCACCCAAGGAAAGCTAATGCCTGGTTACCCGACGTTACACTGGCCACTGCTGTTCCAGGCTTTAGTTTTCTGCTACTGCCAGCCCTTTCTTGCTGTTTTTTTTTATTTTTATTTTTATATATGGTCCTTTGATGCTGGATTGTAGGCTTTCAGGATGATGGTCATCTCAGCTTGGTGTTTGTTGATAGTACGTACAGGGGCTGTTGGGTATTTGCAACACACGGTCCCATCATGTTGTGTTGTGTTGTGTTAAAGGGAAATTTCAGCCTCTTCTAGTTGTGTTGTCCGACAGCGTCAACTGGTTTCTGAAATTGCCTCCTGAAGACACTGCTCAGTGAGTTGGATTTTATGGTCAGGTAGTTGGTGAGAATGAAGAGAGACTGGGGAGGGTATTTGCTTTTCTCTGTCGGCTCAGGAACAAGCCCAGCATCCTCAGAGAGTCACCTTAGCTCAGCTGTGTCCTGTGTTTGAAGTCCCATAAATAAATAGCTGCAAAGTCCCCTGAAGGTTTGGGAAACATTTAGAGGCAACCCTAGATGGATTTATAGCTTCCCATCAAGAATCATGTGAAATTCATGGCTGTGTGTGGCTTTGTCTGGTTATTTGACTGAATTTTGCTTTGCATTCTGGGCTCAGACAGATTTGCAAGAGAAATTAAGGGGAGACAAAGTCTGCAGCTTGGACTGTGCACAATGTTCACATACCCTTGGGAAGCAAAGCTGCTGGGTGTTTTGTAAGGCTGTGAGCTCCAGACTAAGAAGGGAATTTCCCTGTTAAAGATGCACAAATCTTCCGACAGTCCTTTCTTTCAAAGTACAAACTGCTACCAATAATGCCACATCAGAAAATGCACTTTGCACTGTAGTTGACTTTCCTGCACCTTTTCTGCTGGCCAGCCTTCCTCGGATCCCAAAGCAGAATTTGCTGTTAAATCAAAATGCCTTTTCATTTTCTTTGCTCCGTGATTGATATGTCTCATCATGTCACAGAACTATATATAGCTTCTCCCTGCCGGCAGACATCGTGGCTGCTGCTGGCTGTGTCACCTCAGGTCGGATTAATTAACCCTGACATCATCCATTTTCATGGACACAGATCCCATTCCCTGCTGCTTGTAAACAGCAGCGGCTTACGGAGCGAATGCAGCAGGAGGCGATGGGGAGGCTGTGTAAACACCATCGGGTCGCACCGAGCCAAGGCATTTCCAGTGCCTACTAAAAAGAGCAGAAGCCAACTTTTCATCTCCTTGTTTTTCTTAGGGCTTAGCAAGGAACCAGTCAGTTTGCAGCAGCTCTGATTACAAACATTTGCTCTTTTCTTTAGCCCCCGATGACTCTGCTGTTGGCTTGGTGACAGCGTTGATCCAGTGTCAGTGCTCCAGCCGTTCAACAGCACTTGGCTGTGCTCTCCGAGGCCAAGCTGTCCCCAGAGCCTCGTAAGAATAGGTTTCCTTCGGAAGGGCTGTTCTGGCGGTGATGTCAGGGGGGAATTTGGGGTTGAGGAGCCAGGAGCAGGCAGTCAGCAGAGGGTTTAACCACCAGCTCTGAAAGGCTGTAATCGCTCTCCCAGCCTTCTGCAGGGCTTAAGGCCACGGGAGCAAAGACAGGCAGCTGCTCCAGCTCCGTAATACATACTCCCTTTGTCACTAGGAGCCCTCCCTGCGGCATTGCTGCTGTGCCTCTTGGGTTAGTGTTTTTCTAACTTGTGCTGCTCATCCGTACTAGCATTGAGTGGCCTCTTTAGGGAGCAAAAGAAAATCTGCCACAATTTCAAGGGAGAAATTGCTTCAAAGATCAGCTCCAGGTGACTTGTTCTTATGTGTGCAACCATTTAAGAAGGGCTTTTCCTTTCAATCTCTTTCCTTTTCCTACTGTTCTCCCAGATTCTTATTTTCCTGCGGTATCTCCCAAGCTCATGGCCTCGTACCCTTCTGCCCGGCCCCGCTGGCCAGCAATGGCCTGTGCTCTTGCAGAGCCAAACCTGCCACGAGCGCTGATGTGTCTGTGCTCCGTGCTGCAGAGCAGATGTTGGGGAGAGCCTTCAGCAGAAGGTGGGAGCACTGGTGGTGACCTGTATGTGAGCAGTGTCACTAAAGAAGGTGTCTTCATGAGCTGGAGGAAAGTCTGGGGCATTTTCAGGTTCCTACTGTGACCTGTTTAGAGCTGAAGTGATTGGAAGTCTCTGCAAAGTGTCTCTCAATTTTTAGATGTAGTGCCTTCATCCTGTCAGTTCTATACTTGCTTGTGAACTGGTAATGAACTGGGAGAGGGGACTTTTTTCGGTCTAGCACATATTCTCATCCACTCAAAGCCGATGGGATTTTCTGTTGATTCCTATAGGACGGATTTTCTTGTTATGGCTGAGCTTTGTGCGTGATGTCCCGTATTTCTGCTCAGCTTTTTAGGACTCACTTTTCGCTAACAGTTCTAGAGCTGAACATGTGGATACAAGGGACCAAACCCAGATCTCTGTCTTTAGGGTCCTGCAGCTGACTTTACCCCTTTGGAAAGAAACCCTGCCTGAGTGAAGAGTGAAAATGCAATGTTCCTGCTCACTGCTTGCTTTGCTGCGTTTTGGGACCTTGTAGCCTAAGGTCCTTTCATGCTGCTGTAGTCAGAGAAGTAGCCAAAAAGGGCTTCAAATTAATGCACGATTCCTCATCCTACTCCACTTCCCCCTTTGCATGGAGGCCTTCACGAGCCCAGTCCTTTGCAGGCCAATGCATTGCAACGTTCACAAGACCAAATGTGAAGGGCTGTCGCACTTCATGTTTGGGCTCTCCTCCGTTCCTCAGCTGTAATTTATTATTTTTTTTTTCATTCTTCCTTGTCTTGTTGGTGTTATTCCTGCTGAGAACTGGCAACCGAAACAGCAGTGAGTCAGTGGGAGTGGGAGGCGGCTGGGCTGAGACGTGCTTGGTAGGTTCCTCCTGGAGCCATGAATCTTCCAGTGCCTCTGCAGGACAGCTCTGAGGTCACCCCTGTGTTTAGGGATGGTGATGAAGGTAATTTCCCAGGGCAGCAGCTGGAAAGACTCTGCTTAGGTCTGGTGATGCGGGATGTATGAAGCAGCGGGGTGGAGGTGGGGACTGAGGGAGAGAAGTGGGGACAGGAGGGACACAGCAGAGCAAACATGACAGACACCCTTCTGGAGAAAGAGCATCCAGCTCCAGTGCTACCAGCCCTGACCATCTCGTGTGCCACCGGGGTTCGTATGAGTTCTGGTCTCCAGGGAGGGAAGGGGTCAGATACCTGGGGTCCCAGCAAAACTTGCCCTGCAGCAAGCCCTTGGCAGGTGTTAAAGTCAGACTGAGACAGAATTTTACAAAGTTCAGGCAGGTGGGGCTGGGATTTAAGGGGTCTGGGTTGGCTCGCTGACTTAGCCCTGGGTGACCTTGGCCTAGGTCCTGTAGCTGACCCTGCTGCTGCCGTTACTGAGCCTTGGCTTAGGACTTTGACAAATAAGCACTGTGTTAGTTTGGTTTTTGTTTGGAGCAAAACCGCTTCCCTTTTATTAGAAAATACTACTGAAGGATGGCAGGGGGAGAGAGCATGAGAGATTAAGTCTACTCATGGGCTGGATCAGAGTACAATATTTTGTCTCCTACTGTGCTACCAGCTGTATGAGACGAAAATGTCAGAAATCCTGCAGCAGGCAATTACGGTCGGACAGCAGGCCACTTACCGCCTAACCTCTGGTTCTTTGCTCTTGGTTTATAGCCTGAAATGAGGAGTCCTTCTCCCAAGGCTCGTTGCCTTACGCTTTCTTGTTGAAAGTCTGAACTGCATTTGTGTGCCTCGGTATGACCCTTGGAACAGCCAGTGGGATAATGGGAAGAGGGAGAGAGCTCAGCAGCGGTGTTGTGCTGGCCCCTTGGAGAAAACAGACTTGCCCTCAGCTCGGAGCGTTCCCTTTATTGTGCCTCACGAGCATCTTCCTTCTCCTCAAACTGTTGCACATGAGATTTATTTCTTCAGCCTCCATAGTATCCATTAGCTCCACATTTTTCCGGCTGCTATATCATTTTGTTGTTTCATGCCCATATTTTGTGAACTTCCCCAGGCCTGTTATTTTTCTTTTATTTCTCTTTGCGACACTTCTCATTCTGGAATGATCTGAACTTAATTCCTGTACCTTTTGCTTCGTTCTTTACTTTCAGCACACTAATAAAAATAATTTAAATAGTATTAAGCTACAGACAAATCTTTGTAGTGTCCCATCTCCCTTTAAGCTTATGCATTTCCAGTCCTTATTTTTCTTTTGTTCATTATGCTTAAGGCAGAATTAAACAAGGACGGAGGTGTGTGGTGTAGCTGTGCCTGTGTCAGAGCAAGACGAGCGACCCAGCCGCTGCTGGGCTACCTGTGCTGGGGCCTTGGCAAATAGGTGTGTGCAGCCCTGGTTGCCCAGCTGAGGGGAGAAGGTTGAGTCTCACACTGGGAAAAATTTTCATTACTGAGAAGCATAGAGCGTGTACATGCCCCAGTGTAGCTGACCCACTGGAGCGAGGGCTGGCAATATCTGAAGGTTCATTAGCAGTTGTCTTTAACCACAAATGTGGTTAAAGGTGTGGTCTGCATGATGCCAAAGCCGAACTTTGCAGACGATTTCCTTGCAGGACTTGTGGCAGGAAGAGTTACTTTTAAATGCCTTGACAGTGAAAAGCAGAGGGCTGGCTATTCACCATTAATTGATTAGTCTCTCTGGTCAATGCCTCTGTGGTGCAGGTTGGGACCAGACATTCCCCTCTCATCAGCGCGACACGCGTTCCTTGGTGGGCTGGCGGGAGATTGCCAGTAGGCTGGGGGAGTGACGCATTGCTGTCCTTGTGCTCCTTGGGGGCTGGGTCCCCTCGGTGCCACCCCTCCTCGCCCCTGCTGCCAGCACAAGCTGCGAGCCGCCTGTGGCCGTGCGTTTCGCTCGTGAGCCGGAGGAGAGCAGGGAACTGATGAACCTGTGCCGCCACCAGACCTGTGTGAGGAGAAGCGGGTTTGTCAATCAGCGTGTTTTCTTTATTTGTTCAATGTACTTTGCTGAAGAACTATTAGACATAATTGGTTCTGGATTACTGCACAAACCACATTCAGATAACACTTGTCACCTTGGGAATAGCTGAAGATACATAACAACCCAGCAGCAGCCTGCTCGGGCTGAAGGACTTTGTGTGCGTGTATGTTTTGTCTTTGGTTTGTTTTTAAACGCGTCTTGAAGAATAAAAACAGGCACATATTTTAAGCAAACACTTCCTTGCACAGATCTCTTTTGTTTTGAAACTTCAAGTGTGTTCCTTTCGCGGATCAACGTTATTGTGCTGCTCTTCTGATGCAGTGCCAGTGATGTTTATTTTCTTAGCTGAAATTATTTCCTCAACAGATTTGCTTTTGAAAGGACACTGCTCTGCATATATCTTATTCAAACCTAAGCTCACCTCACTACTGCTCTGCTCTTCCGATAGGTACCTTGCAGATAGGGAACAATGTTTGTATCCAAGCCAGCTCAGAAGTACATCAAAATCTGTGTGAAACATTCTTTAAGCAAATGAACTCTAAAACCCTGGGCTTGATTATCTTGGAGAATCCCTGCTGAAACTAATAAGGCAGCATCATGCAAAAGACATTCTAGGCTCAATAGTACCGAGTATTAATTATTGTTATCTCTTTGCTAGCTGTTAGCAGTGGTTACAGCCCTGCAATTTAGCTTTCCAGCAGAAAGAAAAATACTGGAACAAAACTAGAAAATAAAGCTCGATATAAACGTATCAGCCCTGAAACAGAAGCTGTCATGGTGCACTGTGGTTCCTTCCCCAAACCACAGCCCAGGATGCCTTTGCTTTAAGAAACTGGCTTTAAAAGTGTCTGTGCTGGAGAGCAAACTTTGCTGCTGCTTTCCTTGTAGAACTTTTTCTTGCGCTCCTGAGGGCGAGGAGAAGCCCAGAGGGTAGGTAAGGAAGAACTCAAGGTGTCTTTTCAAGTCTACCATGTGCTCTCCAAGAGAAATGAAACTTGGATGACTTTGTACAACAGTGACATCTGGTGATACCCATCAATATTTACTGTTTCCATCTGCTTTTTAAGAGGGTGGAGTTAAAGTGTGCAAATTCCTTATTACTTGAGAAGTAAGTCAGAGCAAAGCCCTTGGGCTTGACTCCAAACCTGCTGGGGCTGCTCCTGGCAGCCAGTTTGCCCCATTTGGTTTGGGTATGCCAGTGCTACAGTGTGCTGATGTTTTGTGGGCAAAGGCTGGATGCAGAGCCACAGCACCGGCAAGGAAGGGGGTGCTGTGCTGTGTGGAGTGGGTTGGGTGACAAGCTGTTCTCTGCTACTCAAGTGAGAAGAGCCGTAAATCTCTACCTCCTCATGAAGGCCTCTCACATCTCCCAGTAAGGAGGAGACTGCAATCCTTGCTGGAAGTATGTTATTCCCGTCGCACACTTTGATTCTTGGTTAGGCCATATTTTTATCCAAACCGGTTCAGCCTTTCTAATTATTAGGGGAAAAATGTTCAAAACAGATGGAAAGTGCTTTCTAGGGATGAGGAATACTTTGCTGATCTGTCTATGCTCCAAAGTCAAATAGTGAAGTGTTAGTGGAAGATCTGTGGTTATAAGCCACAGTTTTTTCCCTGTGGATCCTTCTGCCATCAGGGGAATTGATAATGTACCTTTCCTCTTTCCTTGCTGAGTATGGACTGTCCCTGCCTTCCTGCTCAGTTTGCTCCTGGGGCCGTCTCCTGGGGATAAAAGGGCACATTCCCACTAAATGGAGAGGAGGGTATTTGCTGAGCTGCCTGTCATCACCTGGAGGGCAATGTGCCATGAAGTTGTATGTTGCCTCTTTTTCTTCTTCCTTCCCAGTATTTGTGCAAATGAAAGCAATGCAGAAAAAAAGAAAAAAAAAAAAAAGAGGTTTCTGTGGGTGAATTCAAATTTGTGGCGTGTTGGAAAGAAATCAGGTTATTCCCCTCTTCAAGGGATTGTAAATGGCTTTAGGCCTAAATCCTGGCAATGCATCTAGACCACCTCCCAGGATCCATGCTCAGGTGAACACTTGATGCCTGCTGTTATGGCTCTTGAAAAGAGAGCGAGCTGTGCTCCTGAGGGCAGGGACTGGGGACTCTGCTGTACTGCATCAAGCATATAAATGATGCTTAACAAAGAACTAATAAGAAAAATGATAGTTGGGATGTGCAAACACAGGGGACAGAGGGGGAGGCCTGTAGTGAGGCTGAATTTGATCTCCTTAATATTAGCTATTGTACATGCACAATAAGCAGAATCAGTGAGATTATTCCATACCTGTTTCTTTCCAAAGGATAGAATATGAACTAAATCACCCCTCGGAGAGCAATAGTAAGATAATATTTTCACACCATTAGTCAGATGCTAAAATGCCAATACACTTTTCCTTTTCCCTGGTAGTATAAAACTAGAAACAACAGTCAAACAGAAAGGTATCACCTTGTATGCTGCCCAAGGAGGTTTTTTTCAGTTCTGGAAACTTTACTGTAATGAAAAGCTGCAGTCGCTGTATGTTTGTTTCCAGATAGTCCTGGATTTCTTTAAGAAATCTGTATCCCTCTAGTACTGGTTCATGTGTGCCTGAGGTTTCTGATGTGATGCTGTGTTTTAACTCTTCACAAAATATCAGTAAATATTCCAAAGGAAAAGCTTAGGTTTGGATGTATTAAAAAGCAGATAATCCCTATGGTCTAGAGAAGGGAAAGACAAACTATGCCATAGGTAAAACCCATGGCATGCATTCATACGGATGGACGAATGCTTTGAGAATCGGAGAAAACAGAAGTAGACACCATGTTCAACAGGAGGAAGGACCAGAAACTGTCAGGCTTGCTTAGGGGAAGATGGGGAGAAAATTGATGCAGCCTCTTTAAACAAATTGCTCATTTCTATGAAGTTTGACCTGCTGCCTGCTCTCGAGCAGCCTCTTGACTCCCGTTTATGTCACAGGCTCCAGTTCAGCTTTGCCAAGCTGGGGTCAAAGTGCTTCGGCAGGGCTGCCCCAAAGAACTCATAGCCTTGAGCCCCTGGGCTCCTCTACCATCTGTAGGGCCAAGGACCTGTGTCTTGTTCTCCCCTTCTCTCCACTTAGATCCCTTGTCCCTGGATTTCCTCAGGAGCCTCTTGAAGCTGCTTCTGCTCCTGGGAAGCTGGGCCTGTCCCACAGCCTGTGCCTCCCTGTATTTCATCTCCCTAAACCTACTGCTACACTGGAAACCGAAGGTTCCCTTGTAGTCCCTCAGGGATCCTTATTGACTTTTATGGTCTTTAAAAGACCTCTGCATGGATTTGTAATCATTCTACGTGTACACCAAGAAACATGAACATAACTGGTAATTAATTTGTTTTAATTGTTTTTATATAATCCCCGTGAGCGACCTCATGTTTTGTTTTGCATCTGTTATGTTTCTGACTCAAATTTTAATGCCTTAATGGGAACAGTGCCAACTGCTGTTACACTGAGCTATGAGCAATCTCCTGGCACACTTCCAGTCCTTTATTGTGGAACTAACTATACAGCACTGTAATTTAACTAGCAAAATGTGGCAAATCACTATTATTAATAACAATAAATCTATTTCTGCAGGTTGACAGCATTAAAATAACAAATTACTCTGTAAAGAAAGCTGGTAATTTTGGGTGCTTTCTACTGCGATCATTGCAGAAGCGTAATATCCATTATTAAGAGCCTTTTGGTGTCTCATGAAGGAACTGTTTGCACATGACAATGCATCGTGGTACTTACTACGGGGGAGGATACAGAGGCCTTGGCCGTTGCTATTTCAGTAATTCATCATTTTAATTTAAATGTTAATGGCAGTATGGCGCAGGTTAAGGAAAATTGTCTGCCTCTCTTGCTTCAAATCCCCCCTTTTTTAATAATCCTGTCTCGTTCAGTTAGTCAGATCTTAATGCCCAAGATCTTAATTTCTCCTCTTCATTTCCGTTCTCTCTACTCTCTGTTTCTGTCTCCATTCTTGAATCTGCAGTGCCCTGCAGTGTGCAAGTTCCAGCAGATTTAGCCAAGTGCTTGATCTGTACGAGGCTTCAACCACAACAGCGATGCCCACTGGGCACTCGTATTTTTAAAAGTTAGCAACTGAACTGCTGCAAACTGCCACTGGATTGCAACTGGCCAGTCACTGCAAAAAGACCAAGCTGAAATCACAGGTTTGACATTACTTTCAGGCCAAAGTTCCTGGTAGACTTCACATACCGAGCCTGGAGGTTTTCCTGAAGGTCTTGGAGCAACCCCCATCCAATCCTATCCAATCCCCATCAGGGGAAACCTGAGCAAGTAACCTGAGTTCTGCGTCGTGCTTGTGTGAGTCAACCCTAAAAGTCTATAGCCAAAGTGAAGTCACATCAACCCCTTTGCATCTAAGCAGCTCTACCAAGCAGTGACTGCGAGGGCAATGACACGTGTGTGCTGACTCCTCGGGGTGAGGGTGGGGAGATGTGGGCTGTGGGTGGTGAGAGGGAGGTAATTGAGGTTATGATAGGGAACTGGTGGCTGTGTGGGAGTTGGGGCTTGACTGACTTAACTGCTTCTTTCCGTTGTTTCTGTGCTTTGCGTTGGCAGGATGGGCGCTCTAGCCAGCTTCAATAGGAGTTAAAATAGTATGGAAAAAGAGAACACTGGAATATCTGCCTCATAAGTTGCAGGCGCCGAAATGTTCTTGTATAGTCTGTTTGTAAAGTCACTGTTTTGTCTAAGAATTTATAATATACGTGGGGGTTTACTCGTTTTCTGGTTGTTATTTCTGAGCAGTCCTTATCCAAACCCATGGGAGGTAATGGAGAGGTTGTTACTGGTCATTGCCTCAGCCCTTCTGCTCATTCACAGATTGAGCAGAAAGCTTCAAGGTACCGTTTTTTGAAGGGGGAATGTGAGACCGGCTTGTCTGTTGATTGGCTTGCAGAAACAACAGCACCGTGTTCCCTTGCTCTAAGCTCTCCCAGCCTAAGTGGGTAGGTGTTGATCTGGACAGGGGTTGGAGTGGAACCGTGCTGGAGGCCTGCAGAGTATGTTCTGCAGTGTCATCTGCTGTCAGCTACTCACCAGCTGATGCCAATAAACTCCTCTGCAGCTCAGGCATGGCTTACTGTTAGTGACTCACAGCTCTTTAAAATACAGCCTTGGGAAGAGCAGCATATGCTTAGAAGAATGTCAAAAAGAAAGGCTGCAAGGTGACAAGATCAGAAAGAATAAATATGTGATTTTGAGATAACTGGATGGAGAAGAATAGTAAGAGAATGGAAATAAAAATATTTGCGAGGAATTAAATGAAAAAGCCACACGCAAAGAGAGCTGGTTGATAAAGCTATGGGAAGTCAAGCCCTGGGAGTTAAGGAAGGGACTGTGGTCCAGAACTTGGTCACCACGTGTTTGCCCCTGCACAAATCTCAGCGAGTGCAGTCAGACAGGCTCCTGGAAAGTCTGTTGGGTGAGCAGAAGGAGACTGGCACAGTTTGCTAAATGGTGTTCAAATAGAACAGCAGTTAGTGTGAAGAAGGAGCTGAGGCACCTGCAGATCTACTGGCTGGTGCAGCTGAAGAGGTTGCGTGGGGTGGGCTGCAGTGGGCTGCCGTGTTCCTGCTCAACTCCTGGCATGTAAAAGAAGTGGCTTAGAGCTGCTGCAGCAGGGACTTGCTGGTGTTTTGATTGGTGATGTGTTTTATTTTCTAGTCCCAGTTTTTCAGGGGGAGTTAGGAAGGGAGGAGGCTGGAAATCACTTGGTGCTCGGTAAAAGCAGAAGATCCATCTCCTCAGGCAGCTGGCTTGCAGCAGGATGGAGCCTGCCTGCTTCTGCATGGCAACCCACAACTGCCTCTGGTGATGGCTTGAAAGCTCTCCTTGCAGAGCTCAAGCTCGCAGGCTTCTCTTGTGGTCGTTCCAAGTGCTTAGTCAGTTTTCTTAGAGATTAAAGTATCTCCTAGGTAGCTGAGTGGACTCTGCAGGGTTTAGTCCATGGCCATCCACAGCTGAGGTACCAAACATGCCATACAGAGCTGGTCAGAGCGATGCAGCCCCTTGTGAGCACTAACAGGCAAATACTGCTTTGAGCTCTCATCCAGCCTAATCTCCCGATTGGGCTGCGATAACTCAAGTTTAGCAAGTTCGACACCAGCTGCTGCTCTCTCAGACAAGTGCCTGTAGTTCCAAGGAACCCCAGTATCGATGGGTTTCTGAAGGAGGTTGTGGGCTCCAATTCCTTAAAAAAAAAATTTAAAAATCCTAGTTTATTCTCTGCTGGTTTTGTTCTTTGCATCCCACCCTTTACTTTCAGCCAAAGATCCTATGGCACTTAACAAACAAGATGAAGCACTTGACCCTTCTGAGTGTTTTCATCCTGTTGATTTGCAAAGCAGCCAAATCCTTGGTCTGGTGTAGTGGAGCAGTGACATCCCTAAGCCTTGCTTCGCTGTTGGAGCGTTTGGTTTGCAGCATGTCCCAGATTTGCTAGTCTTTGAAGAGTCACGACAATTTTAAGGAGTAGATTTGCAGCAAGAGCCTGGCTTTGGTGATCTACTTGATGTTTTTCTGTTTTCCCTTTTTGTTGCTTCTGGCCTGTCCCTGCTATTCCGAGACAGCACTAGGCATGTCAGAATAGGCTGTAGTCTCGGCAAACAGACTGCTGGGGACTGTAAAACCTCCTTTTTTTATTAAGTCTGGAAAAGCATCCGGCAGAAGCATGTAAATGAGTAAGCCGATACTGGGACTCCTATTTTTCTTCACTTAGGTCGCCCACTGTGTGAACTCCGGTTTCCTACCAAACATCTCACACTGTGTGTGTGCTGTCTGGGGGGACAGGGGTAGTTACCGACTTCAGATCTCTGTTCCTTTGGTCTTGGCCTCTAAGGATGTCAATAGTGAATTTATAAGCCTCACACCTCTGGTATTGCAGAGCTTCAGCTTCTGGGACAAGGTCATGCAAGCAGCAGGCCGTATACTTGGCTGTCTGCATGAGGACATGGCTAATATTTAAATCTGGTTATATTTCCACTATTTTGTTATTTGAGCTTCTGTCTTCTGCAGGAATAGAGATACAGAGGAAACGTGCATTGTTGCAAAACTGCATTAAATAGGAAGTTGGCAAGTCAGCAGTGGTGTAATTTCTGTCTCACTGTTTCACAGCGATTAAACAAATGAACAAAACAAAAAAATAGTTTCTCTTATCTTAAAAGACAGAGGCCAGTGATACCAGAGATGGAAGGCACTGGCTTCAGTGACTGGAACAGTTATCTGCAAATTGGCAACTGATCCTGCTGTTTGTGTCAAGATAACGAGATGTTAAAATAATGAACCAAAATGCAGACTACCTGGAGCTGATTCCAAGCACTAAGAGCTCCACTCCTAAAGATTTTATCCCTTACTCAATCTGCAGCAAGAATTTGAAGCAGGATTGTGCATCTCGTGGGACTCTCATGGTCCTCAGATCTCCACTGAGCAGAATAAGAGGGTTTTTGCCAAGGGAATATTTGTGGGATCTTTGCATGGTGCAGGCACTGCACTCGCTATCCCATTACTAACAGCAAGCTGATGGTGGGAGCCAGCAACCAGAGCTCTACTTTTTCTGTGGGTTTTTTTTTTCCTTCTTAACTTTATCTTCTATTGCAAGTGATCAAAACAAAGTGACATTACAAAGATTGTCAGTTTAAAATTTGAAACTGCTCTGTGAGTGCAGGGCATGGTGATAAACAGATTGTTGGACTTGAATCTGCCTTCTGGAGAAAGAGCACAAAGGTGTGGTGGTGAAAAAGGAACTGCTGATCTGTAGCTACCTGGAGTAGTTGCTTTGGGGTGAAGCAGGCTAGTTGAGTGGAGGGATGTGTTAGTGATATCAGTGATTAAAGTCTGGTTTCTTTCATCTGTAGGTTCTTGAATAACTTTTTATTAGTTTAAATTGGGTGGCAAATGAACATCACCTTTGATCTAGAATGGTACTTCCTAATCAGTGAGGCCTGAGCTCAAATAACAAAAAGCAATTTACATTGATAAGACCAGTAGAAAGATCTGAATCCTGAAGAGCAACCTGCTCCAGCATTATTCGAGACAAAAGGAAAGTGGAGGTGGATCTTTGGGAGCCAGAAGGAGCTGAAGGTCAGAGAACTGACATGGATTGTCCAAGCGCAGAGAAAGGCAGTGACACCACTGAGGTCATTCAAGCCCTGAGCTATTTCACATGACCCTTATTCCAGGTCTAAATCATTAGAGACAGGGTCTTGACCGGTCTCCTAATCTGAAAGCTGAGAGCATTTTTGGTGGATAGAATGACTGGTTTGTGTGTGTGACTGAGAGCGGGGGGCTCAGAACATTGGATGGGTGTGTTTTCTGCTCATGTCTTCATTACAGGACTACTCATGCAGAACCAAAACAGTAAAAAATAACTTCTTTCTGCAGGTACTTACGATATAATGGCTTTATTTGAAAAAATCCAAGTACCTAAATAGTGTGGTTTATTTTATTGGTTAATATCTAAAGGATATTCCTTATCAGGTTTGACAGGTCAGCTTCTTGGCCTAACTTACTTAACAGCATCTCTTCAATGCTGAATTCCCAGCTTTTGTTGGTCTGTCTCATAGCCGGGGTGTTATCTAGCGTATGGAATTTGATTTATTTCTGTGCTGGCATGTCCAGAAGAATCCGTGTCAAGAAAACAAACTTCATGTCCCCTTCACAGGAGATCTTGGCTGCTCTTTCTCTAAAAGCTACCCACTAAAAGCTTTATCACTCAGCCTTGTTATTACCATACTAAACGGAACACTTCAGAGCTTAGCGGCTTAACAAGATAAAACCAGGCTTTGCGGTTAATGTGGTTACTGTAGGCATGCACACGGGGCCGGCAAGCAGAGCTGCTCACTTCCTGCTGGCCCAGCTGTGGATTGGAGGAAAATAACTTTGCTAGATAAAGCCTATGAAAGCAGGCATTTCAAGATATATTTTAGCATTATCAGGGTAACGTGCTGGAGACTGACCTAAGGTAGAGAAAAGTATCCCTTCCTCCCTGGCCACCCTGCTGTGCAATTTGTATCCTAACCAGATTTGCTGTTTGCCTGGCTCTGTTTCTGTAATTCTTTCTCCAGTCAAGTGCTGGGTTGTGCAAGGGTGTTTTCCAATTCAAAGGGACAGATGGGGATTCCCCTTCTGACACCGTGTCTTGAAAAGAATCTGGAAGGCTTTTTTTTTTTTTTTTTTTCCTGGGAGTAATGAGTGTCTCGTGTTGTCTGAAATGTGCAAGTTTAGAAAACTTTTCTTCTCTGTACCACATGCTTTTTTGTTGGGTACCTGATGAAGACAGATCTGGATTCTCAGCTGCTAGAACTTCACATGAACTTGGTTTCTGGTGTTTCCTTCCTCTACAGATCCAGGTTTGACTCCTTAGGATAACAAAACACGTACTTTCTCCTGAAATACTTCTGAAGAAATAAATTTGCAAGTGTAGCTCTGGGATCCTTTTCATCGACCTTTCCAGAATTTCTGATTATATCTTGGTTTTAATTAAGGCATAAGAAATACAATAATTAGACAAATCTACAGAAGACGCCCAAAGGCAGCTTTCTATCTTAAGCCCAAGAAGCAGGACACATTATGGTTCATCTCTTCTGGTGTTAGTTGATTCAATGTTCAAGAGAGATCTGATTGTTACGAAAAGTCAGTCCTTTTATTTTCCCTTCCCAAAAGGATCAAACCTTTTCAACCTTCCTTGTCTGTTTTTTTTTATTGTTGCTGTTAATATTCTGCTTTTATTGCTTCCTTTCTCATCCCTACATTTGGTTCTTCTCTTTTTTTTTTACACTGAAGGATGAGCTGTCCTCCCACAGCGAAAGCAAATTTACTATCCCAAGGCTCTTTGCTTAGACAAGGCAGCCATTTTTAATCAAAGATTTTGCAAGCAAAAAGAACATCCATCTTCTAGGACACTGCTAACAAGGACGTTTTTGTGGTTGTCATTGTGTACTGGCTTCATATCAACTGGAATTGCCATGAGCTGAAAGGTAGCCCAGGCTGTTTGTGGATTGCACAGCACTGCTCCTCTGCTCCTCCTGTCCCTTCTCAGCCTGGATACAGGGCAAACAAATGACAAACATCAGGATGAGAGGGGTGGGGAACATATTATGTCCAATCTGTGCTTTGCACACCAGATCATTTCATGCTGAGGTACCTCCTCTTACCAGCTCTTGTGTCTCAATTCTGTGTTGCT
Source organism: Baryphthengus martii (assembly GCA_013396935.1). Classification (NCBI taxonomy): domain Eukaryota; kingdom Metazoa; phylum Chordata; class Aves; order Coraciiformes; family Momotidae; genus Baryphthengus; species Baryphthengus martii. The sequence goes on from VWZK01017961.1 coordinate 472,187, forward strand.
CCTGCTAAAGCCAGCAGTTAGTTCTATAGTACCCAGATGGGTATGTTTAAGCGTATGAATTAGTATTTGGAGCTATAGTTCACATTGCTGAGGAACATACTTTTCATGCACACAGCATGCAATAAAAAAAGCAGTTTCCAGAGCACAGTTCCATCCCAGTAATTCTGACAGTCTTTCACTCGCCAAATGCTTGAGCTCACTCCTAAGGCTTCCAGGGAGGAAGGAATAATAACCAATTAACAAACGTTATCGATGCTTATGGATAACGCAGTGCCTGTGCTCTAAGCATCAGGAGCAGGTGTTGCAGGTAGGGGGAAGGAACATTGATGAGCAACCTCTTGAATCTTCTACCTTGTGACCTGTCTAGGAGCTTTAACTAAGAATTTATTAGTGCAGCCATTAATTACCTTCTAGGGCTTTAGATTACGCTTCCTTATTTTGATAGTTTATAAATTGTATTGCAGTGTTTCATTATACCTCTCGTGCAATGTTGTGATCCTCTTCAGCCTCTTCGCACACGGTCTGTTCCTGGTGGGCTTGCTCAAGTTTTGTACGTGACGACCGGAGATCCAGCCTTGATCTGGTAACCTTGAGTGGTTCCAGGGCAGCATTGTAGCACCTATGAGATACTGGTAATAATTCTGTGTGTTACAAGGCAAACTGCCTTTCTGTTCACCCAGAGATGTGCAGCTGCTGGGTTTAGAGTTTTGGAAGCCTAAAACCAGTGTATGATAGGTTATGAGGAAAGACATCTGCCTGCGTACTCAGGAACCAGTTTGAGAAGGGAGTACCTGTTCTAATTCTGGTAGGATCAGTACCACCCAGTCCTTCCTAGGGACGTGGGTGAGGAAATGGTGAAGAACTGGTGTTCCTCAAACCCTTCTCCAGCATTGTCATCATGCTTGCTCACAGCTCTGCAGATCCATTCCAGGCCTGATGGCATCACACGTGAGGAGCAGGGGTAGCTCAGTGAATGATGTGCTCTGTTCGACGCTAGTGGCTTCAAACTTCACATTCACAGATAAGTCTCGCCAGGAAGGTGCTTGCCACGTCAGTATCTGCAATTCTTTGCCATTATGCAAATTGCTTGCAGGAGTGAAATGCTAAAACAGCTGAAAACATTTGAATTCTGTGCAAAACGTGTATTTTGCATTGCCTGTACTGATTGTAATTTATCTTCATTTAATTAAATAGGTACGGAATGTAGATTTTCAGTTGTAATACAAAGTAGTTGACTTGCAATATTTATGTAAGCCTTATACTTCATAGGTATTTGAATTTCATAGTAATTGTTGGTTTGCAGGTTTTTTTTCTGTTGATTTTCCTTTGGACACTTTGTGGTATATATCCAGTGAAATTTGTCTCGCTGGTTGAAAACACAGAGGTGGACTCTGTCCACATTTAGCTGCAGCAAAATTTTGGCACCTGTGGAATCTCTTCTTGCAGAGAATGTGACACAGGAGTCAGATGTTACCCTCTGCTCAGACTGGGCAGCATCTCAGCGAAGCGTTTAGACACGTGGTCTTTGGCGCGGCACTGGCCTAATATTCCAGAGGCTGAAGTTCACTTCTCAAACCTACATTTGAGACCTTAACTATGTCCCTCATGCTTAGGTACAGTTTTGTGATGAATCTGAGCCCACCTCCAACTCTCATCTTGCTGCCCAGTGGGGGAGAACTCCTCAAGGCACTGTCTTCACTCCCAGCTCCCTTCAGGGCCCGAGGAGATTCTGCAGTGCAGTGCGTTGCAGGTGGTGTTGAAGGTCTGGAAAGTGCCTAGTGGGTGTCAAAAGGAGCTTTCAGTCAGAAGCTGAATGTTTAATAAAATAGATTTCTCAGGACAAGAAAAAAAAAAAAGGTTAAAAATAATAGAGTGAAATAATTGCTATCTCTGGAAATTTCAATTATTAGCCAAAATATCCTGAAATCAAAACCTTACTGACATTCAGCCTCAATTATATAAAAACCATTGGGGACAGGGAATATGTTCATATAAATGAGGTCTCTGATAACTGAGGGAATTTTCAATGTACTTAATGGATGTCAAGAGACTTGACCCTGTTTTGAGTACCAGGGAGTCTCAGATAATTGAAGTTTGGATAATCTAGGTTGAACTGTAGAATTTAGCAAATTAAGATAACACTGAGGGTGTGCGTAAGTTAATTTTAGTTCTGACAAATGAAACCAGTTTAACTAGCTTCGAGACTAAAGCCAGTAGACAGCAGGCAGTGTGCCACAAGCTGCAGTTATCCAAGGCATCACCTACAGCCTCAACTAACGCTCTCCTGCCCAGCCTCTAGAAGGGTCCATACGAAGAGGTGAAGGGTGATTTAATTTCTCCAGCTTGCATATAGCACATGCTGTCACTAGGGCTTTTGGCTAGTAGGAGGGGGACTTGGGTGATGAGGATTTGTGTCTGCCCCAAAGAGAGCCGAGAGCAGCGGCCGCTGGCTGCGCAGCAGGCTCTGCAGCGGCTCTTGCTGAGAAGGATGCGGCCAATGAGAGACGGACGCAAGACACAAAACTGCAGTTCTCCCAAGACTGCAGTTCCCAGTGTTGTCCGATGTTCCCAGTGCATACATGTTCACCCTCCTTCCCTCTCTTCCCTCCTCCCTCAACTTGCATACTTTAAATAAATATTTTAATATATTTCTAGATTTCCAGGAGGGGGGAGAAAGGAATTATTAAAGATTAACTATTAGTACAGTGGTTTAAGGATATGAGAGATGCAAGACAGTATGTTTCCCTACAAACCTTGCATTAAATCAGTTCCCAAAATCTGAGAAGCTCACAAAAAAGTCTTTAACTGACAGATCTAAACAGACTTGGTGTCTGGAATTTTGTTTGTTTTCTCCTGTCTTGTCATGATGAGAAGCAGTACCTCTCTCTCCTTAACACTTTTTGTTTGAGTGCTAGACCCTGAAATACTTCAAGAGAGAACTACCAAGGGAGAGGAGAGATGTTCATGCAGTGACAGTCCAGGGGACTCCTGGGAGCTCTTGGGCAAGACAATTGACATCAGTAGGACTTGGTTTTTAGCAGTGTGGGTCTCAGTGTGTCTTTGCCTGTAATGTTGAGGTGTTAATTCTTTCTTTACTGGCTGCGGAGAGAAAAATTAGTTAGATGATGTAGCGCTTCGGGAGTAATTAAATGTGGGTTATACGAGAGGCGATGGAGGAATTTTTGACTGAGGCATGGATGAAATATTTGGCCAATATGTTGTGTATCATAAAATGTTCTCATCTTTCAAAAATATGTGCTTATTCTTAAAATACGCCCTTTTGGCAATAGGAGGGTAGTGACAACGTGGTAACCAGCGAAGGCGTTCTTCGTGAGCATTTTAACTTGACACAGGCTCCGTCTGTCGGCAGCAGTGTTTATCGGAAAGCGTAACAGCTACATAACATCAGTGGAAAGAGGCAAGTGCACTACGTTTGTTTTATTACAATGAGCCGTTGGGAACCCCAGATCACCCTGGGACTTCGATATGCTGGGCAGTCTGTAACCCTCTACCTTCTAAATAGCCAAGAAAAAGTGGAATAAATGAAAGGGTTGTCCTCTAAAAGAGGGAATGGAAGCATGGTGCTGTCAAGTGACACACCTAAGGTTAGACAAGAAAGTATAGAGAAAATTAATCTCACCAGCTCGCAACCAGGGTCTCAAACACGTAGCTGATAGGAAATGGGTGTGTGCCAATGCCTAGACGGGGAGCAGGGAGGGGTAGTTTAGACCAAATGTCAAAGGGGGTGGTTTTAGGGAAGAAAAACAGAAACAAAAGAAGCTGTATTAATCTGTAGGTGAGTGATAGCTGGAAAGCTATTACTACCCTTACAGCATTAGACATAAGCTTTCCTTGGGAGCGTCACCAAAAAAGGAGACAGGACAACGCCAGCTATTTTCTACAGCAAAATTACCATCCTGAGAACCACAGGGAAAATGCCTGAGACCGCAGACTGTAAACAAGCTGAGCCACTGGCAGGCTTAAAAACCAATGTTTTTTTAAAGTGTGTGTTACAACCGCCTCTGTTTACTTAATTGCAATAGAACATTGTATTTTCCTTAAGAGAAAATTGAGAAAACCTGAAGGGTGATTCTGTGGTTTGCAATAAACAAACATAACTATGAAATCGAACGCTACCTAAACTACAAAAGCTAAGTACATGAAATGCCCCCAGTGCAAGCTTGTCATTCAAGTGCCAACTGTCATGAGTTGAGTACTTTCCATAAAGCATAGTTTTAGCCTTTATCTTAATGTCAGTACTTTGTTATGATTGACCTTCTTCTGGCTGGAAGCCCACTTAAACTAAACAATGCTATTCTGTTCTGAAGAGGGCGAATAGAGAAAGCATTGTTACTTGGTAAAATGTCTTTGGACTGAATCCCAGATGGGAAGGAAGTGGTGTAATTACTGTACTCAATACCGAGCACTGTAGGGGCACGCGAGGCAACGGCTCTGCAGCGAGCGAGGAGCAATCCTACACCTCTGCTGACTGTCAGCCTCTACCAACGGAGCAATTTTCATATTACTGTTTTATTTGTTCTGCTCAAGCAAAAACAACTGCACTTGACCACTGTAAATCAAAAATTGAAACCAGATTCCCTAAGCAAATAAGAGAAAAAAAAACTTAAAAGAGCCTGCTCAGCTCAGAGGGGCTGTTTGGCAATGGTGAGCGCAGTCAACTAAGCTGTTGCATGATTTTTTTTCTTTACCTGTAGGAGGTAAGTCGTATTCTGTTCCAAATCCCACAAAATTATCTTCTGATTACGACTCCTTTCAATACAGTCAACACTGTGAAATCTGTCTGATCCGAATACTAGAATCTCTGCTTTTGAACTTGTCACAAAGTAATGTATAAATGACATTTTAACGTGTGTGTATTATGATATGAATTCTTCCTGAACACTGCTTTTGTAAAATAGCATAGGAGGCACATTTATTACAAAGCTTTACCCTATTGTGATGAGAGAGTTCTCTTTTAAGTGGAAAATGAACTCAGTTATGCTATTGTGATTCAGTTTTATCTTAAAAGCATCTCAACAGAAGTGGAGAAGGTGAATTATTCCAGATGCTGTAGCAACCCATTGCAAGAGATGCTTTTTGCCATGGACAGCTCAATCTTAAATGCACAAAGGACGCTGGAGGAATTATTACTGCTATCTTACAGTGAAGTAACATAGACATGCAATTACTCACAGCCATTTGGGAGGCTGGACGTAACCAGCAACTGAAGGCAGCCTTCTGAGATGCACCCCAGGTGCCTTCCTCCACAGGAAAAGCTCCAGTTTGGAAAAAGAACTCACCGTGCTGAGTGTCGTCCAAAAATGAGACACCAGCAAAGTACCCATCCCAACAGACACCCCCCCACTCTCCCAGGACAAAAGACTGCAAGGCACACGGGGTGGATTTAATTTTAGTTCAGGAGCTCTGTTTGGTGATGCAAGCCCTAGGAAATGAAGTGCAGCCTCGCCTGAAGGGTATGAAGTGCAGCATGTTCAGGATTAATCTAAATATCTCAGGAAGTTAGTAAATACATTCTAAAACGTGCCTTTACCTTCCTAGTCTTCTGGGACTTGATTCAGTTGAAGAGCTGAAGCAGGTGCTTCTCTTCAGCTGTGTACTTGGTGGGCTTGGTGTTCTAATTAGTGGGTTTGCTGCTGGTCGGTACCAACCCCTGCGATGTCTTACGTTGGTGTGCCTGGTGTGGCTGATGCGCTGCATAGTTCTCTTAATCATACACGTTAACATTTACCTTATGTTAATGCCAGGGTCCAGCTATCATTCAAATATATGGAAAAGGTGGTTTGTAATGCCCCTTGCTGACTCTGGAATCAAGGGCATCCTCTGACTCCATAAGTTACTCCCTTCTGGTTGGAAAGATGCAGGAGAACCTGGAGGGACTTTGCCCCATTTTTATGCACTCTTCATTAAGAGCTCCTTGGTGTTTAAGCAAAGTACAGCCTGAATGGGTTAACTCCACAGAGGATGTGACCCAGTTGAAAAGAGCTTCCCAATCAAAGTACTTTTAATCTGGCTGCAAAAAAAGGGCTTGGAATCTATTGAATACCTACAGACAAGGTCATAACTTACTTTTGGAGAAAGATGCTCTGCCTTGCCTGCAAGGCATGACACCTCTACTCTCCTTTCTTACGCTGAATCATTCAGTTTTTGAAGAGGAAAAACATAGGTTTCTCATTTAAATAAAAAGCTCCCTAGGTCCCCATTTGTTTTTCATGGAACTTTATCCTCTAGAAGTAACATGGAAACTGTTTTATTTCCCAGGATCTGCACTGGAAGTGCCATGTTTTGAATGGGTGCTTTGTTTCAATGGGAAAGAGGCGGCTCCAGCAGTTTTCTGGATCCCTGATGTGTTTTTGAATGACATCCAAAGTTTGGGTCAGGATAGACGGAAAGCCAGATGGGGGTGTTTCTGTATTTTCCGAGTCAAATTGCTTCCCATGCTATAAGAAGTTGTAGTCTCTGGAGACCTCAGCTGCGATGGAGTCAGAGCTTTTAATTCCTGTCATGCTGACAGATCTACCAGCCACCGTGTCGGAGACATGTTCTTGCCTGGTGGAGCAGGCAGTGGTATCCTGCATGTTTGGATGGGCATTCATTCCTGGAAAACTTCTGTGAAGACGTGTGTGTGACCCAGCAGGAGTGAAAGGTTTGTTGCCATATGCAGGAAGATATATGTTTTCATATATACAGTGATTATTTGAGACAATCACTGGCTTAGTGCTTAGCTTTCCTTGGAGACTATTTTGCCATGATATCTGGTGTTTCCTAAAGGCCCGTGCACTTAGAGGAGCTGGAAGTCAGCCACGGCGATCAAAATTAAGTGGAAAAAGATGCAGGTTTTTCAGAATGTGGTGGGGTTTTGTTTTTTTTTTAGGCTATTCTTTTTACTGTATCAGTTTCACAGAGAGCATCGTTGATGTGCACAGAAGCATTTTAGCAAGGAAGTGTTCTACCAGCGTGGCTGTGTTTTATTGCTGGTGGAATTATTACTAGATTAGGGAGAAGATTGCAGCCGAAGGAGGGGGGAGTTTAATGGGAGCTGGAATTTGGATAGATCTGAAGGGGACGACTCATTGCTTGAATTGCTGCTGGTAATGAAATTGCTTGTGACTAGGCAGAGGGAGCTGCTGGCCTCCAGTACGCTGATTCTATCTGCAGTGCTCGGGTTGCTATTGGATGAAGACGGGGAGTTCAAAAGGCTCCATCTTAATTGTTTTTGCTCAGGCTGTAGGTTGGTTATACTCGAGCAACAACACGCCAGAAGTAAAGTATGTTCCTAACTGCAATATTTAGGGCATTGAACACTTCACTGGCAAATCCTGTCACTCAAAACAAAGATGAAGCCAGGGAGTGTTTGGTACTTTTCATGCCTGTCCTTCGCATTTCCGTGGGTGGGTGTGCCGCTGCCAGCTCTGCTTCTCTGCCCCCCCAGGACCGCTCCTACCAGGCCCTGCTTCAGCTGGGCCTCCCCGGCTCAGCAAGGGCACTTTCCCTGCAAAAATCCTTGGGATTTAACTTTGTAGGGCTTTGGTGTGCAATGCTGGATTGGGGCAGGAGTCCCCCAGTGAAGCTGCTGTGGGTGAGAGGAGCAATGAGGACTCTCCCATCCTTCAGTTGCTGAGGGAAAAGGTGACCAGTTCTGCAAATTTTCAGAACTCTGGAGGCTAAAAGCACCAGTTCAGTGAAGACCTTTCAGAGCTTTGGAAAGCCATCTCCTGCTCCCTGACTGTGACTTGTGAGTGCTTTGAGCACCCGAGACAGGGCTTTGCCTGCTGGGAGTGATGTGGGTCCTCAGCTGGAAATGGGCCAGTGTTGCTCCATCCCTGAGCAGGCCCCGGAGCTGTGGGCTGCGGTTTTCCACGTGTCTTCTTCGAGGGAGAGCCAGACACACATTTGGGTGACCTACTCTGACCCAAGGTACAGGATTACATGTCACAGGCAGGACAACGGTTCTGGCAAGAAGCTAAAGGGCTGAGTCCAACAACTTGGAAAATATTCTACCTCTTGTTAGCACAGTCCCATGTGAAAAAAACTTGGTTTTAATTACTGTTCCCTCTTTCCATACTGACCCATTACGAGAAGCTATCTCCTTTTGAATGGAGAGCACTGGAGTATGATTTTTTTTTTTTTTTTTTTTTCCCCCCCTAACCTACTTTAACTAATTTTCAGAATGCTGGCAATTGCCATGCATTATTTATACTACTGCAAAGCTCGTATTTGGGATGAGAAATCCTACTGTCAGGTTTCCTGCTTCTAATAAGCATTCCTTTCACTGCTTTATCTCCTTGCACAGCCCAGGGCTGCTCTTGCCAGGGACCCAGCTGGTGTTACTCGATGACTTTGTGGCGTGGGGAGCCTGACTGGTGTAGCGGATCCGTTAGCTCGTGCGTTGCTCATCAGCACAGAGACACAAGCTCCTACACCAGCAAAAAGAGGGGGATGAGGCAGAGGCAGGAACCGCCACGGGATTGAGTGACAGAAGTCCTGATTTTCCCTGACCTGCTGTCTTGTGTTGCTACTCGAACCTGTGCAACCTGAATTTAAAATGCTTCCATCGTCCTTCCCCTGCCATCCAGTCTGGATAACAACAGAGAATGAAACAGGAGGACAACCAGTGCAGACGCCGGAACAAAATGCTTTGAGGTTCCTAAATCTGTCTCTCACAGTGGATCAGTTGGCAGGGCCTGTGCCAACACCTCTTTTTGTTCATTTGGAAGATAACTCATTCCTTAACAGCTGAAATGGCTTCTGACAAACCTCCCCTTTGAAAATTCTGCTCAAGGACACTGCTTTTCCACTGTTTGCACAGTCAAAAATATTCTGAGAAGGATTTTTTTTCCTCTCTTTTATCTGAGGCAGCATAATAAAATACCTTAGATAAACAAATTTATTCTTGGAGGGATGTTTATTAAGCGCTGGCAATCCCGATGATAAATAATTTCTCTGGGAGGAAAAAAAAAAAGCCCAAACAACTAGAAAGTAGGGCAAGGAAATGATTTGAGTGCAGGGGATAACACAGGGAGTGGGGGACGCAGAGGCTGCTCTCGGCTGCGGGGGGTCAGACGCTCCTGCAGTGCCATCTGCAGGGGAGCCCAATGGGGCCTGGGCCAGGAGTGGGTCTCCCATTTTTTGAGGATTTGGGAAAAGCAGAGACATAGCATGTGGATCGTGCTGTGAAAGACACTTTACAGACACATGATAGAGGGTCCCAAACAGCTCAGACTGTATGTCACCAGCTGGATGAACAGTGCGAGAAATGAAGCAGTCATGTGAGAATTACTGGGCTTTTCTGCTAGCCAAGAAACCGAAGAGGAATTTCAAGGCAGGAGGTGTAGAGGGAAATGGTTTGTGTCGGTTTGAGGCCAGTATTTTTGTTTTCAGTTTTTTTCAGTGAAATGAAAACCACAAAACTTTCATTTCGGGTCAACCTGAAATGTCCAGTTAGGTCCAAAATAAAACCTTCTGTTTGGATTTGGGAGTTATTTAACTCCTGTTTTTCCTCTTTCCTCTTAATTTAGGTGACTTCTAATTTGAGAAAATACAAATAATTCCAAAGTGAAAAGCCAGAAAGTTTCTTTTTCAAAATATTGAAGGAGTACACTTAATCCTTCCCCAAATAAGGCCTTTCATTTTAACAGTGTCCTGAAATGCAGTATCTTGAACTCTTTGTTTCCCTCCTAGCAGCAGCCTTCTACCCCTCACTCTCTTTGCTTCTGTGACAACCATTTGCCAAATTCATCTGCCATCCAGTGAGATCTCTTTAAAACTCAAGTTTCTCAGCAAATTTATTATCTGTCAAACCTCTAATCTCTTTTCTTGAATGAATACACCATTTTACTGGTAAAGAACCAAGTTACAAAGTGACATGGCCCAGATTATGTTAAAAAATGTGTGGCAGTTCCCCTGAGGCCTGGTCCTCTTCCTACCTTCCTGCAGCCGCTCTTCCCTTAAGAGCTGGAAACACCAGTGTCTCAGTGAGCTGGTGGGTAATAAAAAAATAGCTGTCATGTAACGGGGCTGCATGAGGATGTGATGCTGCACATGTGGGAGGAAATTGAGTGAATCATTTTTGCTTTGAGAAGCAACTCAAAGAAACGATGTCCACTGCACAGCAGAAGTCGGCTCCGTGGTGAGTTTGGCCACTGAGTACAGTTGAGCTCCAGGGAAGTTTTGGAATGTGAGAGATGAAGAAGATCTTTTCAGATGATTTTGGGGTTTCTGTATTGGCTGAGGTTAGAGAAGTCCCTGAGAATGTATTTTGTCCTGTGAATACGAGGGATTGGTTAAATTTGATATAGTAGGTGTGAACTCCAAGAAGACTCAGCTAAGCAAAGTGTGGCAGCACAAGGATATGCCTTCTCTGTGCACTGTGGGATTTTTCGAAGAGGCTGATGAGATAACAAAACCCCACTGGAATTTATTCTTGTAGTAGGAGTTGGTCTTTCTGGAAACCTATCCACAGCAGCTTGATTTGGCCTTCTTTGATCTGCTCTAAACCTCCACACTGTACCTTTCGTAGGCGTGGGGAAGCACACAGGCTGGCTCTGTTCAGGATGCTGCTTCTATTGCTTTTTGACCAGCTGCTGCTCTGAAGTTTATGTGTAACAACTGGACAGTTGCTCTCTGCGGTCTGAGAGGCATTGCTGTGAGTCTTCCCTCCGTAATGGGGTTTTTATATCACCTTGTTTTCTAAGGAAGAGCCTGGATTTAACACCAGTTACACCAGGTCAATCTGAAGAGCCGCTGCAGGCAAGAATGGATAAACAAGTTGTTCTGACTCTGGTTAAAACTGTACCTAAACTTTAAGTACAAAAGAGAAGTGGGTTTTGGCCAGAGGGAAAAATCCAGCTTTTCAAGGAAAGAAGATGAAGTTAGAATGTTTGTAACTGAGAGAAACGGGGACATGGGCTGACTTCTCATATGTCAATTTTTAAATACAGAGCAATTTCCTTTATGCCAGTGGTAGCTGTGGGGGTTCTGTAGGTCAGATTGGGACAGATTCTCGGCGAAGGTGAAATAGCAGCTCCTGCTGCCAGCTGGTGAGCATGTACCAGCTCAGGAGGCGGTTCAGGGTGCCTAAATGTTGCTAGTGATGCCAGCACTCTCGAAAGAGTGCTTTCCACCTCCGTGTAAATGCGTAGCAGTGGGAAGACTGTTGATGCTGCTGAGACCCTGCAAGCAATCTCAATTCTGGAAGCATCTTGAACTTTCAGGTATTGAGGTGGAGAGGGAGAGAATCAGAAATGGAAAGAGATTAATTCTTGAAGTCTGTCTGCATTTTTTTACATAAATTCTGTTCTGCATCCAGACATGTGAGGCACGGGCTACAAAAATCCCTGCTTCTGCTGTAGGCAGAGCAGGGGATAAATATATATGGATGAATAAACAAGGCAAGTAATCCAATCTCATTGCTAGTGTTCAGTTCCTGCACTGTTGCTCTAGGCAACCAGCCTGAGTGGGGATATTGTCTATAACCTTAAAAACTGATTATAGGCTACTTCACTGCCTCATACTGTCTTAAAGAGGATTAGAAGAGAGTGTAAAGCTGGCTTAGGCACTATGTTAACAAAGCCTCAAAGGCATCTGCAGATTTCCTTGTTCATGAAGTGATTAACTCATTTAGTAACTGTGAAAAAATGCGAACATTTGGGGAGCCGGGCTGGTAATAATGAAGAGATGTAATTCCGCCATGGTGAGCCCCGCTCGGGCCGACAGCGGTTTTGGTTTCACACGAACACATCCGGCTTTGTTTCAGAGGCGCGGGGTTAGTTTGTGTTCAGGCTCGTACAGGTTTTCTCCATTGTTTTTCAGCTGGAGGGGAAGGAGAGCGCACGGCGGAGAGGAGGAGGGCCCCCACTTGTCGGTAGTGCCTTTCACCGCTCCTCAGTGCCGTCTGGTGTCCTGATGGGTCCGTGTTTGAATTCTGCGCGTCGTCGCTGTAGACAGTGCGGTCGAGGCATCTCAGATGAGCGGCGGTGGGGGTGCTGGGGCAGGGCTGGTGACCTGCGCCCACGGGAGGAAACACACACCAGCACTTTACTTCCTCCTTCTGCTCCTTTTAAACTAAAGAATAAAAATGGCAATGAAACCCACCCCCGTTATGCTGAGCTGGAGTGTGCTGGTTGGGGGCAAACACGAAGCCGCCAAAGGCAGGGTGCCAAGTGATTGTAAACGGTAGGTGAGCTAATCCTGATCTCGGTTCTTGACAGTTTGACAGCAAATGCTTTTCTTTGATGATAACAAGGCCACCAAGTTTTCAGCCAGCCACAAAGCTCTCATCTTTTTAGTCTGGAAGGTTAGAATGATTACAAGTCTCATGTTTTAGGAGAAAAAAGTTCTTCCTGTGATGGTTTTCTGTCAGTCCTTCCAAGGTCACATTCTTACCTCCTCAGAAGTTCTATAGAGTTTGTCTACTCCAGTCTTGTGTTGTTTTTATGGGTACCTGGCCACATCATCTCAGATCTGTATGCAAAATCCTGTGCTGCATCATGACTTATGCTTCACTTACAGACTCCCTATGAACACACCCAGGACATGCATGACAAATCACTGGTTCCTCTAGGCCTCTTTCTCAAGAGAGTCCCAGCACAGGCTTAACTACATTCAGAAATAATATTTGAACAGGTGATAAGCCATGACTGCACGCTCATGGAGTTCAAGGGAGGTGAGCTTTCATTAAAACGTCTGATTGCAGACATCCATATACTGCACAGTTTTAATTATTTGCTCTATACGTGAAGGAAGTTTCCTCCTCCCCTTGTCAGTATGGTGCTGGCTCTAAGATCTTCCTTCCACTTTCAGAAACGTTTAGTAGTGGTGATTTCAATTGCCGAATTTGATTGTCTCATCAGGGTTGGATGTCACAAGTGCTGAGCACCCTGTCTCTGACAAATAAGGCTTTTTAGAATGGAAAATATACAAAACTGTTGGATACTGCTGGATATCTTGGCTTGTATCTATCCTGAAAAAGTAAAGCAAGTACAAGTGGTTTGAAATAATTCCAAACCCAAGTCTTCAATTTCAGTGTGTTCTCAGTTTATGAAGGTCCTTGAAAATCACAAGGATGAAAGAGAGATCTTGAAAGTTAAGATAAACAGAGTCACCAGTGCTCCTGGTACGGATCCCTCATTCTTGTCAGATCTGACCTGGATGAGCTGTAAGAACTCTGCTATTGATGCATAGCCCATACTTCACTAAACACTTCTAACTTCAAGTTTTCCCCCTAGGTCACTGTTTTGTTGTTTAAGGAGATGATTTCATGAATTCATACAGAAGTTTCAGAAAATCTGGACTAATGAAGGGGAAAGTGAGGAGATAAGAGAACTCCCTGTGTCTTTATAGCACCCTGTGGTTTAAACTCAAGCTCTTTACCATCCCAAGCTTGCATGTGTGTAAAGCGACAAGATGATGAGAATAACGCCTTTAGAAGGGAAAACAGACGCTCTGAAGAAATAACATAAGAAGAGTTTCAAACCAGGAATTACTTAAAGAAAAGGAATTACATGCTTCATATTGAATCAATATGGGGAGGTGTATGAGGCCTGTTAATAGTCCACGTGCTTTGTGCTAGTGGATGGAGATATGTTTTGATCTCAGGAGAGTGGAACAGCGCTTTGTGTCTTCCGTCTCCACTTGTTTTCCTGTCATTGCTTCAGCCCCGGATAAGGGATGGGATTTTCAAAGTCACACGGCCCTGACCTGTTTGCTTAGTCACCAAATACAACTCAAACCTTGAAAATTCTGCCTGCCTTTCTATTTCTGTCTTTCCCAGGAGAGGAGAATTCATGAGTGAATGGAAAGACAGCACTATTGGTTTAAGGAAAACAATTAGAGACCTGTGTGTTCTTCCCCACTTACCTTCTGGCAGGAGAACAGGTACTTTCAAACACTGCTCTGGTGTTAACAGCTCTTCTGAATCTGTCGTTGTAGCTACGTGTGATTCATTCAGCATCTCCAGAAGAAACCTAAGTAGCATCTTAGGGATGAAGAATCTCCATTTTAACCTCTACAAATGTCAATTGTTCTAAACCTATATGCAGCACTTAGCACTAGGGCTTACTCACCAGTTGTTAACAGCATCCCTTGCTACTCTTGAAAATACATTCTCAATACGTATTGGCTGGAAAACAGCTTAAGTACTTAGTAGTTGTTTCAGTCCTACCTGGTTTCCTCCCCTCCTCTCCTATTTCTTGAACCACTGTGCATTAACAGTTTTCTTGTAATGATATCATTTTATCCACTTTCCAGCAGACCAGAAATGCTTAATATATTTAGTGGCTGCCAGGGCATGGCATGGCATGAGTTCATCTGGATTAGATGATCTTCATCTTAAAAAACCCTACAGTAGGCAAGGTGTCAGATTTTTCTCTTAATTTATGGGGCCTGGATTTATGTGCAGCAAACACTAGTCTGTTCCTTTCACATGTGTCTGGGCAGTCTCAAAAGGCAATCACTATTTTGATTTGGTCAAAGAGGTGACTTGGCCACGAGAGATTTCATAGCTTATGATCTGCTTCATGACAAAAGTCATGCGCCTGGAGTTAATTTGCTTAGGATACTGCTGGCATATGGCATGATGCATTGGTGGGAGGAGTGTTTACATCAGGTATGGTCCTCCAAACGTTGCCTGAGGAACTGGCTTCAGCTGAATACCTGTGTTCATTTTCAGGGAAACTCCTGTGGGCCTGTGGAGACCTTACTAATGAGGGAAATTTAACTGGGGATTAGGTATCCAAATGATGCACTGCAATTTCATTCCCCACGTACCTAACGGTGTGTTGTTCCTACTAACACCTGTAGCGGAGGGGCTGAATTAGATGCCACTGGGAAGAACGTTTCTCTGGATGGGTCGTGGTGTCTATTGCACATGCAGACATCTCCTGGAGAGCCATAGCTCCTTATACCAGGGCTGCTCAGCAAAGTGAAAAAGCAGCAGCCTTTATGTGTTTCATTACGAGAGTCCTGCAATAACACTTTAAGACTGGTTCAAAGCCACATTTTTAACGAATGAGTAATCTTTTCTCTTCCTCACTTTCTAAACTGTTAGCTGCTCAAAACGAAGGATTGAGGCAGGGAGATTATTTACCTTCCAGCTGAAGGGCTGACCAGTGGATCCAGAGTAGGAGGTTGGCAGGTTGAACATGTCACTGCCTGCTCAGGCAGGGAGAGATCTCCTGCTTCTTCCCTTCAAGAAAAACAGATGTGCTCCCTCCACCTGTAACGAGGATAACAATGTGAATCATTTCATCCCTTTCTCCTCCTGGGAGTCATTCATGTTGAGTTTGAAAGCCATTCCACAGCTGAAACTCAACCACCCGTCCACGCTCTCCTTCAGCTGTAGGCAGAGCAGTGCGGGGAACTGGGTGCCTTCCAAAGCAAACAGCCTATTCCCATGGTCCAACCAGGCTGCAGCAGCTGCCGCGGGAAGCAGGAGTGGGAGAATATTAAAGATATCACACTGGGTTTTGGTTCAGCGCTGGCAATTCCTCTTTGGGAATGAACTGATGCTGCTCCCGGTGCACCCATCAATCTGTGCATGGTGAGGTGTGTAGGAAGTGATTAAACAAGATAAACCCACCTGCTAGCGTGGAATGAATGAGGCTACTGGGTACAAATATCACTGTACATCATCCAGACTGGTGGCTGTGACATCCCTCTGGCTTTCAGCTGTTTGTGGTGGTCTCCCAGTTCCACCTGCAGGGAAGGGGCTATGAGTTGCTTTGGGTTGAGCTCCTTCATCTCAGACCTAGGGGTGATCTTTCAGCAGAAGTCATGGGAGCATTTCCTCATTGAAATATCTGAACAAAATGCTTCAGAGTGAAAAACAGCTTTTCCAAGGAAAAAAAGTTGAGTAAATTGCTTATGTGACTTGTAAAAATGCTTATGTTCATTTATATGGGCTGTAAAATGTGTTTTCACGGTCACATTAACCTGAAAGGCTGCTGTGCAAGATCTCTCTTCGGAACTCCTCGCAGAGTGAATCCCCATATTTTCCTTGAATGTTCCATGAGAATGTTAGCTGAGATATTCCCTTTTAGCCATACTTTCACCTCTGATGTATGTTCTCTCTAGTCAGTATTCCTCAAAATCTTTACATTTATTCACTTGTAAGCTGTTAACAGCTTCCCAAGGAAAGAAGTTATTTCAGTAGTTGTGGTCGTATTCAGTAACGCCAAGGCCCAGGGTCTTCACTCTGGAGAGTCACCCATGATCTCTGTGCAGGTAAAAGAATCCACTTTTATGCCCCAGATGTGTAGGCAAGGAGGCCTGGATTTTTTTCCAACTGTCACGGACATTTCACGTGGCATTGGTCAAGTCATTCATTTTCTCTTTACAACGTTCCTCCACCCTGCAGAGTGTATTGCAACCTTTATCTGTTTTTGTCAGCTAAGAACGAGTTCTTTAGGACAGAGGGTTTCTTCCTATGTTTGTGTGTGGTTGTGTCATAATTAGGGTCTCTGGGTACTGCCTTAATTCGCGCTATAACATCACCAGATTATACGTGAATAAATTACACATCATGGATATTAAATGCTCAGCTCAGTTTCAGCGCAAAATAAAAAGCTCAAGCGATGGTAACTTAAACTGGCAATAAAATAGCCAGCATTACGCTTGTAAATACTTAATTTGAAAATGTTTAAAGAATTAGGCACCTGCTATAAATCCTTATCGTGGGCTTTGCACCCCGTTGGCAGTCGGTGAGCTATATCTCACTTCATTATGCATGAATGTGTAATTTTCCAAAAGCATAAACGCGGCCTCCAAGGGCACGAGCATTAATAGCGTTCGAATGAACCAATTTGTTTCCTACCCAACGTGTTTATCTTCCAGCTCTTCGTTGCGAGTGCCAGTGGAAAGGTTAATGGCTCACAGTTCCCTGTCAAATGATGCACTGATTTAACCTCCACAGCGCCTGGATTTTTCATTGTCTTTGGCCTTTGGCGCGTTGAAAGTTAGCAGCTGCATCCTGTGTGCGAGCTGGGATGGGAGAAGGTCTTCTTTAAATTATCACACATGTCCAGGATTAAATGGGATCCTGTTTCCTTCTTGCTTGTTGTGGCCCTGATTCATCAGGTACGTGATGTTTGTGCTTGCTTCAGCAGAGTCATTAATGCCATCTTAAACACACCAGTAGCCACCGGGACAGCTGGCTCTGGTCGCCTGCCAAAAGTCGAGCAGCTCTTAGCTGACGCCATGCACAGCATTCCCCAAATCACTGGAAGTAGCTGGGCAGGAGTGAAAGGAGTATACAGCCTGAAAGGTAGTCTGATGAGCAGGATGAAGTGTTAGGTGCTTTCAGGGATACCAGAACCACCGAGCAGCACGTCTAGTTAAGGTTACGCTAAAGCGTGCGAAATTTGGATGTTAACCAGGTTCAGTTTTGACAACCTGGGGGAGCACCGTATGTTTGAAAAAAAGAAAAAATCGTACGCAAAAATTTACTTAATTCTGCTGGAAAACATTTTTTTTTCTGCTAAGATATGATGAAAAGATGTATCTTTTGTAAACCTAGAACTCTTTGTAAGTCAAGAAAGGAAGCCACAATCAAAACGACAGCCAAACAAGATTTCTGCTGGCGTTGAACAAAAAATTGCCAGTGTCCTGAATTTTTGAGGAAGATACCAGCTGAAAGTCAATATGTGGACTATCAGTACAACTATATTCCTTGTGAACTCAGTAGCTGACGTTCTCAGTACAGTCTGAAAGACCTGAGAAGGCATTTAAAGATTATGCATCTTGAGGGAAAGCAGAAGAGAAGCCTTCTCTGGAGACGTGCTTTTGAACTGAGCCCTCACGCTGATCTCTGGGGCATTGCTGCTGCTGCCAGCGGCTGGCAAATGAGGCACCAGTTGCACGTGTGAACACTGTTCCTGAACAGGCTTTGCTCATCCATTTGAGGAGTATTCTGGATGGATTAAGCTGGGATGACACGTTGCCACTCACAGTAGAGTGGTTGGCTGAGGTAAACCATTAAGCAAAAGCTGAGAAATACTAAATGCACTCACCAAACTCAAGTTGAGTGCTGAATGGTGTGGAAACAGGGATAAAGGGAAATCAAACACATGAACATCATTTCCAGATAGAAACAGTCAATATTTTCTTATGCACATGTCCAAGATGTCTAATGGAGGATATACATTTTAAAGATGGGTAGAAGTTATCCTGCTGCTCCAAGGTGCCAGACCCAAGCTCTACTGAAATTAATATTCAGCCTCTCCAGAAATGAAGATGTTTTGTCAGATGCATAAATGTGACTGAGTGTGGCATTTCCAAGGCAGCTGGAGCGAATTAGGAGCAGAGCCATGCTCAATGGTAATGCACCTCCTTAGGTAGCACCCAAATTTAAAAACTGCAACCCAGTTAGAAATGCTCCCATTATTACTGTCCTTTGCTACTTAACAGCTGTCATCGAAGGCTCAGGACAGCTTTGTGCTGGATGCTATGAATATCTATAAAAAGACAAAAAAAAAATAACCTGAAGGCACTTTAAATCTCTGCCTGAGAGACAATAAATAAATGCAA
Organism: Baryphthengus martii; assembly: GCA_013396935.1. Classification (NCBI taxonomy): domain Eukaryota; kingdom Metazoa; phylum Chordata; class Aves; order Coraciiformes; family Momotidae; genus Baryphthengus; species Baryphthengus martii. Next base: position 490,727 of record VWZK01017961.1, read on the forward strand.
GTGGCTGGGAAGCCAGAGGTGGTGGGAAGATAGCTGTGAAATGTTTTATCAAATCTCAAAAGAATTCAGGTGTTGTCTAAATCTGGACTCTGGGGCTCTTACAGCAAATAAGTAGCATTAGAGAGGAATGGCTGTCTCTGAGCAGAAGGAGTATTTGTTTCTAAGCTTGAGTAATAATTACAATGGTAAAGTCAATGAGTTTTAAGGGAAATTAGACCACAATTACAGAGGTGGGATGGAAAGCCAACCTCCAACCATGCAAGTTCCCTCTTCTTCCGCTAACCTTCTCTCGCTTTCTTTCCCTGCTGTCCACTTGGTGTGTTAATCAGGAATTTGAATGAGAATTTAAGTGTATCTAAATGTAGCCTTGCCCCTGGGAGAGGGAGTGGATATGTCATCAGGAATCTGTCAGAGCCAATAACGGTTCCCCTACAGCCCGGAGCTGTGCCTCAAGATCTAACATTTCTGTTTGAATTATCAGCTAATGCTCTGACAAATTGCCTGTGATTTTCTTTTTTTCTCCCTGAGTGGATGTGCCTGGTCTGCAGATTAGGTAAACATCGCCTGGCCCTGGTGTGTAGCAGCGGCTGATGATTTCCAGCCAGACATTTCTGTCAAGCCACGAAAGCAGGAGGGTGTCGGGGCAGCAGCCAGATGGATTCCTCACACTGGTTGCGGGTGCTCTCGAGTTTAGGGTCTGTTAGAGCTACAAGCCCGTGCTTAGGAGATAACCACTGACCATGACAGCGAAAAGTGATGGAGTTGGAAGATCAGGACCTACTAGAGAGTTTGAGTAGCAGGGCTGCAAATGAGGTTTTGCTTTAACTGAACAGCTAGGGAAACAAAACTGGGTGGGTATTAACATAAGCCATGTTGTTAAAATGGGTGGCAGTGCTGGGCTTGTTTTTCTTGCAGAAGGAAACACCTCTTGGTGGCTTAGTGCTCAGATGTAGAGGACATCTGAACTACCAAGTGATTTTGCACTTGTAAAGTGAAGTAATCTTTGAGTGGAAAAACTATATGGAAGATGCTGCAAAGAGGCACCCAGGGGGTTTGTTTCTCTGGCCGCAAGATTCAAACACCTCTTGAACTAAGAAAGCCATCACCATTGCCTGCCTCTTCTCGGGCCGCGTGAGATCCAAAGTGTCTGTTTGTGTACTTGCTGCAGAAGTGATTTTCCTTGAAGCATGAGCTGATTTTTAAACACTGTGGGCATAGTGACAGTCTGTAATTCTGATCATGAATGAGGGAGAGGTAGAAGAAATTCTCATCTGAGCTGTCGTTGTCAAGATTTACATTAGCTGTTGCCAAGTCTCTTCTCCGTAGGTCAGGTGGATATACTCTCCCTCTCTGGCCTCTTCCCCATTTCTCTGTTCATATGCAAATCCCTGGCAGTGTAACAAACCCTTTGCACCCTTTGCTCCTGCTGCTGCTCCATCCCGGAACAATCCCCCAGCCCCTCTTCAAAGGCCTTTCCGGTGTATTTTAAATTCCAGCTGAAAACATGCTTTGCCCAGACCCTCCCCTTGCTAGTTATTAACTAATATAATAGCATTATTGGCTCTTCACTGAAATATTTGGGAATTCAGCAACACTGCAATCTTCCTTCAGGCTGACAGTTCTGGTCTCCCAAACCTATTTGTCATCAATATGATTTGGGTGCTGAATTCCCCCCTTAGGCTTCCTTTGCAAATTCTAGTCTTTTACAGGACTGTAGACCTGTAAAACCAATTTGGGTTATGTGACATTTTTCTACTGCCTTCTCTGGGGGCACATTAAAAGAAAAATAAAACCTCAGGGAAGACAAGAGCTGTGGGACTAGAGACACACACACCGTAAAGGCACCGAGGTGCTTGACAGATGAACGGTGGCACCAACCAGAAATATTTCTGTATAGTTCTAGGAAGCCAAATGACTAAAAGGTAGAGATATTTATGATCTTTCTCAGACGTCCGTATAAACATGCACAGCAGCCAGTAATAGAAATGCAGTTCTGGATTCTTTCTGAGCAATCTCAGGCGAGGCACGCTGCTTTTTTTTATTACACGCAAAGATTTAAAGAGGGGGAATTGAAGAGGAAGGAGAGACAAAGGGCTTTGCAATCTATCGTATCGCACTTAAAATAATTATTAGTCATAAGTAATTAGAACAGTGATACTTGTTATCGATATTTGGTAATTGATATGTAATATACATAAATGAAATGATTAAAATGGCAATCAGTTGTAGAAATTATCATTTCCTATTAAAAAATATTTTTAACCTGAAATTCCTAATGGGCTAAATGTAATGTTTGAACTGCCCAGAATGAAATCCCTTTTGTTTTGACGTAGCGGTATTACATGTAGAGGGCACATAGATAAAACCTTTGAAGTCTGGGAAGACCGACTGCATTTTTGATAGACCGGAGATTCGGTCATTAATAGATAGAGCAAAGGCCACCTGAACAGATGAAGGGAAATGAAGGGGTCATTCATTTCAAGAGTCCCTGTGTGTGGCCAAGGTTTGTCTCTATAGTACAGAAGTAGTGGATGGCTTGGGCTTGAGAGTTTTATACTTTTATAGGGCAGTTGCATCCTTCATGAACCTGCTGGGAAAATCATCCAGAGGTGGACCTCTGGTGAGCCCTACAGTGGGTCACTATGGTGGGAGTGAAGATTTCCAGAGAAAGCTCTGGTTTTTTGGTTGTTGTTTTTTCTTTTTGTCCTTTGAAGAAAAGAATTGTCTTTTGCTTGACTGGAATGTCCAGTCATCCCTAATCTAGGGATGGGCAGAGGAGCTTGAATGAGGATGGGAAGTGGGTCAAGAGGTGACTGCCGGTGTTGGTAAGCAGCGCTGTCGCTGTCTTGTTCCCTGAATCCAAAAGTAGAGCAAGAGCATTAATACAAGGGCCAATACCCAGGCTTTGGGTAGAGAAGCCTTAAGAAATCTGGTTCATGAACACATAAAGAAATCTTTTCATGATTCTACTGTCTACTTTCAAGCTAAGTTAGTATAGGCAGAAATGCAATAAAGAATTTGCCAAGTGTGATACATTAAGGCTGTTTCTCTTGCCGTTAAAGTTTCCTGTAAAAGTTCAACAGACAGGTCTTGGTCCTATTTATAGGTATCTTTCTTGCCTTCAACAATATTATTAAACCCTTTTGTTATAGAAAGCTAGTCTGAAAATGAGCTGACCTGGTAAATAAAACATAACGTTTGCTTTTGTTAGCATACTTATCTCCACAGAGCAATATACCAAAGAATATTTTGCCCATATGTTTCTGTCAACACGTTATTGCATGTACCTATTTAAGCAGTAAACCAGTTTGAGTACATTCCCAGAGCATTTGCTTTTCCTATTGATTTGAGGTGCAGATTATGGAAATCACAAGCAGGCAGTGCTGGGTAATTTTCTGACCCCAAAGTCCAGAAGGGACACGCAGGGGAGAAGGGAAGCTTGTTCCCTATATATCCTTAGGCAACCCAAGCGTCTGCTTGGGCTCTCGTGCCTTTGAACTGCCGCACAGCAGGTGCTTTGAGAAGCTGTCTGCGTGCTGGTTCTGGCCGTGGTGTGTTTGAGACAGTGTCGAGGTGCTTCCCACCTCACAGGAGAAGCTCAGCTGGGTGCCTTGGTGGCAGTGTGGGAACAGAGGCTGCCTCTGCCTCATCTACTGGCACCAAATCTTCCTGAAGAGCAGCTGGATGGGAGACCTGTTGGGTCCAGAGCATGGGTTTGGGTTTCATTTGGGATGTGTGGGCCGTGCAGGGTTGGCACTAAAAGCATGGGTCCTTTGGGATGGACTGGGAAGAGGAAGCACAAAACACATTTTGGGAGGGGGTAGATCACTTTAGGGAGTACATCTCTAAGTATGCCTTGGAGTCTTCTCAAAGACAAAAGTTATTTCTGCCCTTCACCAGCTTTGCCGAGCAAGATACGTTATTGCTTCAACCGTACCCCAGTTTTACCTCTGGTTCAAAGAGTCAACCTACAATATCTGCTACAATGAAATATGCTACAAAAAAAAAAAAAAGAAAAACAAAAAGAAAAACAAAATACTTCTAATGCTTGTTAATTATTTTGTTAATCGGGGCTTTCTGCTCCATATTATTAACAAGGTGAATTAAAGCAGGAGTCTGTATTGCCCAGAAAACATCTGCTGTGGTATGTGGCATGTGCGAGGCAGATGCTCTTGTGCTGAGGGTTGCCATCAGTCCTACGTGTTGGAGTAGGATGGTGCAAGCCAGAGACTGGGGAGCTTTCACTGCACTGGGACTTTATAGTCATGTTTTGACCTTGGTTTCAATGCGTTTCCCTTTTGTAGGAGATTCTGAGCAGTGGCATTTTCACCAGAAAGCGAGTGCTCGCTGGCCTCTGAGTGAGCACTCGCTCTGTGGAGGTAGTTTTTCTTTTAGTGAGTGCATTGGTCTTAACCTTAAGTCTGGGATCTACTTCCAGTTCACATTTGTGTCTTTGAGTTTCTTTTCCCACTGTTTTTTGGGAAAAGAAACTTTTCTTTTTTCGTTTTTTTTTTGGCTGTGAGCATTTATGTTTCAAAACTGATTCCTACTGTGTGGCCAGGTTTTTTATCAGCTGTGGCTTCAAACTATCTGTTTATCCTTAAAAATCCTGCTGCTCTGCTAGCCTGAGTGGAGCATCTCACTGCATTGCATCTGCTAGGTGAACACTGAAAATGTTGCTGTTATTGGGTGTTTGAAAACCTCTTAATGAAAGTAGTTCGAGGATCCTTTCCCTTTTATTTGCTAATGAACGAGACAATAACTTGCACATCTAGACCCATTGTCAGCCCTACACTGCACTTGGTTAGTGCTCCCCCGAGGTCTAACCAGGGCAATTGTGGAGAATACCTTAGACCCATCTATAGGAAGAGTAAAAAAAAAAAAATCCCTATGCAGAAAATCCCAGTAATTGTGAGTGCCTTTGACCCTAATTTTCTCTACACTTCTGAAAGTTTTTCCACAAATATGTGTGAAAATATATCTTTAGTCAAGTCTATAGCCCATAAAAGACAGACTTTCATCAGCTCGTCCAGCTTTTTATACCAGGAAAGCATTTTGGGTACTTTTGAAGTAAGAAACCAATAAGAGTTTTTGATATTTTTCTATGTTTATAATATGCATTTAGTAGCTGTCTCCAGAATGTTTGAAAACAAAATTCTTACTCTGTTTGCTTATTAAGCTCTTTCCTTATCTGACAGAGAATGGATAATCTGCCCCTGTTTCTCTCGCTTAGCAGCTTCAGGAAGCTTGATGGAGTGTGTTGACTCTGGAGTTACTGGAATGGAACCAGATGCGGTAGATAAGGCATCTTATCTCGCAGAGGAGGATATAAACAGCCAGACTTCAGGGCATACTCCGGCTGCGGGTCAGGGTGGGAGCCAGGCAGGAATGGCTTTACTCTGCAGGTTGCTTGGTTTTTTAGTTTTTGTTACTTCTGTCTGTTCGGTTCCTTATCCCAGTGTTTTTCAGAGATAGGAATTTACACAGACCCCTCCTACATTATCAGTTTTGGCAAAGCTAATACTCAGAATTGGTATTTGGTTCCTCTTGCATCTAAGACTACATATGAACTTGCTTACAATGATCAGAGATACTAATCCCACTGGCTTTCCTGGGATTTATACCTGAACTCAAAAGCAGAGGTGTGTGTGCCCATATTGACCAGATTTTCTTAATGCTCTGTATTATGCACAGGGTTCAAATATGGGAGGATCAAGGGCTCTTCCAGCATTTTAAACTCCCTAATGAGGAGCTGGGCCAGCCGAGGAGAATAGCATGCCACAAAAAGAAGGCTGTTGCACAGCTTTGGTGCTTTGCTCCCCAGATAATCAGCGAGTGCTTTAACTAGTTCTAGTTCTTTAAATAGTTTATAATAAGAGATTTCCTTTTGAAATTGATATAGCTCAGTTCATATCTAACAAATGTGTGGATTTTGTAATATTTTTACATTCAGAGCTTTCAATAGCTCTCATAAAGGGAATCCCCGATATTGCAACCTCTCTGTAACTAGAGAGGATTGTTCTTTAGTAAAACACGGTAGAATGAAAAAAAATTGTCTGCTGGAGATTAAATCCTCTACTAGTTTGTGTGGCGTCAACACAGATTAATCACTTTTTAGGTCAGCTGGAAGGATATCCATGAATGCTGTTCCTAGGTAAATGCACATGGCTACACCTGTTTTTCAAAGGCACAGAGGAAAACTGTTCTAGGTGGCTCAGCTACAAGTCAAGTAAGTTATTCTAAGTGCTGCCTCACAGAGAATGAAGATGAGAACTAGAGAAAATAAAATAAGCTGGGGAGGGAAAATGATCTCACGTTAGCTGAAACATTGTCCACGTTGCTGTTTTTCAGTGGTGGTTATGTCTGTGTGGCTTCACTGTGCGTTTGGTGGTAGGCAGTCTGGGAAGCCGTGGCAAGTGAGCCACCCTTGCCCACGTTTTATCAAATGCTCTGTTGATGTGTGTTTATACTGTACTTCTTGGTACCTGTGCACACTGTTAGGATGGAGGTGAACCCTGGATACTCCCAACACCAAGAAGAGCAGAGAATCCAGAGGAACCAGTGTGGTGTGCCTGTGGGCTGCGGTGGTGTGGTGGTTGGACCTTGGCTGGGAGCCAGGTGCCCACCAAGTCGCTCTATCACTCTCTCCCCTCTCCTCCTCTCAGCTGGACCAGGGGGAGAAAATAAGATGAAACTTGTAGGTTAAGGCAAAGGTAGTTTAATGAAAAGCAGAGCAAGGTTGCGTGTGGAAGCTAAAGAAAACAAAGAGTTATTCTCTACTTCCTATTAGTAGGTGATATGTGGCCTGTACAGGGAAGGAGGGCTCCAATATGTGTAGCAGTTGCTCTTGAGGATAAGAGATACCCCCAACCCCAGCTGCTTTTATTGTTGAGCTGATGTCATATGGTATGGAATATCCCTTTGGTCAGTTTGGGTCACCTGCCCCGGTTGTGTTGCCTCCCCAGTTCTTGTCCACCCCATCCCACTGAGGGGGGGAAAATGTTGAATACAGGTGGCTCTGTGGGTAGGTGCTGAGATTCCCCTCAGTGCCTCAATCAAATGCCAATTTATTGCGTTTTGCTGTGGCAGCGTGAACTATAGTTGTACGTAAGGAGGACTCCTACTGACTCCAAGCAGATCTTTCTGGAAAACCTATTTGGCAGGATAAAATCCTTATGACTGTCAAGTGCAAGGTGCTACTACGTGCAAGGCAGGAAAAGGGACGCAGCTGGAGCATTGAACACTGTCTTACTTCTTGACTAGTGCATCAGTGCCATCATCAGGGTGGCTGAAAAAACAGAAGTCCCACATGACTAACTGTCAGTGTCAGCACTGGAACAAAACTGGAGTAGTGTTCATGAAGCAACATGAAGTGTGCCTTTCAAGATAACCACACAGCTGGCAAAGAGGAGAATTGGCTGGGAATGTGAGAGGCTTTGTTCAGACCCTTACACTGGACATGAGCTGCTGGTTCATTGGGTTGGACTTGGGAAATGGCTATACCTCTTTGCAAAGTTTTAGTGAAGTAATTGTTCTGTGTAGAAATGGCACTTTGTTAGTGGAAGAAGGTATATGATATGCTCTAGTCTGGCACCAGAGAGGTCTAAATGAAGTAACTATCTGGCTTACCTGGAAGTGTTTCTGGATTTACAACTTCTCCCTCCCCCCTCTACTTGATGGGATGAAGCGAGAACCAAAGAACAACTTGCTCTGTTCAGAAATAGCTCCATTACTACAGGGAGTGCACTTCCAAATATGGTAGAGCTGAAGTTACAACCATTAGAGTTATAAAAAGAGCCGACGGCAGCATCTAATCTAAATCAGATCTTGAAAGATCAATCAGTGATTGTCCCTGTCATCACTGGTAACATCGCCTCACTCTGACTTGCTTTGATGGCAGAGAGAAGCCTGACGTAAGAACCACAGATCTGAATTCAAATGGGGGAATCAAGAAGTTATTTCTAGCTTGACTTTGCCCCGCAGTCTGAGCTATGGGTATGTTTGTTAGAAACCTGTTCCCAGCTTTCTTGATGGTAACTCAAAACTCCTATTGCCTTGATGTGCTGTCCACGTCTTTTGGTAGAAATTAGCCTTTGCAAGGTTTATCAATCAGGTGTCTTTAACTGAGAAGGTTAAAAGAACAACAAAAAAAGGCCTTCAGAGAAACTTTGGCTGTCTGCCCACATCTGCCCAGTTTGGCTGTCTGAAAGGACCTCCCTCTCAAGCTTCCTGCTGCTTTCTTGCCTTAAGCGTACACTGCAGTGTCAAACACCCATTGACACCCATCACAAGCATCCCACTGCACCCAGCCTGGCTTTCCCACGTGGGGTGCAAGGGAGGCTGGCTCAGCTGGTAACAAGCAGCACCCTCCATTTCCTCAGGGGGTCCTTAAAAAGAAAAAGTTAATCTATAACCACAAGCACAAAAAAGTGACTGAACGCCTGTGCTGTTGTTTATACGTTTAGATACTGTGATTAAATTACATACATAATGCATAGTGTTTGTAATACATTATTAATAATAATAATACTGTCTTGTGTTATTTGGCTAGAAAAGGCATGCTCCGAGTGATGGTTCATTGGTCTATTCACACACAATTTTCATACATCTCTAAAGATTACCATTTTAACAGCTTTCTGTATGGATACTGCCAGGCAGTTACATTTAACAGTGCATAAATCTAATTCCCTCCGCACTCAATTTTCTCAGGCAGCAGAATCAATTTGAATCTGTCAGGATTTTATTCTAAAGTCTATTAATGCCTTCTGCCTTTTTCTGTATTTCCCCCCACCCCTTCCTCCCCGTCTCTCTTAACAATCTCACTCTTTCATGAATTCATTCAGCTGCAGAAAAAGATGCCCCACTGATACCAACACTCTTTTATCTCTTTACAACAGAAACCTAATTAGGTGTGAAGGAGAACACAAGGAAGGTCACAATTAGCTCTCCAGCAATAAAGGTTAACAGTTGTGAAATCCTATAATAATGCTGTTGAACTTTGTTATTATCAATAATGACGGCCTTTGACAAGGTCAGGTTCATTATTCTTAACAGCTATCACCCAGGCGCTTAACATTCCCACCTCAGCAGCGTGACTGTGACACCTTCCCCACCCTTCCCTGCCTGCCATCCCATGTGCCCTGGCTCCTAACGCAGGACCTGCTCACGCCTCATCCGGCAGTTGGACCGGTTGGATAGATTTCAACACAGGTTTGAATATGTTTTCGTGTTGAGCTTGTGCTGAAGGATCGCTCGCCAAGCCTTTCAATTACTGTTTAAAAAAATAATGCCTGTGAGTTTTCCTCTCCGCGCTTCAGGGGAATGATTCTGCCCAATTAAGAACTTAAATGGAGATGATAACAAGAAAGTAATAGGAAACGTACCCTGCTAACGTCACATTTCAGAATAGAGTGGAAACAATTACAAACGCTTTGCCGCTAAAAGCCAATGGATCTCTGACATCTTCAGAAGGCTTCTGGGTACCTGTTCTGTCTGCATCAGCTCTTAAATCTATAGAAAGGAATAGATTGTAAACCAAACATTTCAAACGACTCTTTACTAGGGTCATTTTTATGCCTGTTGAAGACAGCTTCCCAGCAACTTGAATCCACCAGAGAGGTTAATCTGTTTCTTTTCAGTAGGACTCCTGAGGAAGCAGGATTGCATCCCTGACTGCTGCGTTAGTACGTTAGTTCTCAAGTTTCTTTTTACGCTGAAAATGTGATTCCATGGTCTGATCTGTGTCCTGCCAGATCATCTTGCCCAAGTCAAGTGCAAGCATGTGATTTCATTTCCTTTTCAAGGAGTGGAGCACATGATGGGCATTTAATGCCAACTTCACTCTTCTGTGCCTGTAGTTTCAGTTTGGATGAGCCCTCATGTGGTGGAAAGTACCAGATAGAAAGTGAACGAGCAGAGGTAATAGTCCTTTGAGCCATCAGGCCACGTTGGTTTGGGTCTATCGTGCCAGACTTAAAGGTCATCTAGCCTGAGCTATTAGAAAATGCCAAAGTTGTAATTTGCTGCTGTTTCTCTGTGTTTACTGAGCATGCTTTCACTCTTTCACCTGCTTGCTCTTGAGTTTTTAAGGGTCAAGAATCATATCTAACCTTTATTTTCCAGTTCACTTGGAATTTGAACAATTACTCGGTGATTTGTAAGTTGGAAAACTCTTATCCTAGGCTACTCCTAGACTCAGTGGAGGGAGAGAGAGAGAGGCAATTCAGATCTTAGACAGACTGAACAGTCCTTGGAAGCTTCCTCTCTCTTTCCCTGTCCTTAAGGGAGTCTTGGATGATTACACTTCTGACATAGACACCTCAGAAAAATACTTACTAATGCTTAACAGTAAGTGTTAAGCTTATTTCATAGGAACTAAAGCCACAAAATGGGTATTAAGGTTAGAGAGCCAGAAATACCAAATATTTGGTGTACATATTTTAAAAAAAAAAAAGTTGTTATCTCACTTCTGCCACTTCTCAAGGCAGATTCTTGCCTCCTCAAGTAAGATAGCCTTGTATAATGACAGGCAGAAATTGCTGCCTTCTGATAGATCTCCAGATAATGTTGCATTTGGACTTTACTGCATCAAGCCATATCCCATTTAGTATTTTTTTTTAAATTGTAATTTTCAAAATACTCTGTCTGATCAGCCTGCTGGAAAAATATTCGTAAACTGGGATATTCTTGAGATTATTTATGCATTCTGGAGAGGACTGAGTGCTTGTACAGACAGCTGTACAGTTTCAAAAACTTGTGTGTGCAGCAAGCACAGGTACAGAGGGGTAGCAGCGTCTGTGCTGCCCGCAAACTCCAGGGTTCATGCAGTGCTGGACAAGAAAGTACATGTATTGTGAGTAGTCCTTAATTCATGGTTGAAGGCTGAAATTCAGGCCATGTTCTCAGAGTGCAGACACAGATCGCTGGACACCTTAAGGATGTTCTTCCCGTTATCTTGCTTCATTGACTCTCTGCTTCCAAGTGTACCAAACGCTCAGAAGCCCGTTTGAAGCTGGTGGGAGCTGGTGCCTCTCCACTTGTGTTCACAGAATTCTGCTGATTGACACCAGCGGAGGGGCTGGCTGAATAAACACTATAGAATTGAATGAAAATAACTAAATGTGCAGACAGTGGGGAAAGGGATAATAGAGGCCAAAGTTGCAGAGGGTCTAAACCAGATGCCAACAACTCTCCCATTATTAAGTTAATAAAAGGAATTAATAACCTGCCAGGAAAAAAAATGTTTACAACTTGATATGCTGATTTGAAATTGCATCAGTCATGTTGCTTGGATGTAAAATTTGGTAACATGCTCCCTGATACTTTTAAACCTCGATTCTGAGAACAGCAGAATGTTGCATCCCAAGGCCACTAACTGATGAAACCCCACCCCCCTGACGTCTGTACCACCGATAAGACATCGCTGTCAGATGTATCTCACACATGACTGCACTCTCCTGCACCCCTCCCTCTGACAGACTATACCATATGCAAAAGCTTGCAGAAAGGACACGTTACGGTGGAAAATAGTGACTTTTATTCGTTAAGTGATTCAACTCTAGGAGGAAGATTAAGCTGTTTAGCTTCCCAGGTGTCCTCATAGCGCTCACTGGGCATTTATCTTGCTAATGTTTCTGTGTTGCTATTACTATCCAGTTGGTAGGAACTTTTATTTGCATAAGGCAGCAGATTTTTCATTTATAAAGCCAAGGATGTGTCCTTGTACATCAGCAAGAAGTTTATTGAATGATTGACATTATATGCCAATTTTATCAAAATATTGATTGGAAAAGTTGTTCTGTTTCCGTTGTATCATATAGATGTATCTAATCGCAGCTTTATCCAGCCAGTGCAATATGTTGCTTGCCAGACTAGAAAATGATATATTAGCCATCTGGGCAATGGGCCCAACTCTGGGCAAGATTAGTGCTTCAATTAGCTGTTGATAGCATTCCATTAGAATATTGGTTTCAAAGAGCACTAAACAAGAATGTTGTGCTTTGATTTTCAGATTTAATTACTTCCATCAGGGCTATAAATGAACTCATTAGTCTTAGTGGCTCTAAAACCTAGAGACAATAGACTGTTATTGCTATTGTTCTTATGGTTTGTGCAAACATTACTTTCAAAAGGCTATTAGGAATGGCTATCAACCTTTCCTCTCTTCCTAATGTAGCTGGTTGGCTGACCCTGCAGAGCAGCTCTGGAGTAAATGTGAGGCTGAGTTCATTATTGTGGTCTGTGGTGGGCATCCAGGGCCTGCTAGCAAACAGCAGCTTGATTTAGGAGCGTCAATACCTACAGAGAAAGTTACTGAGGATTAAAATTACACCTTGGCGGTACTTGGCTTCTTTTCTTTTTAAAGCATTTATGTGTTCTCTTTTTCCTTCTTTTCCTTTCTAGCTCGTAATTTGTTTTAAGGTTTGCCAGAGCTTCTGAGGATTCTTGAGGCTTTTTTTTTTTAATCCACTGCATCGTGATTTCTTGACATTCTTTTCCCGTAATTTTGTGAGAGGATATTCCTTTTTGTTTAATTTTGATTTTGGTTTTGCCTTTTCCCCTTGACGTAAGTGGGTGGTGCACTGTGTTCCACAAACACTAGGTTCTTCTTTGAACATGACTCTTGCCCTGTTCCCCCTAATCCAGAAGAAAACCAAAACTGAATGTAGAAGGAGAATGCAGATGCTGACAGTCTCTGCAGCCCTCCTGCCCCACAGCACTCCCTCTGAACCCAAGATAGTGTTGCCATTAGTTCAGCAGCTATCACATTGTTCGTTAAAACCTTAAATCTCACAGAGTTTTCTTTAATCCGAGGTGAACCTCACTTGATAAAAGTCCCTTTGTGTTTTTCTGGTTTCTTTCTTCTGCAGAGGAAGGATGCCATGTGTAAATAAAGGATATGATGCTCTGCATCACTGACATTTATTAAATTAAGCTGTAATCAGTACAGTGTGTCTTAATCATAATATTAATGTGGCTAAACCAGTAAATGCTATCATGTTTAAAGCCTACCACCTGTTTTGTGTTAGCATCTGGATAGTTACTTCAGTTTCCATTTTAATAGAATATTCTTTGATTAAATCCATAACTTGGTTGTAATTTTTAGCTCCCAACCCTGCATAAATCCTAGAATATGATTCAAAATGCCTATTCTCAGATCTTATATAAGTTTCTCCTAAATTTTGCTAGGCTGTTGTGATAACATTTGGAATGTAGAGAAGTGAATAAAAATGCCAGATCCTTTGACATCACTTAGGATTTTACCCTTCATTTCCAGCAAGCAAATCCTGTGCAGCTTGGAAGAACACTGTCACTCCATCCTTTCTGGGCTTCTGCTGGTCACACAGCTCTTTCCCCTCAGCCCTCTCCTCCTTTGCTCTGCCCTGTAGTTTGCTGGGACAGCAAACATTTGATGGGCTTGCAGGTGACGTGAAGAAGGGGAAAGCACCTGGGGTAGATGGAGGTGCCTCGCTGGAGGGACACAGATAGGTGAGATGGTGGCAGAAGCAGGTTGGGCTGTGCAGCAGCCCCCTCTCTGGTCTCAGTCCCTCCCTCGGTTGTGCGGTGGCAGAGGATGCGAGCCAGCCCAGCCAGAAGGAAAGAAAACACTCCTGCCTAGTCTGGTCGAGAGCAAAGCCTGCGGTGGAGTCAGTCAGTTTGGATGTGTACTTTGGTGTTTTGTTCCAAGTGCTTTCCATGCCGTTCTCAGGAGCTCTGGAGCCATTCTCAAGTGTTTAAAAATAGAACACTGTCTCTTGCTTTTTCTCTCTCTCTCCCTCTCCCTTCTTGCGTTTCCCATCTTCTGGATAACGGTCTGATGAATGTGTTTGTTTCACTGGGTCTGTTGTGCTGAAGAGATGGGAAGAATGAGAGTGAGGACTCTTCCTCCATGGTCACTGTTTTGTCTAGCAAACTTTCAGTTCTCTAGGGCCAGCTCCCGTAAAAGCTAAACTACTTCTATTTTTAAGATTATTTGGACTAGGGAAAATCAGGCAGATTATACACAGTTGTCAGAGTTTCTGTCAGCAGATGAAAGCAAGATCACTTTGTTGGCTTTTGGCAAGTATTTCTAACCTGATGCTGTTCTGCTTCTGCTTTCCTGGTATATCCTGCCCCAGTGGTGCTCCTGCAGTCAGACCTCACTAGTTTCCCATCTCCCACTGCAGGCATGCCCTGGGATGAGTTGTGCGATGGAGAGCAGAGAACTGCTGCGCTGGGATGCCAGGAGGGACTTTGCTTTCTTGTGAGCCCAAGTCCAATGGTCTCTTGCAGCTGGCTGGTGTTCACAGCATGTTTCATATCTAGCGTAACCCAAGCAGAAGGGAGATGCTGTGCTATGTGTGCATAAAGTGCGATCCTACCAAGAGTGGAGGAGGACCAGGGAGACAATGCAGGTACCTAAGTCCTGTGCTTAGGCTGTCCTAAATTTAACTGTAGCAAAAGGATAGACCTTCCCATCCCTCTGCTCAGCCTGACTGCTGTCTTGGCCTTGAAGGATGACACAAGTTTAACTGAGTGAATGAATTAGCAGGGCTCCTGCATAAAGCTCATCAAAGATCTCAGTTTAAGTGTTACCAGCCATAGGTTTGGGCAGTATTATCCTCAAAATCCTGAAATAAATTAGAACAAACCCGAACTGTAATGGGTTGTCACGTTTGATATACAGATTGTCCAAACACTGCTTGCTTTCAGTGTGTCACAAATCATGCGAGACTGAGGAATAAACAACAGATGTTGAAAATGAAAGATTTTTCTTCAGCAGTCTGTTGCCTCCAGCCGGTCTGCTGCTGCTCCTGACTCGCGTTCAGCCCGAGAGCACGGCTGCACCCCAGCACCGACTGGTATTGTGGATCTGAGACCTCTCCAGCGAAATCACTCAAGAGCTCCTGTTTCGTAACGACAATACGGCAGCGGTTTATTTGAAGGCTGAGCCAGCTTTGTATCAAAGCCAACTATGTCTGGCTTGGCACCGTGAGCTAGCACCCGGGCCAAGCAGCTGGAGCAGACTGTACGCGTATTTAAAAGAACAAAAACAGAGAGACTCTTAAGTTATCTCCTGTAAGAGGTCAATCAGAGTGCCAGAATGCAGTGCCAGGTTTTGCATCAGGCTTTCTTTGGTCTATCCCTGCGTTCCTACAGACCCAACTCCCAGGCTAAAGCTTGATTCTCCTCTGATTTCCCACCTTTCCTGGCTTTCTTCTTGTGGTCTGATAATTGCAGGAATCACACCCTTGTAAAGCATTAGTATCTTGGCCCTGCACCCACCTTTTTCCTTCTTGGGTATAAATCACATTCTTTGCAATCCACACCATCACAAGGAAAAGCACTCTAGGACTTCCTGCATGGGCTTGTCTTGAATCTATGTCTATCTGAGCTAAGGGAGTAACTTTTCCCATCACACAAAGAAGCAGCAATGACTCTTTGGCGTCAAGATTTCAGTAATGTTCTGTGTCAGCGATCTGCTGCTGGTCCACTGGCTTCATTAACTGATGATGTATAGGATAATTAACCATCATTAAGGCTGTGGTTGCCCTAGATGACTGTGGCAGAGAGGCTCTGTTCTCTGAGCTCAGGGTAGTCGGCTGCTGCTTGTCTTCTGCATCCAGCATGTGATGCATCCAGCATCCATTCTCCCCTGAAGACCGAACACGCTTCAAGAGCAGAGAGGGCTCTAATGGGGTTGCTCAGAAGCGGGACGGTTGGCTGTAGATGTCTGCTGTGCTTTACTCATCTCCCAGAGCTTGCTTCTCCTGCTGCTGGGGTAACTCAGCTCTTTGTTGAGCAGTTGCTGAGGTGCTGTGTTACATGGGCCAACACACTGAGGCTATAGATGTAATACCCTGGGCAAAGTTGTGCCATTGCCGGAGTGACATCTTAAGAGTACACCTTCCATTCTAGAATAAGGATAAACACAATTACTTTGGGCTTTTTTTAATTCTTCAGTCACCTGCTAATTTTCTACTCTGTCCATTAGTTGTTGGGCCATGATTAGGACAGAGCTCTCAGGAAAGTCCTGTCTTCCCAGTCACATCCAAAGAGGTTCAAGCCATCTTGTGACACATCTGCCCCATTGAGAAATTCAGGTTTTCTTAGTTAGAAGCATTTAAATTTGAGTGAAGTTGAAGAAGTCTGTTTTCATTCAGGGTGTAGCTCATCGCTGATTGAATCTCTTTTCCTTGAACTAGGATGCTGGATAAGATGGATCGTTTTCCTCCCTGGGCTGCAGAAATGCTTCAGGTCTCTCCATCTGAACCACAGACTGAGAATGAATCATATCGGATCACAAGATAATATGAACTCAAGGTACACTTTTTCTTGACTAATTAACAATTTTACCCATGATATTAAATCCACGTGTACTCATAACACCACAAATGAGAAATCTGGAAGCCTATTTTCAAAGCACTTTCCATAATGCAAGTAGCAGGAGATGTACCATAGCTTTTCAGCAAATTAGTTGGTAAATTGTTTTCTCTCTTATCTTTACTGCTATAACAAAAACATGTTACCTTTAGGTCTCCATATATTTTTTTGTTGTTGTTTTCTTATTTGTGCTCCTACCTATTAGCTTGAATCAAGGACATAACACAGATAAACATGTTTGACCTGCAAACAACTGGATGAATAAAGGGTAAAACCTGATTACTGAAGTAAATCTTGGAGACATTCTGGTGGTGAGGTGAATTGTCATGTCCTGTGGTCATTCATACTGTCTTGCTTCAACACAAATGACCACTGAAAATGCCCTTGATTTTGTGCAAAACGTCTTGGGGAAGTGCTGAGCTGCCAGCTCATTCCTTGCCCTGAATTTAGAAGGGAATTGCAGCGTGACCCAGTTAAAGGTAATTACCTCTAACCTGTTTCTGTACTCTCCAAACTGCCTGTGAGATTCACAGACCCTGAAATGAGAAATCTGAGACCTTTCCACGAAGTGTTTGTTCAAGACTCTTTTATAAATGAGGGAATGTGATTGAATTGGAGCCCCAGTGCAGGTGGGCTGATTTCAGTGGCACTGCCTTAATTTTGCATCGGGTGAAGTCTTCACCCCATACTGCTGCTGGAAAGCTCATGTCCATCCAGAACACAGACAGACGCTGAATGAGCGATTCGGTCTCAGCTTTGCTAGGGACCAACTCGAGGTTCTTAACTGTTTCTGCAAAGATGATATGCAGACAAGGAGGAGAAGTGGTGGTGGGCTGAAGATATTATTTCTGCATGGGAGAGACAGCTAAGGAGGCTTGGCTCCTGCCTCCCCCACAGGTTTTACACCCCTTTCCTGGTGAGACCCATGTGCTGCATGGGTTGCACATGGAAGCATCAATAACACAAGTCCAGCTGCAAAGGGCTGGACATACGGTTCAGGCTGACGACAGACAAACACAACCCAAGTTTTTAAGGAAAAGCAGATGGCTACTGTGAAAGAAGCAAATTGTTGCCAACAAAGACTGTGCTGGGGGCAAGCAATATTATTTAGGGGAGCTAGAGTGTGACAGTCTCGTGTGATTACATTGTGATAATGGGTGGAAGCTCACAGGGAATAGAAAAGCCTTTTGCTTCAACCCTCGTGGTCAGGGCTCCTTGGCCGGCTCTTTCTCGGGCACAGCAGGACACCAGAGGAGGAGCGGCAGGAGCAGACCTTTTGTTTCATGAGTTACTGCCTGGGTTCACAAGGAGCAGTTGCTATGCAGCCTGCGCTGCAGACATTCGTCTTACCAGAAACACTTGCATTGAATAATGCAGAGCAGAGCTGCTGGGGCTGCCAACCGCACAGTGCATGTGTCTGCCCTTGCACCCGAGTGAGAAAGGGAAGCGAGGTTTGGGAAGCACCTTATGGGCTTTACCGGTGGCCTTTGCAAAGCTTGAGCTGTCAGAGCAGTCCTGTGCAATCCTTGGTTTTGCTCTGGCCCTCCTGTTCAAATTGGGTCCAGCATCCCTTTGTGTCAGCTCAGTTTTGTGGTTGGTTTTTTTTTTTAAATTCACACCAGTACATCATTGTGTGTGGAGAGATCCAGCTCTGGGGCTTGGCGAATGGGTGAACTCCTCCCATTGTGCTCATCTGGAAGAACAGTCTTAAGATTGTTACCCTGGAAGATAAATGGAAATGTCACCAGCCTTGGCTACGGTGCTTAGTAGGTGAAATACCTTTTCAAGGTTCCTTATTCTGGCAACAGTGGGTTTTTAATGATCACGTAGACAAGCACAGGAGAATATAAGAAGAACGTGTGTATAGGGGATGTTGTGCCTATTATCTAAGAATAGGAAGTAGCACTCTGTGTATTATCTATGTTTGTTTAGCCAAAGTAAGACAGGCATTAACATTCTGTTTCAGTCTTAATTAGTGGCTGATAAAAGCACAAGGTGATACTTAACAGTCTTGACAGTGTAATTTATCTAAAATTTCCTAATAATACGGTTGCAGCAGTCTTGGAAGGGCTGCTTTAATGACTTTCACATGCTTAAGGTTTGGTACCAACAAGATCCAATATGTTGGTTGCTTAGGAGACAAAATTAAACAAAGCTGAACGCATTTATTTCTCCTTTTTTTTTTTACTACATGGAGGATTATCTTACTGCAGTATTTTTCTCTATTAAATGCCTAAGCTTTAGGTGTTTATAAGAATGAAAAAAACAAACTCAAACCTAACAATCCAGATCCTCTATTAAATCAGCAGATGGCTCCTAGAGCCAAATTAGGGACCTGTGATAGAACAATAAAAGCTCTGCTTTATACAGTGCACATGTTCAGTTGGCAGTGTTAAATGAGACCTCCATGCAATCTGCCCTGAGAAATAGCCTTACTGGCATTGACCTCTCCCTTTGTATAATTCAACGCTGTGTCATCAATTGCAATTCCACAGACGTCTTTGCAATTTAGCAGACCTTGTATGGACTGACTTTCCCAATATTTGTTTAAGATGAACTGTATAAACTTGTTATTAGTAGTCTGCCAGAGGAAAGGAGATAACAGTGTTTGGTTTAGGCTACATAAAATGCAGCACCTGGGCAAGGTGCACCGAGCACGTTTCCAGCAAATGTTGTTGCTTCAGGGGTGGCTGCTGATCCTGCTGAAGGAAAAGGAAAACTCCCAGCAGTTTTAAGTCAGGGCAAGATCATGCCTTGCTGAGGTTGTGCACAGGCTCTGAGCTTAGTGTGACTTAATAAATTTATGATGTTTTTAAAAAAGTATCTGAATTCACCTGAGAAATGCAGGCAGCAGAACAAGGCTGCAGTGGGATCTGACTGATCTCATCTCAGTTGTATGTCTGTACAATCTTACTTATTTCATCATGTCTTAGTCCTGCTTTTCAGCTGCTGATACAAGGATATGGCCCTTTAGTGCAAGCTGGGGGCATTTTGCATCTCTGGGCTGCCATTTTCCCACCTCCACCCTCAGAACAGCGGTCTCCAATGGCACTGGGAAATACTCTGTAGTGGATAAACAATGTCCCTGGAAAGTTGGTTCTCAGTCACAAGTTTGTCTTGTGCGGAGATCCCCTTCTCGGGAAATAACGGGAGTAAGAAAAGTGGATGTCTGGTAGGGAGTCACTGGTAACTGGAGCCAGGGGAAAGCCCCTGGGCATCTAAACATATGCAAGCCTTTTGTAAGCAACGAAATTAATTTTCATTAATTCTTACTACTTAAGATCACCAAGGAAATCAAAGTCCTCGGTAGCCCGGCAGCAGATTTCTCCCCCTGAACCGAAGTCCTCTCCGGGGCACGGTCCTGCTTTACAAACGGCGGTAACAGAAGGGGCGGGAGCCTGTCCCGGCACCGGCCCCTGCCCCTGCCTGTCCCCTGCCTGTCCGTGCCGGCCCCTGCCGGCTCCTGCCTGCCCCAGGCAACCAAGCGCGGGCAGGAAAACCAGCCTACCCTTGGAGGAGCCAGTGCTGAGCTGCACCACGGGCGCTGTTCTCCATCGAGCTCTGCTCTCTGGATCCCGCATCCATCTGCTGTCTTACCACAGATGTCTGCCTGCCTCAGGTTGATCTCCGAACCGTCGTGGTGGATCCCAGTGACAGCCCTGGGTCTGGCGGCTGGGCCTCGGGCACTTGTTCGTACAGTTAAGAGCAGTCAGGGCTTCAGAGTGTAGTTATTTGCAGTCCCATTATTAAAACCGCATTGTTTGGTACACTTGATGGTAACAAAATGTCAGTCCTTTTCCTCCTGCACAGAAAGCCTGAGATAGGGAGATATGGAGGAGTACGGAGAAAGCCCTGGAAGAGCCAGGCTGCCGGTAGCTAACATATGAGCACTATTTCATTTTTCATTGAGTTTGCCTTTTTGTTCTCTGCTCTCTCTTCCTCCCCACAGTATCTCTGCATTGATTTTTCACTCTGCCTGTTTATAAATGTTTATAAAGCATTTAGGGAGCCTAGGGAAGAAAAGGTCTCTAAGTACTTAGTGGAGGAAGAACTTAAGCGCTGGGCTGCTGTACTCTTGCTGACACTAGGCAGTATTTCATGCCATGCAGAGATCTGCTCCCAGGATATGATGCTGCTTGAAGATGATTAAAGCAGCCAAAATCTTAGTGCCGCCCATCTACAGCCACCGCAATGCAGCCAGCATTGCAGAGAGCAGAAGACTTGAAACAGCACTGGCATTTACAGCTTGGGCAAAACCAACATGCCAGTAGATGATAAAGAAAACAAGTACACATCATTCCACATTTACTGTTCATTTTGGGGAACGAACTTGGTTTTGCATGGAACACTGAATGACCAAGACCACCACTTTGGCAACCTTACGACACCCATGTCCTAAATGAGGACAGAAAACTGCATGTGCAAAGGTGCAAATCACCTCTGCCTTGCACAGGTGCAGGAGGTTCCACAAAGCACTGGAGGACCCAGGTTCAATCTGGTTTGCATCAAACACTAATTTCTTTATAAACTTTTAGCATTGTTGAAAGATAAAACATTCACTGTTGAGAAAGGGCTGAGGGATGAATATTTTTGAAATCTGATATCTCTGTTTCCCCCTCATCATCTTTCTTAAATGCATAAAATGGGGGTATCTTTGAAACCACTGAGGTTTGGTCGATGTGCTGTTCCCCACCCCTTTTCACACACCTTCACTCAATTCCAGTGGCCCGACAGCTGATTAAGGGAGCCTGCCTTCCAGTCCTGCCTTTCTCTCCTACTTGATCCTACTGCCCTGCATTGCTGCTCTGGCACATGCTTCTCTGAGCCTCTTGGTTGTGAAGTTTAGTGGGGTAGAAATCAGGAGAACAGCCAGATGTCCATGCTGGAGGTGTGTGGAGTGAGGGGATGAGTGAGAGACAGCAAGAGCTCAAGTTCCTCCTGCTCCTCATGCAGTGTGGTTTCTTGCCAGAGATGCACAGCGCTCCCAGAGCTGGGTAAGTTGTAATCCAAGTGGCTAAGTGCCACCGGTGGGGTTTGAACCCTAGCCGATCTAATGTTTCAGAGGGGTTGAGGTGGGGAAGGTGGGAAGCTAAAATGAAGTCTACAGCAATTTCCTTCGGTTGCTGCGTGCTGAATGCTCTTATATATATTATTATTATAGAGGGTTTAATTTTAGCAAAGTGTTGTTTGTCTAACTTTCGCTGATCTCTCTGCTTAAAAGTTATGAAGTTCCAATCTTCAGAGCACCGTGTTTTATTGGAGGCTTGGATGCTGAAGGTGCCCAGATAATTATACAGCTCCAGCTGAAGGATGAGTGGGAAGCCACAACTTTTGAACCACAACGGGTGATTGTATGTTATAGATCTGCTTGTAATGATTCCACAGGGGAAGTCAGCATCTTCTATAAAGCAGTTTTCCAAAGGAAACTCTTCTGCTGCTGAAGTTGAAATGTTGTTTTTTTCAGGAAGGTGTCTATTTCAAAGATGTCTTGGCAGAAAAGTTTGGAAAGGAGTGTTTGTTTCGACTCTCTTGTTTTGTGTGAGCTGTTTTTTCGATGCCTTAGTAAAGTGGTTGCTTGTTTATAAACAGAAGCATTTTGAAATTTCTGTTCAGCAGAATGACTAGAGATTTTGAGTTCTTGTTCTAATTCATGGTAGCAGCAACCTTTGAAGTGTCAGGATATGCTGTAGGTTTAGAATTCAGCCAACACCAGGTCGGATACAACATCTTTTTTTTTTTTTGTGTAAGCTCCATTTGTAATTGCTTCTACTCTCACCTCTGTGGGTCTTTAGCTTGGCCTTTAGCTGTGAGAATATGTTTGCTAGCGTGTCTGTAGAAAAGGTCTTCTGGTCTGGGAACAGCAGGGGTTTAGTTATTTGTGCAATTAAAGGTTTTGCTTTCAAAAGAACAAATATAATCAAATGCAACAGTGGGAGTGTTTTATTAGGCTAGTGCTAGGCTGAGCTTTTAAAATGTACCTGATATTGAATGGCTTGGTTTGGTTCTTAACAAAAAAGATCAAAGAGGTCTCAGACCTGCGGGGCTGTGAGAATTGGAAATGCTGTTGGAGGAGGGAGTTATCTGATCTCCAGAGCATGAAGAACTCCATCCAAGATGAAGCAGCAGGGGTAGGTATCATGTACCTAGACTGAGAGTTTGTGCTTTAAATGGATGAGGTTGGCTCTTTTCCACACAAATATCTCAGAGGAGACATCTGCATGGGCGTGGGCTGAACCTAGTGGGGGTTACGTTCAATTCCAGGAGTTTTCTGGACTGCCTTGCCATTTTCTCATAGCAGCTAGAACTATGGAGAAGTCTCTCTTTTCATGCATGCCTTAAAATAAGGGAAATGACAAGTGTCAGTATTGCAGTGAGTCGGACTGGGAAAGCCATGCTGGCAGGAGGCAGCGAAGGGGCTGCTGTCCCAGGCCACCGCTGTGTGGCAGCCAGGTCTCTTCTTGGGCTGCTTTCTGTGCTGCTGGTCCCAAAGAACAGGACACAATGCCTCTGAGATCCCAGGTGTTCCTTAGACTTTCATATCTTTGCTGTATTTTGATAAACCAATAAAGCTCAGAATTATTTTGATTTAGACAATCCAAAACTTGAAAACAACTAGACTTACACGGTCAATAAAACAAAGCTGTCTCTTCAGCACTGTGCTGACAGGCCTCTGAAGAAAGACACACAGAGAGCCTCTCCACTAATATTAAACTGATTTGGCCATTTTTATTCTATAAAGGAGGCTGGTTATGAGATTTAAAAAGACTCATATATCATGCTGCCTCATTAATTTTCCATTTGGGCTCAGCTGTCGGAGGATACCATATTAAACTGCTGCCTGGAGTAGTCTTCGGTGGCAGAGAAATGATGTTTGATACCCTTTGCATTTCACACAGTGCGTATAAAAGGTCTCCTTGATTTGCCATCCCTGTTATTTTCTGTCAGAGAACCCTACATGGCCTCTCCAAAATAATATCACCTCTCTAAAACCCTGAAGGTCTATTTGTGGTTTCCATGGTGACAAAATGACCCATAATATTCTTTGACTACTTCAGTAAATGAAGGACATAACTGGGCCTTTGAAGAATAATAGATTTTTTTTTTTCCTTTTTCTTAAGAAAAGACGTACTTTTGAGCTCAAAAAGTGTGTGTGTGGGGGGAAGGATGAAAAAGATATTAAGGGAAGAGATTTAGCTTGTAACTCAAAGGGCTTTGTGTCAGCAAGTATAGCAGACAGCACTTGTTGAAAAATAGACCTTGAGCCATCTGGTACCAAAACAGAAGTGGGATATAGCCCTTGTGATGACTGAGATGAAGGAGCTTTTGCTGTAACTCATTTTTACAATAGCTGTGCTACTTAATTCTGAATTCAGTGACACGCAGGGCCAGGCGCTGCAGGTGCAAGTGTGCGGTTAAAACATTTTCTTCCAGGAACCGTCAGAACCTTGCTCTGTGCTGTGTAGGAGGGAGGATGGGATTTTCCAGCAGAGCCGGCCAGGGGGAGAAGTGGGTGGGAAGGAAGCAGCGAAGCTTTTTCTCAGGGTATTTGTGGAAAAGCCACATTTCCAATTGTAGCACTGTTAATGATCTGGCCTCGCCGCGCAGCCTGTGCTGTATGCACTGTGGGAAGGTGCTGAGCAGGCTGTGGTGTTGTCTGGAGCCACTGCTTATCTGCTGTTTCCTCCCACCGCCGTGGGACTGTCCAGGTTATTTTGACTGCAGCCTCTCTTGGGTAAAAAGCATCACTTACTGTGATGAACCCGTGCCTTTTGGCTGCTTTGCATAATACCAGTAAGAGATTTGTAAACTGCTCAGTCTTGTGAGAACTACTACCCCAGGAGCATTCACAGCATGCTCTGGAAACAGGTTTTTAAACAAAGCCACATCTTCCAGGTGAAGAAACTGAGACAGAAGGCAGATAACTAAGCTCAGCGGAGCACTGCAGAATCTCTGTGGGTACACTGGGGAGAATACAAGGCTGCTTGTTCCATCCCCAGGGTACTTTGGGATAATGCTCCTTCCCTAGATGAGCTGTAATTCAGTTTTCTCTAGCACATGTTTCCAGCCTGTCCACTAATGCTATCCATGATGGTAGGGTGCTGGTCTTGTGCATTGGATCAGAACTGCATAGTCTGTAAGTCAGAAATACAGAAAAAGGAGGATTAAAATGCCTCAGAATAATAAACGCGAGATCCCTGGATTGCAGGAAGCAGGCACTTCCAGGTGGTTTAGGTTACCCTGAGTAGATAAAATCCAAGCATCTGAATTTTCCTGCTCTGTGATGCAGGCCCCTCAATGCTTAGATAACGCAGAATATTCCCAGGAGCCTGTCGGTAATTCCTGCTTCTGGAGTTCGCAAGCTTTTTTTCTGGTGCTTCTGACCTTTTGAGTGTTTTCTAGCACTTGCCTCCCAGTCCTGGAAGAAACAGAGAAGTACAAAGATGACTAAAACTTTAAATTTATTTCCAGAGCGTCCTGGTTGTTTGCAGATGTCCCTGAAATGACTTTAACAGCTCTTCCCCCCTGAGTGTGCTGGTGCTGCAAGTGGGGACCAAAGTCTGGTGCAATTTCTTACTCTGTTTACCCCACATTTTGGTGTTTTTCTACCTTGGGTGGTTTTCTTTAGCTTGTAAATTAACAGCATTAAAGCAAACAAATGAAACGTTTGCATGACTGGCTGCTTGATTAATAAAGGATTGTAATTGAGGCAACTTAAATAATATAAACAGACAGAAAGGAGGGAAAGATTAAGCCGAAAACCAATCTAAACCCACGTTTACTACCAGCCTTGAAAACGGAGGTAGAATCTTGCTCGATTGCTCTGTTCCTTGCATGTGCATGCCTTTGGCAGGGATGATTAAAGTCTCTGCTGCTTCCCTTCTAATGCGAACAAAGCCCTTTAGAGCCCTATTCTAGTTTCCTCTTCGTGTCGTATTTGGCTTCCTTTGGGACTGACCTCTTACTGCCCACAGCCCACCTTCATCCTGTTCCAGGGCCTGCAGAGAGTTACTAAGTTAAACATCATAAATCCCACTATAAATGATTACACAGAGCTTTTCACTAACAATCTTCTGTGGGGATATCAAGCTTGATAGAAGCATAAATCATTTAAAGAACATCTGCCTAATGAGGGGTAACCTGGAACTGCTTCCCTGAGCCTGAGCGTATCAAGGGGGAAAAGATAATGGGCAACTGGGCTATATGAGCTAGTGCCTGCTGGATGTGAGTGGTTGACTTCTGTTGTTACAACTATGCCTTGCTGGACATGTGGGGTTTGCCCCCATTCCCTGACAGTGACATCAGCTTTGCCTGCAGCCCTGTGGCACCAAGCGTGAGGGGTGTAAGCTTAGTTTAGTGTGTGTGGTTATGAAATGAGTCTGATAATGTGCTTAGGCAAAAAATTCTACAGGGGCAGATGAAACAGAAGAGGAAACCCAAGCAGGTGGTTTAGAGGCAAGCTGAGCAAAGATGTGCTGTGGTCTGGGAGCTCTGGTTTATGAAATGGCAACAGAATTGGGGAGGCTCAGAGCAGGAGCCATGATATAGGAGATGGGCAGAGAACACATCTGGACTTACCAAGCTCTTGCGTGAAACGTCATGGCAGGACATGTAGCATCTGTTTATAGGAACATAGGAGGGTGTTGAACCAATACTCATAGTCAATACAATGATTGCATTTGTCTGGGAAAGAATGAGGCAGATTTGAAGGAGAGAGTCTAATAAGAACCAAGATGTAATTAGTAGATAAGGAAACTGCTGATAAATGCAGAGGGTGAGTTTGGAAGAGATTCTGATGTGTTTCTCAAGGCTAACAAGTCTGTTTACAGACAGTCCTGCAGGCAGAAAACAAACTCAGCGCTTGAAAAGCCCTTTCTGTCTTTTTATTAGGCGTGCTGGGAAGAGTTTCAGATTCCCATTGTTAATCACCGATAAGCTAACCTGTGACTTTGACCATCTGAAAGATATCCTTCTGTCACCAGTTTGACAGACAAGTTAGCGGGTGAGGAGTAGCAGATGGAAGCTTTTCCATTTTAAAATCACTGGAACATCAGGAAAGGTATAAATAAGCAGCAGCAACCTTGCAATGCAACTGAATCTCTCTGGCAGTGCAAATTTGAGTTCTGGAAGCTCACAGCAAGTCTTCATATCATGGTTTGAAGCTGCTGCTTCCCGATGATACATTTAGCAGAGATGTCTATCAATAGGAGCAGGATAATTTTTAGACTGAAGTTCTCGTCACACAGAACTGGCCATGAGATTTCAGGAAACTTGTCTCCCTGCATAAATAAATTTGTTGGATGTGCAAGTTGTCTCTCACCTTATGGTGGGGTCATTGTTGGGTGTTACTTCTCTCTCTGACCCGCAGAGATAGTGTCTTGGATCTTGCTAGTGTGATTAGAACTGAGACAAGGAGGTCAAGAATAGTTCAGTCTTTTCCTTATGCTGTTGAGAATGAAGTCAATAGGAAGTAAATATTATTGACTGCAGTTTTCATTCAAAAATCAAGATTCATTGAGGTGAATCTGAGGTCAATAGAAGCTCTCAAGGGGGACGAGACCAATAAATCATGACATTGAATAGAACAATATTTGTAATGCAGCTAATTTTGGATATTGAGCGTTATTTGATCTAGTGGGTTTTGTGGGTTTGTTTTGGTTTTTTAATCGTCCTGTTAACTAGTTGGTAGGTTGTACCATTTAAAAAGACCTTTAGTCTTAATCTAGTTATGTACTTTTAACTACAGTGGATTGAATTTCACGCAGGTGTAAAGAAATTGTAAAGTAATTTATGTTGGAAGGGATCTTTGGAGTTTACCTGGTCCAGTCTCTGCAAACAGCAGTCCATTCCCAAGGAGCTTTCTCATCTCTCCTTAGGCCTTGCATCTAAAAAAGCAACCAAGACAACATGTGCGAGTAAAGTATAAGAACAGCCTTTCCTTTTGTCATTACGTTTTAGATGTGGAGATGGAATGATCATGTGCAAATAAACCGATGCTGGTTAAATAGCTGATACTTTTGAAGGAACTTCGTGAAGACAAAGCTTAATATGTGCATTTGTCCTGTGCCTGGGGCAGTTAAAGTCTACTGCTTGGGTTGCATGGGACTGTGGAGTACCTCGTTTAGGGTCATAAAACCTATGAGGAAATGTTACGCATCGTGTTAACGTAGCCATGGGCTGTCCAACTTCCTGCTGGAAGGTCTGGATGATCCAGCTCGGATACTAAAAGCAGCACAGCCTGAACTCGCACAGAGTTCAGTTAGGGCTAATTAGTCTTGGTTGGTATATTTGCCTGGGTGGAGCTCTTTCTCTACTTAAACCTTAACTGGGTGTAACGGAGTTCTCTTGATGACATTACTTTGTGCCATGTAAGCACGTGCAAGTAGGACATGTACAGATGATAAGATGTATTTTGGGGAAGGGGTCACAAGCAGAGATGGAGGGGGAAGTCCTCAAAGTATTAGTGTGTTATAACATCTTTTTCATTTAATTGAATAAAATAATATGAACTAGATTGTAAAATCCTTAGTGAGCTTGCTATTTCTTGTGACAGTTTCCTCTTTTCCTGCATGAGGGCACATGGCCTTGGTCAGTGTGGCTGTGTTCTGTGGTTGAGAGCTGTGTACCTCCTCTCAGTCCAACGCAGGGTAATTTGAAGAGATTGTCAGCTGCTCTAATAGCTGTTGCTTCACTTGAAGTCAGTGGAGTTAGGCCAAATTATACCAGCTGAGAATGTGACCATCATTTTTACTGAGTCACATTTCTAACCCTTGCTGCGCTCTTAAATTCCTGAGCTGGAGCCAGCCCTTGCGATAGCTGCAGGGTAGGATTTTCAGAAGCATCCAGCCTTGGCCTAACTCTGCTCCCTCGGCAGTCAAGGGATGTTTGTTGTGTTCCTGTATCCACCCCAGAGTCAAATGGGTTGGATTCAATTAGGCTACTGCTGTAGTGCTGAGGGTCTAGTCCTCCACTGAAGCATATCATCTTCAGTCCACTGAAATCAGCAGATGCCTGAGGATCAGGCTTTGAGTCTGCTTGTTGTATTAACAAAAGAAAGTTGCAAAGTGGTAATAAAAGCCGCTTTCTTTACCATAACAGTACATTTCCTTCCTTGCCTGGAAATGTGTTCTGGTTTGACCGCCTCTGGGTTGGCTCTCAAGATGCAATGCAGTGCTAAAGGAGTAAAGCATTGCCTTCTGGCTGCTTTCCTGATGACCTGGCGAGTGTCAGCGTGGCCTTGCCACGTCCCATCGGAGCTACCGGGCACGCATGAGTTGATCTGCGTGCACACGGCAGCCTTTTGGCCCTTAGTTTATAAGTAGCATTTCAACCCCGTTGCAGATGGTCAACTACCTACAGTTGCTTTGTGTTTGTGCAAAAGAAAACTGCAGGCTGCTTTTGTGGCTGAGATTGCCACTCTCTCAAACCAGGCATCGTGATTCTAGGAGTGCAGTTACTGGTTCGTGTGTGTTTGGTTTTATTTTTTTTGGCTAGGGGATATTTAGGGTTTGAATGTGTCACTCAGAGCGGGAAGGCAGAATAAGGGATGGCCTTCTGGTTGGCTCGCACTAAGGCGTTTGCTGCAGGATTGCCAAGTCAAGCAGGGCTTTCGGAGGAAGAAATCATTATCTGCACAGTTCTTCCTCAAATCTGCCTCCTATTCTACCATTAGAGAGCATCTAAAAGTAGCTGCCAGAGCAGCTGCGGTGCCAAGTACAGCATCCCCCAGTGGGGTCTTCCTCCCAGAGCAAGCTTGAGTCCACGATGGGAATTGAGGCTGGAGATAAGGTGCTTGTGTCAACTGACTTGCCACTAATCTTCCAGCTGGCTAAATAGAAATGACTCACTTGCCAGCCTGTGCGTAACCCTTGTCTTCCCTCCCACCTAAAGCGTCACGTGGCTTTTACCTTTTCCCCCGCCATCTGCTGCTTGAAGAGCTGGAGGTGCCAATGCAGCTTTGCCATTGGCTCAGCGCCGTGAGATTTGTGTCTGAAAGAGGATGGCAACTCGCCAGCCCCCGTCATGCCTCTTGCAGTGTGAAATTGGAGTGGGTAAATTCCAGCTACTTCAGTGGAAAATGGGAGCAGTTCTTTTGCAACCGGAAAGGGCTGCTGGTGCCTGAAAGCACCATCAGGCTCCAAATAGTTAGTTGGAAATCTTAGCATGCGGATATATATATATATATATATAAAAAACACTCTCATTCCTCTTATGCTTGGGAATTTTTGTGTGCAACTGGGAATCCCAGCACTCTTACCTGTGAAAAAACCCTGAACTGCTCAGCTTCATGAGCTGACTCCATAGTGTTTTGCAGGTCTAAGTTTATGATAATTTAAATTTTGTGAATTCCGTATTTGTTTCATCACTATTTTCCTGAGCTTCAGGTTAGGGACTAATACTCGATGAAGGAGCTATAACTGTTGAAGATTCACCCTGGGTTTTATACTGTGTAATTCTGTGTGAACTGGAGCAATATGAGAAAAGAGGTTAAGCCCTGAGATAAGGAATACATTAAAGATGCCATTTTGGTTTGGTTTTTTTGGCATGTTTATGCCAAGCCTTCTGACCTGGGGTTGGATCTTGAAGCGAGTCAGATCTAGGGCACTGTTTTAGCAACAGTGTTGTGTTCCTCCCTCCAGCGGTTTGGTTCATTTTATAGCCCACAGCGTGCCCAGACTACTTCTGCCACTGTTTCAATCCGTGGGACATCTGCTGTGGGACAAGTGTGTTTGGTTTTGGGCCCTGCTCTGACTCAGGGTACAGCAGATCTAGAAAAGGGACAGGACTCTTCTTCTGGGAAAGGGATAACTGAAGAGGATATGACCAATGGCTGTAAAATCCTGAGTGAAACAGGAAAACTGACTAGGGAACAGCCATACATTTTCTCTTCCAGGATATAACTTAAGGGGCATCAAATGAAACTATCAGATGACAGATCCAAATCAAACAGGACATCCTCCCTCTCACGGTGCACTGCCAAGCTGGGGCCTGCCTTGCCACGAGGTGTTGTGGATGTTGAATTTTTATGTGTCTCGAAAAGCAATTGGATGAAGGCGAGGAAGAAATGTCCACTGAGGGCTATTAAATACAAAAGCTTTCATCAGCTGTGGCCACGGAGTGGGCTCATTGCACAGGCACACGTTAACAAGTTCCAGCTAAAGGGGCTTTGGGGACTGCACTGATCATCTCGGCTAACTCGATCAGGTATCTGTTAGACCACTGAGAAATGCTTCCAGTGCTAACCTTTGTACCATATGAGTGACCCACCGTTTCTGCTCCCTTTGCTGCCTGCATAAAGGTCAAAGATAATGATTAAAAATAAACAAATAACCCAAGAAAACCCCACTGCTTCCCTCTCAGGTCATTCAGGCTTGAAATAAATCATCTTTCTATTTCTGAAGGCACAGATGACTTAAGCCAAATTGCATTTGGAGCCGTTATCCTCGCACTTATTTATGCTGTCGTGTCTTGTGCTAACACTTTGTGAAATATTTATTTGCTTCTGGTCTCCCGCAGCTTAGCTCTGGATTCATGAGGCTCTCGCGTCATGTCTCAATTCTGTACAGCTGCATTATGTCAAGGAAGGAGAAAATGAAGACTCCAATCAGTGTTTTGCATGATAACAATATACCGCACATCACCGTAGGTAACACCATTCCACAGGTGGACATTTTGTTTGCGTGTGTCGGGCAAGTGGGTTGTGTTAGAGCGACAAAACGTACCTGTGGGTACAAAACCTTATCTTCTGATGAACGGTTTGTCTGAATTTACTTCTGCCCTTGTGCTTGCTCTACGCGTCTCGGGTAACTTGCGTGAAAGAGTTTGAGAGGAGATGGGCGTACACCGACACACGATTTAGTGATTTAAGGGATGCATCAATTACAAATTTCAGATTCTCTCGGTGAGAAATTCTGTAAATACTTTTATCTTCTATTCAGGGCTGAAAGTATGTGGCTGGAGTCAGCTCAGTAAGCATCTGAAATGGCTTCCCAAGGCACACTGCCAGCTTCCCATACCTCAGTCTGGAGGGGAGATGAGCTGTGGCAGACTAGCAGTGGCCGGCTCTCACTTGAATTGGACTGTTGTTCAGTGATTAGTATGAAATGTGCAAACGATTCTCAGTCCAGGTATGGATTGACAAATTTATCTGGTCTTGAGAACCAGCAGCTGTCCCCCGTAAGTGAGCAGAGCTGCTGAAGATTTAGCCGGTACTGACTGTAAACTGCCTGCATCTTTAGAAACAGTGTCTGAAAAATGTCTGGGTTGTGGTGTGTGGTTGTACCATGTAGGAGATTTTTCTGCTGTAGGCTTGAGCTTGGAACTCTGATGTCATCACTAGAAAACCTCTCAGTCTAAATCCAGTTTTAGATAAATATATTTTTATATATACTCGTGTGGGGGGGGAAAGAGCTGCTAAGCTGCTGTTGCCACTTCTTGCTGAATTATACTGAGAAGCTCCTTCTGGTGTTAGCTTTAAGTGACATTTACTGTGTAAATGACACCGACATTCAAGATGAGATGTTGGCTTTCGCAGCGGCTTGCTAATTCCCTCTAGGATCTCCCAGGAGAAGAGCCTGCAGCAAAATGCTGCTGCTTTTGCAGCAGGTTCTGCTTTGGCCTCCCAAGCCGGGTGCTGGTTGGGTAGCAGAGCCTTGTTCTCACTTTGGCGCCTTTTGCTTCCTTTGCTTCCTCTCTTGTCTGCAGGAAGGAAACCTGGAGACGCGTTGATTCTATCGTTGTGTTTCCACAAGGCATGACAGTGAACGTCGCACGCCTGTGTGGCTGAGGACCGAGGATGTGCTGGCTTTGTTTACTAAATGCCTTTCACTAAAGATGGAGTGAAGGTCGATGGGTTGTGTTTAAAGGATTGATCATTTGAGGGATGGGCAAAGGGAATAGCACTATCAAAAACTGCTGTACGGTGGTTGCACGCTGATCCTCTACAGGATCAGAAATTTGTATTAGGTGATGCATAGCTTTGCCAAAAGAAATTGGAATGGACGGATTGATTTATTTTTAACCAGAGGACCAGCTTTAAAAGCTGTGAGCAGAGCTTCTCAAAGGACGAGTGGGAGTTAGTTGCTCGATTCACATGGACTTTCAGGGAGATCTGGCTGCTGAGCTGCTCTCCATGCCTTTCAGAAATCTTCCCTTAGCCTACATAATCTCTCTGTAACCCTTTTTTAATTAGCTTGTCTTTCTGGAAGAAGAGAGCAAAAAGTCATGTTCAAAGATTATTGCTCTATCTAGCAGCTGCTAGAATAGACCAGTTAATGCTGCAGAATCTTATTCCAGGTCCCAGCAGCATGTCTGGTCTGCCTCTCCTGTCTAATTTGGCTGAGGGATGTAAACTGCCCCCAAACTGTTGTCCAAACCCATTTCTAGCCAGTGATGTTCTGTGCTATGGCACCAGCTGGTCGTTTCTCCAGATAGCCTGGCTTTGAGTCCTTGGCAGAGAAAAATAGTTGAAAGGGAGAGAAATGAGAGACAGGGGGTGCTACAGAAAATGAATGCCAAGAGCACGTGTATGCCAAGCAGGAGATAATGGTGCTACCTTGCCTGTCCCAGGCACTCCATCTGCAGTTCGCGCCCCAGCTATGCTTCTGCTGTTTGGGATCAAGAGAAAAACGTCTGTCCTGCAGGCAGTATTTGAAGAGACAGCCTAAGGTTGTGTAGAGAAAATCAAGATTCTCAAGGGCAAGTTAGGCTTCTGCAATGAATTCAAGGTGTGGATGAGGAGAGGTTTTGGAAGCTACTCAAAACTGGTTTTACATCTATAATAATAAATTCAACTTGGAATTGGTATAATGAAGTGTAAGCATCAAAGGTAGGAGCCTGGTGGATTTGGACCCTTAGGGGAAAATTTGTGGTATTGTCATGAGGAGACAATTCCCTAAAGCAGATGGAGGAAAGCGGTCCCAGGGCTGAGAAAGGGGGGACTGGCAAAAATACTGGATATTGCAACGGGGAGAAAAATCTGTCTTACGTTTTCCTGTATTCTGGACCTTGACTGGATAGAGGACTGAGTGGTGATTGTGTATGAAGCTGAATAGATGCAAGCTCCATTTTAACTTCCATCCTGTCTTAGAGGAGGGGAGAAGAAACAGGGACAATTTTGGGGGTGGATGGGGGGGGATAAACAGCTGTAATTTCTCTAATTTTTTTTTCCTGTCTCTTGCCATTAATGATCTGGTGACATAGGAGCTGTTATGCTGACCCCATTAACTATGTCATGTATAATCGAGAGCCAAGCAGTTGGGTTTTCACTTGGCCTAATTTAGAGCTGGCATAGGTGTGCACGGGATATCCTTCTGGGCTTTTTCTCTCACGCCGTTGAACTCTGCAGTGATGTGCAAAATTTGCACAAAAGTCATTCCAGCTTTCAAAGACGGACCATAATTTTTTAGCGCTTCATGTCAGGTTTTGTGTACTACAGGTTTAGGATCCGGTTCCTTACTTGCAAATGTGGTTGCCAGCAAAGACAGTATGGTCAGTCTACATAAGATCAAATCCTGCAGTGTCTCACCCTTTGAGTAAGGGTCCCTAGGAGTTGCAGTGGAGTTTTGTCCCTAAATGTAGCAGCTCTGCTCTTGAGGAGCTAGGTCAGTCTTGACCCCCACATGTTGGGGAGACATTTTAATGTCCTTAAATGGAAAGCACAGTACAATTATAATATAGGTCACAGGAAAAAAAAAAAAATAATAGTTACTTTTTACTTCTTCTAGCATGAAAATAGTGATGAGGAGGCTGAGCACTGTCAGTGACTACCCTAAAGGAGACCCTTCAGGGTGAACTGGCTACTGTCAGGCTACTCTGAGGGGAAAAATAAACTCTCCTGTATCCTAGCTCTCAGCAAGTTCTTTAAAACATCACCACATCCTAAGCACATGAGCTAGAAAAACAGCTGCCTTCTCTACTCTTTCTCTGCCTGATGAGGTTAATAATAACTTTGAATGCATATGTACAGCATTAGCTTTCATAGTAACATGCATAATTCAAATCCCCCAAAGAACAGTAGAGCTTTGAGGAAGCAAACTTCCTTAATGTATTGGGCAAGGATCCAGCTTTTACCAGCTGTTGAGGGTTGATGTACAATTTTTGGTTAAGTGAATAATTTATCATGGATATTATCTGTAGTGTATCACATCCCGACAGTTTGTAGGCCTGTACATATGGCTC
Source organism: Baryphthengus martii (assembly GCA_013396935.1). Lineage (NCBI taxonomy): Eukaryota > Metazoa > Chordata > Aves > Coraciiformes > Momotidae > Baryphthengus > Baryphthengus martii. Next base: position 525,266 of record VWZK01017961.1, read on the forward strand.
TTGAGATGCCACAACACTGCCATATGCTTCATGGCCCATTACCACTTCAAACTCCCTTAAGATGTTTTCCCCTATGTTAAGCATGTTAGAAGTACGGTGGGACCACTGGCTCAGTGCAAATACTGGCTGGATTTCCCCCCATCCCCCACATCTAAAAAAAAAAAAAAAAAAAGGAAAAAAAAGAAAACTGAAATAAAGACTATTCAGACTCAGTCCACAGCCTTGCTGTCCTTTTAAATAAACTGCCTAGTGCGTCATGATACAGATGTGGATGATAAATTCTGCTGAACACCTGCCCTGAACTCCTCCCCAGCTACCCCTTGTAACATGGTTGTGTTTTGTTGCATATCTATTTACTGTGTCTCCAGTCTCCTGCCTGCATAAATCAAGGGTGCTTTCATCAGGTGCTGAGGCTGCTCTGCCCCTTGTATTCACAGCACCAAAGCAGAACTGGGATGTACTGACAGGCTCTGAGTGAGGCACGTAATACTGTGTCCCAAATTTCAACTGCAGATGTCATGTTTCTCGGTCAGAAGAAGGAATGCTGAAGCTGAAGAAATTCGTAGTTTACGTAGCTGCTATGGTGCAGGAGAGGGAGCAAACATCTGGGTTGTTTGTCAAGTTGATTGCTTATATAGGAAGCAGTTTCATATGATAAAAAAGACTGAGTTAAGATTGAGAGCAAGCAGCTGCTCAGCTGTAATGATAGCTGTGTGTCCATCGTAAGAACCGCTGAAGCTTCTTCAGCTACACAGCATGCTATTTTTAACTTCAGTGACTTCATGTCCAGGAGAAATATCCACATTCAACTGCATCTTGAACTCTTGTGTGGTGCTACTGACTGGCGGTCACAGGGCTGTGGCTGATGGTTGTCGCTTGCAATAAATGAAACAATCCCTGCATGAGAGTGTTTCACTTTTTGGATATGCCTAAGGAGGAGAAGTGCTAGAATGGGACCTTTCACTGATGCTAGAATAATTGTTTCCAATTCAACGTTACACATGTTTTTCCTTCAGTAAAAACCCCACTCTCTTTGGAAAGAGATTGCATTTTTAGATCTGTTTATTACTCTCCAGTTGTCTCCCTGTATAAAGATGGTGTGCAGCTTTCTCTTGTGAGTCTCTCGCAATTAGGCTGCTTTGGTTGTGTGAAGTGTTGGGGTGTTTTTCCTGCTTCCTGACTAGCTTAAATTTTTATGGGTTTGTTTGTTGGTTTTTTTCCTTAGTGCAAGTATTGGTTTTTAGATCATCACTTCCACATGCTTAAATATTCCACATCTTGTGGGAAGTGGAACAGGAGTGGAGTGTTACGATGGCCAGCACAAATGTGATGGGTTTCAGGTGACTGGAGCACATCTGCTGTTTCGCTGACAACAAGCACTCTCAGATCCTTCTGGCAATGGGAATCCTCCTTCTTCTGCACTTCAGTGAGAGGAAGGCAGCATATTTTATGCATGTCAATTATTGTTCACCCTTCAGTTATGCAAGGAGAAACAAGGAGGACTGTGATCAGCAAGCTCCTGCTTGGCTGCAGAAAAGAAAGGCCCAGAGGAGCTGACCCCAACTGGAAGAGCTGGCAGATATCTCTGCTGGTTTTAAAGGCAGTTCTGTGTGGCCCCCTCCTTGAAAGAACTGAATGTGCATAAACTGCAAGGTGAGGAGCTGGTTAATCCTGCCAGGATTAAAACATGTGCTTTGCTGAGATCTGGTCCTGTTAAAGCTGCTACCTAGACCAAGACAAGGCCGTGCCTTGTGAAGCAGTGACCTTTCCTGGCTGGGATCAGCTCAAGGCTCATCGCTCTGCTGCTAAGTGCACTTGCTGCTAGCAAGGGAATGTTTATCCAGTGTGTTGATTAATCAACCTTGAAAAAGGGTCAGATGGATTTACTCAAGCATCTAAGTAACCTTCATGGCAAAAGATATAAGCCTGAGTGTGTGCATCAAAGGGCTGTCTGTAGCCCTGGACTTGGAATATTATAGCATCATGGTCTGGATCTGAAACCAGAGCACTTTTTTTTTTTTTTCTCTAAAATACACCGCAGTTCTGTCATGTTGTTCACCATGGCCATACGTGGATGTCTTTCCCGAGGAGTCGTACCCTGGTGTTAACAATACGAAAATTTTTTTTTCAAATTCCATTTGATGATGGTGTCCTGCCTTGATCTGGTGGTTGTGCTGTGTTCCTGCTTTCACCCTACTGCTTTATGCCTTTCAATTCCACCCCTCGTACTCTTCCCTCTGCACAAGGGGAAGTTTTAAGGATTTTGCACCAGCATTAGTGGTGCACTTTGCCTCCAGCAGAGTTTCCTTAAATAACAAGACCTCCAGAAACATGATCTCATTTTACACCTCTGGCTTTGGCAAATAGAAGATGACCAAAATCTCCCCCCTTCTCCCCGCGCCTCCCCCCCAGTAAGGTACTGCTTTCTTTCAGTGTTTCCAGAAGGATTAAACAATGCTGAGGATAAGATCAATATTTAAACAAGAAGTTCTCGAAGCCGATGTTCCTTTTAAGAAGATCATGTGCTGAGCTGAATAATGAGCAGACTGTTTCCCATTTTATAAGAGGAATTTGGCATGTGTCTTCTCCCATAAGCATTAAGCCCAATATATTCTTGTGGAACTATCATGTTAAATTAAGATGTAAAATGATGGCAAGGTTTTTATTCTTTGTGGCAACTGGCATAACAGCTAGAGGGGGGAAAAAAAACCCCACAAAACTCAAACAGTTGTTTCAACTGAAAGTCCAAGAATGACATCTAGTGGCTTCAGTTGAGACTTCTGGGATAATCCCGTGTGAGAATATTTTAAAGCATAGTATCAGGGGTTTCCTTCACTATTTTTATGCTAGGGATCCAACTCCTACTTTTGAATCCCTCTCACCTAGCCATTTAAAAAAAGTGCTGCAAACTGAATACTTGCTCTTCAGGTTTTCTTTGCTGTTGCTGGCTTCAGTGTTCACAACTTAGATTTGGTTTCAGTAGAGCTGGTATAAGCTTAGAAACACTTTTTGCTTTAGGGCTAAATAAATACCATCTACACCACAAAGCTAAACTAATATTTGTGTTTTCTTTAGCTTCTTTAAGTCAAAATGAAAGTAAAGGCAATGTCCGTGGGATTTCCAGCACCAGATTTATCTGATGAGAGTAGAAAAAGTAAGAGACAGCAGAGTTCTTACACAGTGGGAAAAGTGGAAAAACGCCAGGTTCACAGTGAGCCTGTTCTGACTGTGTTCAGTGATTTGAAACTTAGACGGGTAAAACTTTAGATAAAGCATTTTTTTAAAAGCTTCAGTGCATCTCTTTGGGTAATGAGAGGCATTTACTTGGCAAACGGTAGAACTCAGAGGATGGATAAAGTAAGATGTGACTCAGTTTACCTTGGCTTCAGAAGGAAAACACCTTTTCTTTTGCTGTTCCACTTGTAAATATAGCTCTGTCCTCCTCTGCTGGGAATGAAAAATTTGGAGTCTTGGTAGCAATTGATTGCTTTCCCTTTTTAAGCTACTTGCTTTAAACTTGGAGCACATATGTGGCTCTAACACCACATAATGAGGTAAATAGTTGCTGGCATAAATGCTCTGGTTCCCTTTATTAAGAGAGTTTAAATTGATATAAGTGGAGCCTTTATATCTTTTTCCTCAGCAAGCAGCAAATGAAGTGGGTTCATATCTTTGGAGGAGAGGTGATCTGTGTTATAAAGGGAAATTTTGATCAAGATATAAAACAGAAAGGAACGAGAGATTGCTAGAGAAATTAGATGAGTGGGAACATGGAAGAAAACCCCACAACTCAAAACTAGGCAGATGTCTTGAAAGCAAAGACTGAGATTTTAAACAGGAGCTTGATACAGCACGTCAGATACTCACAAGTGTTTTAACTTCTATATGACCTACCCAGTCCTATCTCTATCCATATCCAGGTTCCAAATGCTGCCAAGAGGGACTGCAGAAGGAGGATAAAATGTAAAACTATATAAAAAATTCATTACTTTAATACTCTTGTTGCCCTTGGCTAAGACAGGAGAGGCAGACCCACTGCTCAGCATCCTCTGGAAGAAAGCTCTGATGGTTAGTGGCCTAAAGGCAAGGCATGGTGACAAGTGTCTTAGGAAAAGGAAGGAAAGTGGAAGAAGGCAGGAGAGCTGAGTTGGAGGAGTAAGTGTTGGAGAACAGCTGATGGACTCGGTGATGAACATGCAGAATAAGATCTGGATGCAGACATAAACACTGTGATTCAGGAGTAGCTGCAACCCTTCTATACACCTGGAGACATTACAGTTTTCTCCCAAGAGAGAATTTAGTGATGGATTAGTGTCACCATTAAAAAAAATAAATTTCTTGCTATGAATTTATAAGGAAGCTTTATTTTGAAAAGGACAGTACTAACCAAGGGTCTCTAAAGCTGCAGTACTGCACAAGCTTTAATAGACAAACACCTCCAGGTATGAATGTCCGTTATTTCCCAGCCTGAACCCTTCAGTCGTTACTGGAAATGAGTCTTTCTACTGATTGCCTAAAAGAACTATCTGAGACTAGGTAGGGCAGAGTATGGTAGAGGCAGCTCTGTCCCTGAAAATCTCATCACTTAGGTTTGGAAGTCCAGAGGGAGCCGTGCTTTCTGCTAGGTGGTGATGAAGGTGATGAGGGAGCTCAAAGAGTAGCGCTCTCATGTGGGTCCATCCAGGGGCTCTGAGCTGAGTTTCCCACGACTGTGGTACCACATCAGAGGAGCACCTTGTGTGGTTCTAAACCAGGAGCTGGCTAACTATGTTGTAGTTGCAGATGCCCACTAGATGACGGTGCTGTCCCACAGACTCACTCCACTCTACTTGAAACCGGGTGTTCTCTGGAGTAATTCGGCTGCACCCACAGTGGAGAAGAACAGACTCTGCTAAATTAAAAGCAATAATCATCACTTTTACCCTACTTCAGTTTCTTGTTTGGTTTTAATTTTTCCTTCTGAAATGAGAAGCAATTTTCACAGCAAATATTAAACAGAAGGGTACTTCTTTTCAGTTCATTCATTGTATTTAATTTGGGTTATTAAGCCTGCATCACTTAAGAGAACTGAGGCTAACAAAGTTGTGGCACCAGCACTGAAAATATATTTTGAGTGTCTTCACTCATTTTTTATTATTAATAATTTTACCAGGTGTTTGAACCATGAAAATTTGTTTGAAATAATACGCAATGGCCCCTGCCAAACAAAGCTAAAAACTAAACCTAGTCCATTGGAGAACTGGACCATGCTGACAAAATGCTCCTTTATTCCAAGGGCTCTCTCTTCACTCTGGGTTGCTCCTTTGAAGTCAGTGGAGAGCCTGTGATTTGTATGAGACGTATTCCCCATTCTTTTATTATCAGAAAGGTAACTATGGAAGGTCTTGTTTCCCTGCCTTCACAGACTGTTATCTTAAACTCTAGTTTTAGTAATCCTCTAGGTTCGCTGTAAATTCTAAAAACACAAAACCAACAAACAACAAAAATTCTTAATAATTCCCCACATAGCTGCCCAGTATAGCACCAGAGCTCACTTGTCATGGGAGGGAGATTTGCACTGAAAGGGTACTCTTCTGAAAGCTCCCAGAAGCCTGAGATGTTTGGCCTACAAAATCTGTCTCCTTTGAGTTTACTTATCATTCCCTGGTGAATAGCATAAAAATCTGTGGGATTTCTCAGGTATCTCTGTAGAATTCGTCTGTGATTTGTAGACCCTCTGACAGGAGTCTTATTTGCCCTCCCTGCAGTGAGCAGGGACTCTGTTTCCCAGTGGGAAAACAAGTAGTGCTATAACCTGTTTGTTGTAGAACCTATTTTGTTGTTTGTGATAAAATGAAGCCTCTCACCAGCAAATTTGTAGAAGAGTCTGGACCATACAACCAAGCTGTGTGTGGCTTTTAATTCTGGAGGGTCCCATTTCCCCATTCATCAACAAATGTTCAGTTGTCCCAACAGCATTTGTAGGGTTTCAGCAAGCTCTGCTAGGTGTGCCCTTGTGCAGAATTCATAGAATAGGTTGGGTTGCAAGTGACCTTTAAAGGTCATCTAGTCCAACCCTCCCTGCAGTGAGCAGGGACAACTTCAACTAGAGCAGGTTGCTCAGAGCCCCATCCAACCTGACCTTGAGTGTTCGCAGGCATGGGGCAACCTGGGACAGGGTCTTGCCACCCTAATTTAAAAAAAAAGATTCTTCCTTGTATCTAGTCTGTGAAGCTCTATTCCACTGTGTAAAGCAGATTGAGGAGTCTGACCACACTGTAAAATGTACCTTTTCAAATATGAAATTTGCTTAAATGTTTGTGTGGCCAAACTGAGTTGAATGTAAGGGAGGGAGGTTGTGGGAGGTTCTCCTCCCCCTCTACTCTGCACTGGTGAGGCCCCATCTGGAGTACTGGATCCAGTTCTGGGCACCCCAGTTCAAGAAGAACGGGGAACTACTGGAGAGAGTCCAGCACAGAGCCACTGAGCTTATTAAGGGAGTGGAGCATCTCCCTTATGAGGAGAGGCTGAGAGAGCTGGGTCTCTTTAGCTTGGAGGAGATTGAGGAGTGACTTCATGAATGTTTATAAATATATAAAGGACGAGTGTCAGGACGACAGAGCCAGGCGTTTCGTAGTGGCACCCAATGATAGGACAAGGGGCAGTGGGTGCAAACTGGAGCAGAGGAGGTTCCGTTTAAACACAAGGAAACACTTTTTCACAGTGAGGGTGACAGAGCCTGGCACAGGCTGCCCAGAGAGGTTGTGGAGTCTCCTTCTCCGGAGATACTCAAAACCCGCCTGCATGCGTTCCTGCATGACCTGCTCTAGGTTCCTGCTCTGGCAGGTGGGTTGGACTCGATGATCTTTTGAGGTCCCTTCCAGCCCCTAATATTCTGTGATTCTGTAAATTGCTGTGAACTTTTCTCACGTCTGTGCTCAGCTTTGTATCACAGCATATTTTTACTAAATGTAAAAATAGATGGGTTTTAATACGTAGCTGTTTCTTCATTGTGGCTGTGAGCCACGTCTCCTTCTGATGAGCAAGTATCAGCCAAGGTACCAGCATCGCTCCAGTTTGTTATTGCATGTCAGGAACTCATTCCAATGACAAGGAGTCATTGGGGTTGTTTTCTACTTGGCTCCTTGCTCACTTTATCCGTAAGAACAGTCTCCTAAAGGCTCTCGGTGCTTTGTGGCAGAATGTCCGTTCTTTTATCTTCCCTCTTGAATGTCAGTGTGGTTACAGTCAGGACACTTCAACTGCTGCAGGAAAAATAATAGGCTGGAAAAGCATTCCTATTGTTCTTGAGATCCCTAAATCCTGGCGGTGGTACAGGGCTTTTGGTGTGTGAACACTTTCCAGACACAATGAAAGCACCAGCAGGTTGTAAGAGTGCTGGAAAGTACCCTTGATATAAATGAGATTCAGGACTTGACTTTGCAGAGATACCACTTTTTAAAAAATTGTTATTTATAAATTATTGGTATTGATCAGGAAGAATGTGCTGAATAATGTAGCTTGGTGTTTTCTCTACATGATATCCTGACCACTAGTCTAGATAACACACTGATTAACGTGGAATGATGAAATGTGAGCTCGAGCAGAACAGCACTTCCAGGGTATCTGCTGAAAGGACTTCCTTTCAGCCTCAGCCAGATGGACTGAGTGGATATCACAGCTCAGACTCGTAAACAAACTCGACTCCATCTGGCTTAGAGATGAATTTCATTCCCAGCAATGTAATTCTCGCACCAATCTCCTGTATAATCCATCTTCCTCTCACATGTGCACGCACTCTGTTTCTTTCACTGACTTGTAAATAGAGAAGGTTTGCTGTGCAGCCAGAAAGCATCAGAATTCCCCTGCTCTTCCTGATCACGGTTTTCCCCATTCTCTGTAGGCTGCGAGGAACTGCGGAGTTTTGTGCTGGAGTAGAACGTTTCCTACTTCCCAGAGGGGTGAGGGAGGAGCCAGGGAGAACTTCCTGCAGTTCAAAGCCTTTTGTTTTGCAGATTTCTCTAATAGGAGCCTGACTTTGCAAATGTTATTTAAGATTCTGATTATTTTAATTTTTTATTTTTGGTCTCCATCATTAAATGTTTTGCCACAGGAGGATCGACTTAAACTGAGCAATTGTTTTCAATCTAATAATGCTGGAGATGCTGATCTCTGAAGGCTGCTCTTGGTACAAGATAGGAAGGGAATGCAAGGGTGGATTTGTATCTAGTGCGTCTCTGCTCCTTGGGAGAGCTGATGTGTGAAGCTGAAAACTGATAAATCTCTGGGCAGAGAGATATCCTTTCCTCTAGGTGACTTGGAGCTACTACATCTCTCCCATGTCTCCTGGGGAGATATCTTATGCACAAAGGTACCTAAGCAAACCAAGATGACTTCACAGCCCTTTGCAGCTCCAAGGCTGAGCCTCTCAAAGTCTCAGTACAAAAGCGTTCCGTGTCTCTTTCTTCCCTGGCAGCAAACAGTCCAGGTTTCAGTGCGGACACTTCTCCCCTTACCTCTGCTGCTCTTTGCCTGCCTCCTGTTGTGGTTGCATCCTTGCGAGCTGCTGGTGTAAGGACTCGTGCAAGAACTTTGGAACCTACCTTCACCAAAATGAGTCAAATGAGTAAAAACAGGATCTAATGCCTTGAGATGTTGAAGTGCAAGTGAACCAAGTTAAAGAGGATTCACTCCCACATACAGGAGTGGAGTGGGCAGTGAGAATGAGCCTGAGTTCAAGGTTGTACAATTAACTTTTCCATCCGGTACAGCCACCACCCTAAAGGGGTGCCTATACCTTCAGGGACAGAAAAACCACCTTTTCTTCAGTACAACTGATCCTAGCTGTGTTGTCTGCCTCCTTCAGGGCTTTTACTCAATTCTCTTATTTCATACAACCTGTTTTGTTCTTTCTGCCTTGTTGTTTGATTTTTGTTGGTTTGGTTTTTTTTCCTTTCCCCTCCAGCGTTAAATACTTACCCCTTGTTCAACTGAGAGCACTATTTTGGCATGCTAGAACTCATATCAGACTTCTAAAGTGCTGTTGGTGAAACAGCTCTGGCATTAAAACACAATGATTCGCATCTGTTTGTGGCTATCTATGGTCTTTTAATTTTCTGGCTAGCATATTCCATGGGAGAGAGCTGGTCTGCCTGGAGCAAGGTTAAAAATTATTAGGTGTTTTAAACAGCAGATTCGAAAAAGGGGAAAGAAACTGAAATGCACTGTTATGACCTTAGCTTCTCAGCTCATATCCTGGATACATCAAATTGCACTGGTAGTGCCCTGGTCTAACTCAGCATGCATTTAATGAAATACCATGTAAATTATTTAAGATTGATTTTAATTAAAGCCAGACCTCTGACAAGGCAGAAGTCGTGTGTGTATGGTGCTAGCTGGGTGGAAGCTACTTGCAAATTCATTGCTGTGTTTTTGTGCAGCACCTCTTAGTCCAAATCACCCCCCATCTGCATTGTCTTGGGAGGAGAAAATGTGATAAAAATCATGTTACATTTGCTCCTAAGCTCAGTCGTATTCCTTCTGAAGTCAGTAGGAGCTCTGTCTCTGTTTGCAGCATCCTGGTGTTCGTGGCTTTCTGGCTTCCCTGTAACGCCTGCTGTTTGCTGGCTGGAGCCTGTTGCTCTCTCCCTCTGCAACTGCTGCTCCATATATTTTTATTGCTGGTTTTATTTCCTCGATGCTTTCCCTTATTTCCCTAATAATGCCTTTGTTCTCTGGATAGAAATCATTAGTTTCTGTGAGAGAAGACAGACCTAATTCCTTCATTCTGCATGGGAATACTTAGAGGAAAGGTATTTCTATCTCACTGCTGATGGCATCTGTATTTGCAACAGCATTGATGGATCTCTGCCTATCAACATCTGTTTCTCCACCAGAAGATAACTCTGGAGTTTTTCCTATTGGTTTGCTTTGGCTTACTTAATGTAGAAGTCAATGTTGATTACCAGAAAATCAGGACTTTGGTCTTAGAAGTAGTAACAGCTCTGGATCCTCTTGACAGTCCTTTACTCCCCAGTGAATTCGGTCGTGTCTTCAAGTTGACAGAAGTAAAAGATCACAGGTTATCTATGCAGGCATCTCTTGCACTGGTCCCTGATGTAGGCATTTGTGTAACTCTTTGGACCTCTGTGAAGTTTCCAAAGCAGTTAGAGGAAAGGGGAGAGGATTGGGACCATGTCTGGTGCACTGCACTAAGAAATGAGCATCTCACCCCACTGCTGACATTCGCCATGTGACTCTCCCCTTTTTAAATACAGTAGGCAACTTATTCTTACCGTGACCTGACAGAATCAGTCACTGTGTTTTGAAGCAGTAATATATATATTTATCTAAAATGGAGAAAAGCATTTCAGTTCAAAGCTTAGCATAAATCATACATTAGGTTTCCTGCCTAGGCTGTGGCTTACCATCATGCTGAGACACAAATGTAAGAGGTGGGAAAACCCCCTATTATACAGAGCTCAGTAAGCTTCCATCTTGTTACTTATACATAAACTGCAGGTAGGTTGCCCATCTATTCACATGAAGAGGTGATTAGCATGTTGTTTAACATCAATTATGCATGTTCCATGTTTGCAGACATGTTAAATTATGCAAGCTGTAGTCTTTAGACTTATTTGTTAAGAGGGAGAAAAAAAAAGGCAACAACTGAAGAAACCTTTTTGTTCGATGACCTTCCCTCCCTTTCCTGTCTGCGCCTGGGTTTTTACAGTCTGGGCAATGTAAGTAAATGAGATGCTCCCCCATTTCTTTCTGCCATCCCCCACCACTCCAGGACATGTGGCCTGTCTGCCAGCCTGGCACATGGGCTGGTGGCACCCGAGGCGGCTGGCTGGAGCAACAGCAGAAGGTGTCTGGAAAACATTTCTTGTAGCAAAATAAAGGCACTTTGGCTGCAAGTTATTTCTCTACTTCTCTTGACATTAAGTGTTGACTTTGGAAAAAAAAAAACAACAAATTGAGTGTAGGTGGATCCAGAAATGCTTCACTAAGAGCACTTGCCTTGAGTACCTGGCACAGACTGGATCTTGCTCTTTCTCGGGCAGGTAAACACAGTGTTCTGAAGCATGGAATACTTGAACGTAAATAGGGTCTCAAGCACCTGAACACTGTGCTGTGTTTAATGGTCCAGTCTCAGTATTGGAAGAGACCTTTCTACAAGTACTCGTGAGAAAGTGTCAAGAGGTAGCGTGTTCATGGACAATTTAACCTTACTGTGCTTACATCTGGCGAAGGAGGAACCTGAACTGTCTTTGAAGGACGTGGACTCTCTTGAGCTGCTGTGCGTGTTTCCCTGAGGATTAAGTGAGATTTGCTGGTGATCCTGAGCAGTGCTTCATCTACAGGGAGAGGAGTGCTCACTTCATAGAAAAATGTGATGGTTTGCAAACTCCCAGAAGGGGCACTTTTGCTTTTCAGCTGTTTATTCCAAGCAGGAGTCTTTCAACTTTTTGAAAGAAGAATTTGGAAAGAGATTGGGGTGGGGATAAATGCAGGGTCGGGAAGAATCCACCCTCCATGGCTTCACATAGTCATAAAGCACAAAATGCTTCCCTGCACGAAGTTAAGACCTGCAGTAAAAACCATAAGCTACAGCTACGCTGTGCTGTAAGAAAAGAGCAGGAGGGCCCAATGGTATGCTGAAGGTCACAGGTCCCTGCAATAGCAGGAGCTTAGTGAGGTACAATTCCTGGCTGAGGACCTAAGAAGAGAAAGACATCCTCAGCTATGAAAAATGACCATAGGACAGAAAAAGACACAAAATGTGGTGATGTGCTTTAACCTTAGCATGCATGCAGAATGAAGCAGTGCATGCACCTGGCTTCATGTTGATGGGGTGATCATGCACAATGCTTCTGTGAAGGGAGAGCCTTATGTACCTGCTCTTTAAAGCCCAGACAAATGGTGACAAGTACAATGCTGTGAACACGTAATGTGACAGGTTACCAGCAGACAATACTGCCTGCTGAGGCCAGTGGTTTGAGCAAAAAATATCTGGCTGCTGCTGGCTTCAGCTAACCTAAGCACACAAAGCCATCTCAGCATGTGTGCTTGTGACCAAGGCCAATGGCATCCTGGGGTGTATTCGAAGGGATGTGGTTAGTAGGTCAAGAGAGGTTCTTCTCCCCCTTTACTCTGCTCTGGTGAGACCGCATCTGGAGTATTGTGTCCAGTTCTGGGCCCCTCAGTTGAAGAAGGACAGGGTACTGCTTGAAAGACCCCAGCGCAGAGCCGCAAAGATGACGAAGGGAGTGGAACATCCTCCTTATGAGGAAAGGCTGAGGGAGCTGGGTCTCTTTAGCTTGGAGAAGAGGAGGCTGAGGGGTGGTCTCATTAATGTTTATAAATATGTAAAGGGCGAGTGTCAGCAGGATGGAGCCAGACTCTTCTCAGTGATGCCCAATGATAGGACAAAGGGCAATGGGTGCAAACTGGAGCAGAGGAGGTTCCAGGTAAATGTAAGGAAGAACTTTTGCACAGTGAGGGTGACAGAGCACTGGAATGGGCTGCTCAGAGAGGTTGTGGAGTCTCCTTCTCTAGAGACGTTCAAAACCCATCTGGACGTGTTCCTGTGTGACCTACTCTAGATTCCTGCTCTGGCAGCTGGGTTGGACTAGGTAGTCTTTTGATGTCCGTTCCAATCCCTAACATTCTGTGATTCAGGAACATTAAAATAAGATACTGTTTTACACCCTGTGCTTATTGCAATAATGAAGCAGCCCTTGAATCTAGATCTTGCTCCTGAGGCTTTAGACAACGGCTGAGCTGATGTCCAAACGTGGATAGCAGGATGTGGTGGGGCTGGTTTCAGAGCCTGACAGCCAGGGCACAGCCAGCCACAGTGGCATGTCAATATGAGACTCTGTTAGTGACATGGATGACAATGATTTTTATTTATTTATTTAAAGGGATAGAGGATCCATTTTATTCAAGACCAAAACCAGTTAGGACTGACCTTTATTTAATTGTGTAAGATGCATCTCCCCAAGGTACTATAAAGCAGGACTGGCCAGTTCAATAAGATTTCTCACTCAGTATTTTGAGGTTACATGTTACTGGCAAACAGATAAAGAAGAATGTGATGCTAACAATCTGCTTTACCATCAGCATAAAATCCAGAATAGTAATGGGCCAAAAAATGGAGTCTTAATGCACACAAAGAGCTCACAATCCAAAAAATATCTGTGCAACACTAGGTAGAGATGTTACATTGCAGGCTGTGATTCAGTAAGGAGAAGCCAGGATGTCCAACATAATTCATCACGGTCACAGATATTAAACCGGGAGCAGGATCAGCAGCGAAGCAGATTCAGAATCTCATTTTACAGCGTTGTCACGGCCGCTCCTGACAGACTGCGTGTACACGCTGTGCAGTCGGCAAACGTACACCTGTCTGGGTAACAGCCACACAGAGAGACACCTACAGAACATGCACACGCCTCTCCCAGAAACAGATGGGGAGGCTCATAAAGGAAGTTTATGGAAAGGCAAGATTAAGCTGGAGAGGCAACAAAATGCTCCAGGAGCTTAAATGAGAAATGTATGTTGGCAATGGGACAGTGCTTAGAAAGAACAGAAAAATCAATTATTGTTTAGCTGCGGTAGAGGTTATGGATCATTTAGCAAGGGCTTTTAGAAAATATCCCAAGAATAGTAACATCACATCAAAGGACCTCAAAGAAGCCAGTTTTTCTGTGAGTTACAGTTCCCAGTGACATATCGCCACCCGCTGTATTGTACAGAGAATAAGTCTATTGAACCAAATTGGAGATAGATTAGAATATATCAGAGCTTATTTTCCCCAGTTAACAGGGAAGCATCTCTCAGGACCTAGAGATCTAAACGTCTGGAACTTGTACTATATCCACCATACTTTGCAAATGATTTTAAACACAAAATAGCTTTTTTGAGGGGAAAAAAGTCTTATTATATGAAAGCTAAATCTTCAAGACCCACTTCTGTGATATGTCTAAGATTTAGGGCAGTTACTGGTAATTCTAGTGGGTTGAGCAGAGTTTGGAGTTTTGCTGATGCACATCTATTTTTCCAAGAAAGTGCAGGTTCAAATGATTTTGAGGCAGTGATCTGTGGCCATAACTGTCACTTACCTGTGCGATGTCCCTTGACACATCTTTCATAGGGGCTCTTCACTCTTGATTGTGTTTATGCTCACTTGAACCTCTTCTGTTAGAACTGGGTTATGAGGGATTCAGGAAGTTTTATACACTGTACGACTCTAGGGGGTCTCTCTTATTCACCACCACCTTGAGCGTTACCGCCGTAGAAGCAGACGGGAGCAGTAACCATGCAAAAGGATTCTTGCGCTTTACCTCTGTCGATACTTATCGGGTTGTGTGTGCAAACCAAATAGCTGAAGGACAACAAACGCTGGAGACTTTCATACTGCTTTGAGAAAAAAACACATCTTGAATTTGAGTCAAACATTTGTGAACGAACAATAAAAAAAAAGAGTCTGTGTATGCATTTGATAAGGAGCGAGATTTCTTTATTTTGTCTGTATTTCTTGACTATGCTTGTTTAGAAATTCGTATCTGAAGAATGGAAAATATCAACAGTGGCCCAGCTTCTGCTTCATGTTATACTCTTTGAACACCAGAATTTTGTTCTCGGTTTACTCCCTGAGAGCACTGTGCTGCTCTCTAGTCCTTTTGATTCCCTACTTCTACCTAAGCTGGCAAAAGTCACTTCTTTTTCTCCAGTCTCTTTTCATGCATTTGCTTTTGACCAGAGCACTGCTGCAGTGTATCTGAGTCACTCTCTTCAGTGACTTGGGAGTCTCTGTATGTTCTACCATTAAATTTTTATGAAATAATACTGTAGATGCTAATTATCTGTATTCTTACAGGGCTGGGCTATTTATAACATGAGCAGTAATGTTTTGCTAGCAACAAATTTCTAGCTGCATCTGGAGAAGGAGCGCTTCTAGGCAAGGTTTTGTCTGATCCAGATTACAATTTAAGAATAAGATTTTATAATTTGCCTTTGTTTAATTTGTAGTCTTTGATTACAGGATTGTGAGTTGTTCAAGGACTTTTCAGGAAATATTGGTGGAGCTGAAGGGGAAACTGAGGCAAAGAAAGGGGGTAGAACAAGTGAGTTGAATGAAAAGTATCAGCAATGGTGTCAGCTGTATGACTGAGAGTCGTGTCTCGGTGTCAACAAGAATGAATGACATCTCTTGTTTGTCTCTTGAAAACTAAACTAGATTTTTATTTGAAGTCGTGTGTTGTAGTGGTATTTTGTGAGCTTTTGCAGGCACGTAAGTGTGGTGATGCTTTATTCTGGAGAGGATTTGCAAGAAGAGTACAGGATCCCTGTAGTACAAATCTATATAAGACAGCTGCTGACTCCTGTTTACCCTTACCTAATTCAGTGCAAAATGCACTTTCTACTGCTGATCAGTCCCATTTAACCTTTCCTACGTATCACACGTTGTTTCAAATTAGGAGCAGTATAATAGACTAGCAAGAAGTTCCCTAGCCTAAGGATGAGCAAAGATCCCTCTGGGGACTCATCTCTGCAACTGCTTTTTGTCTTTGGCTCTGAAGTACAAGCACTACTGCTTTCTAAGATCTCGCGTAAATGGGACTCAGGAAATTTTAGAAAGGCTATTTCTGCTTATGGCTCACAAGAAATTCTGCCTCTGTGTTGCATCTTGACTGGAGCCGGGAAGGAGGCAGCTAAGAGGCAGCTGGTTTCTGAGCCAGTGTGTGTTCACTGTGCAGCGTTCAGAGGCTCGTGGAAGACGGCCCCCTGCTTTTTTTTTTTTTTTAATTCAGTTTATGTTGGTCGTAGTGACTCTGTTGTTAGACCAGTGGGACGTGAAAACAGTTTCTGCCACGGGTAGGATTCAGGAGAAGCAGATACATTCCTGTGTCCAACCCTTGAGCGTCTCTTGTGTATATGTCTGTAATGCCAGTATGAAGCAAGACCCTTGTCTTCATTTTTTGTGTGCACCCCAAACCACAGGTGTCTCCTTTGTAAAAAGCCTGTAAAAATGTAAGTGACAAAATAACAAAACTAAGCAGTAGGCCAGGTCCAATCAACTCCCAGTAAAAACACAGGAGAGTTGATCTAAAAATACAACATTGCAAGGTTTCTCCTTAGAGAGCAGAATATACCGTTGAGTTCCTATTTCAGAGCTTTCTCCCATTTCCTCTGTTCTTTTTCTAGGTAATTGCCGTCTGTAGCACACAGCAGTGTACTTTGCCTCCCAGTGGATTCTCCTTAGGCAAGACAAACTTTAACTGTCTTATTTTTGAGTCACATACACTGTGTGGTCTCGCTCCCTGCTGTAAAATGGCTCCTAGCTCAGCTTTGCATGTCAATGTTTCCTTGCTGTTCTCAGACGTCCTTGGGATCTGATGCTGTTTCCTAAAGACAGCGTGAAAAAGGAAAACCATGCCTTGCTGTGGAGTCTGTTTTGTTCTTCTTGTTTGCGCTGCTGACACTCTTCTTTTATTCTTGAGATCTTGTGTGGGCACTTGATAAGTATGTGTGAAATGTACCTGTTGTGATCCCATCAGACCTGCTCAGGTTTCGTTCCACACCAGTAACTGAATCCCTCACTGAGGGAGCTGCATGTGTCGCTGTGACAGACCAGTTTTATACTGATATAAAACCATGTGAATTGTGCTAGAATAAACCAAGATAGCGTGTTAGTGAACCTGACCTTTGTGGTTTGGTGGCCTGAGGAAACGTCAACTGAACTCTTATAGGTGTCTCAGTAGCCATCGCAATTTTCCGTCTCTTTTTTCTTTGGAGGAGGGAAAGGGAATCTGAAGCTATTTGAAAAATGAAGCCTATAGAAGAAACAAACAAACTGACGGCTTTGGTATTAGAGCCATCAATCTTGGTCAGGCGTTATTGCCAAAGGAGAACTGGGCTGGAAAAATATGCTTGTCACTATTCAATCATTACGTCCAATAGATACCGGTTGGCATTGATACCTATTAAATAAAGGAGTGTGAGTTGTCTGTGTGGAACACCCCATACAGTGATAACAGGCTGAAAATGCACTCAGCAGCTCATTTATTTATGTGTGTGTGGAAAGGGGGTTGGCAGCTGAGGAGACTTTAACACTGTAAAGAAGAAATTTGGTCATGTGCCAGAAGATCTATAGTCACAATCAACAACTCTGAAAGGATTCAGCTCAGGAAGAGTGAAGGAGTGGAGCTAGGGCCCGTTGAAGCATTTGCAGAGTGACACGAGCAGTATTTTTTTTCTATTAGGGCAAGAGATAGCGATGAATCCTGTTGCCTGGAAGTCAATTGGAGGCTTAGAAACTTGTAGAAGGAAGTTAATAGCTATTGATAAAGCTCTATAGGAATTACACCTGCAGATTTGAGCTGGAAGGGAATGGTGCCATAGGTGTGGTGGGAGCCAGGATCAGATTGGTATAAGTAAGAAAAAAATCAAGTTAATGGGCTCAGATTTCTCTTGCTTTGAAGCTCATGCAGCAGTGGGAACCAACACTGTCGGCAGTCACCGTTCTGTGATGGTAAAGAACAGCGTGCAGGGGCCAGCGGTGACAGGAGAAAGTCCTCAAGTTAAATTGCATGCAGCTAGGGTGTGACTTGCTTTCCCATCAGCAGAGCAGGTTTTATAACACTGCGACTGCTCCAAGCAAATGTGTTGGGTTTTTTTTCTGGCATCTGCATTGTAGCTATTTTAGAAATAGAAACACAGACATAGGAGTCTGCAATTGCCAGCAGAATTGCCTCCCTTCCAGGGAACATAGCTCTCACTGGGGATAGATATAGCAAAGGTGACCTGCCTCCTTCTCAGCGTGCTGCAAGGCTTAAAAAGTACAGCATTGCCTTCCAAAAGCTTTCCGTGGTTTCCTTGATGCTGCAGCTCAGGGTCATAGGAATCCTTGGCTAGAGAAAGGCAAAGGTCTGAGCACAGCTGTTCGTCTCCGTAGAGAAGACTGAAAACACGTCAGTTAAAAAGCAAATTTTTCCTTTTGGAAAACGAAAGGAAATATTTGAATTTGTGATCACCCTGAGCAGCAATCTCTCATTCCTCATGAGCCAGGTGGAAGCTGTACTTTGAAGGCCTTGAGCTCCCATCTCCCTCACAGGCTGCAGCCCTCTCATTGTGTTGTGTCTCAGCCCATCCAAGGGCTGAAGAAATCAAAGTGGGTTTGGAAATCCCACCCAACAAATCCAGAGCATCCCCAAGCGGAGCCAGGCAGTATATATCTTAAAGTGAGGTTTTTCTATTGTCAGCAGCAACGTCCCTGTCTCTCAGCAGGACATGGCAGAGGATCACCAGGCAACTGTCTCTCGTTACCTGGGTCTCTCTTGCACTGCGTGGAGCTCTTCAGTGCTCAGGATCCCAGTCAGCAGATTCTCCCTCTGGATTGGCACAGTTGTGTTACCACTGTTAATGCAGCGGGGTCAGTTGTGCCAATGGATTTACTGAGCAACAGTTGTGCTTAGCCACACTTTGTCACTCCCAACTTCCATTTACCTTCTCTAGCCCAGCGACGTCCGTGCTTCTTCCACGCTCGCTTTGTTGCGGGACCTTAGTGTAGCTCTTCCTTAATTTGTTTTCATATTCTATGGAACATTAAGCTTCGTTTTTCAGGACCTAAAATGTACATATACCAGGTGGTAACACTGTTACCTAACACCACCATTGTCCCTCTGCTGTTCCCGCTGACCAGCAGGAGCACCGGCTTCTCCATTAATTATGCATCCTATCTATGTAAGATTAATGTAGCTCTTCACCTAAAAACATGCTCTAAACATTAAAAAAAAAAAAAAAAAATTGCTTCACAAAGCACAGTTTTCTCTCTTTAAAATGGTTTATAGTGTGGTTTTTATTTTTCTTCTCTCCACTTTCCACTCCGTAGTGCTGAAGCTTTGCAAACACATAGAGAACTGGTTTACTTTGACAAAGTGCAAGTTTGGAAATGCTCCTGAAAACTGAGCTGGGGACAATTTCATTCCACACCAGTGTGTTTTGACTGTGCTTCCTGACAGCTGGATACCAGGGAGGCCTGATCCCAAACTAAATATTAGGGCTGTATTTCCCCTCTGCAAGTCTGTCAGATCGATGCTGGATGTGTTACCTTCTGTTGTTCACAACCCTCGTGTTTGACCATTAGCAGTGACAGAGCCGCACGTGTTGCAAACGTGACTGGATGGGGTCAAGGATCCTGTTATTTTGTTCTCATTTTTGCCCTGAGGACCCTCACAAAGCCAGGTATGATGGAGTCTTTGATCTCTGAAAAACATCTTGAGATCTCAAGATGAATTTTTTTCCAGTGCGCTTTACCACTGTCTCTCTTATTTTCCCCAATTTTAGGTAGGAGATGTTAGATGATGACGGCTTTTTGTAATAAATGAGAATAAGCAGTAGATTTTGATGTGTTCTCTGGTGAATTTGCTTTGGCCAGATGTCCATTCAGCTGTTCTCTCACTGCCCCTGAGCAGGATGACATGAGGGAGAAAATAAGATTAAAAATCTCGTGGGTCAAGACAAAGGACAGTTACCATCATGGAATAAACAAATTTCACTTGGAGAAAATTAATTTATTGCCAATTACAATAGGTTTGGAGAGTTGAAAACAAATAAATTGAAACAATGCCTTCCCCCCACCTCTCCATTTTCCCAGGCTCAGCTTCACTTTTTCACTCCCACCTCCTCTGCTTCTCCACGTCAACTCCCAACCTCTCTTCCCCCGCCAGCAGCACAAGTGGATGGGGAATGGGGGGCTGTGGTCAGTCCCTAACAGCTTCTTTCAACTGCCCCTTCCTCCTCTATAGACTTATTTTGCATTTGTGTGATGAATTAGGGTTGGAATTTTGTCCTCTGAATGCACTAATCATGGAAGCTCCCTAAAGGGACCCTGTTGCTAGTAAGGGGATGGGATCTGTGCAGATGAAGGAGGTGAAGGGGTAAGAGCCTTCTTTCTTCCAGGGCTGCTGCACAGCCATCCACTGCTGTGGCTGCGGTAGGGAGACAGGGGATGTGTCTCTCGAGTGTCCATGTCGTGGTTAACCAGTACCAAGAGAAGCTCCTGTCTGTTCTTTCCTTTCTGTGACAGACCCTGAAATGACCCTGGAGAGTCAACACCCAGGTGCTGGGCAAGTGATGGAAAGTGCTCGAATGGATGGTGGTCACTGCCTTTTGGGGAGGAGGCTTTGGTTCAGGCTCTTTAACAGAAATCAAGGGATCTTTGGATCTCGAAGAAAAAACTTCCATCTGCACTCGGCGTCAGGCACTGTTTGGAAGTGACAGCTGGAAAAAAGTGCTAAGTCCAAGTGCGTAAACTACTCAGGCCCCTGGGAACCCATTTCATATTTACTTCCAGTTCTGTTTCAGGATGCACAGCACAGATTTCTTATGTTGTCCTCAGGATCATAGAGGGAGCCAGTCCACTCTAATTTGAGATAGTCCAAGCTGATTTGTCAAAGTCTCTCCCCTGCAGCGCTGGGACGCGTGCAGTCGGTTGTTATTCTCTAGCTGTCAGACCCTGCAAACTCGGAACGATGCCTGCACAGAGTGTTGGAAATGACAGGCACAGAGACAGGAGCTATCAATACTGCTCAGCGTCCTACGGCGGTTCTTTGACATGCTTGAGTCGTGGCTGTACTTGAGGTAAATCCCAGTCTGCCCACGGTGGGGATTGTGATCCATCAAGCTTGAGTGACTTGGATCATCAGGAAGGTGAACAGTCTTAACTGAGGGAAAGAATTCAGGTAAACACTGAGTTTGCACGAGGGCTTCAGTCTCTCCTGTGTACGATGAAATTCTTCCCCTGCACAGAGTGAGTGAGAAGGAGTATTTACAAGAAATACAGGACGTGTGTCATGCACTGTGTCTTCACAGACTTGGTCTGTAAAATGCCAGTTTCCTCCCAAACTGAGGTTGAACCAAATGTTGACCAGCAAAGACATCTTGGTGATTTCTCTACTGTTTGGAAAGACTCTTGGGCCAAAATGCAGCTGGATAAGCATAATTCCTGAGGAGCACTGCTGGTCGTTAAAGGAATAATTCTCCTCTTAGAGTAGTTACAAATGCCAGTACGTGGAGCTGAGGCTACCTAATACCTCTGTTGAAAGTATTTAATGCTTCTCCAAATTTTAATTATTTTCAGTGAACGATGCCTCAGGCTGACATGGTTAGAAAGATTCAGGCCAAGCAGCAATTTCAAAGATATGATCTATAGGATAACCTGTAGAGGGCAGGGACTGTGGGAGGAGGTTTCTTATAAATAAATAAATGCCTATTTGGTGAGCTGAAGGCAGGCTTGTACACTCTCTCCTCCTTCGTTTTTTTGAAATATATGAGCAAGTTTTGACTCTGTGGAAATATGGTTTGTTCTGGTGAGTTTTATGACCTCCTGGGTTCTGAAGCAGAGCAGCTGTGCAGGGGAGGAGAGAGCTGCTGCTCTATGTCTAGGCTTTAACTGGAGCTACTCTCCTAGGGGGATGCAGAGCTGCAGGTGGGTGCTGGTTGTCTAAGCGTGGCTGTCACGCTTAGAGGATTACTCTGCTATTTGGCCATCTCTTTTTAGAGATTTATAGTTAATTAAGAATTAGCTTTATAATCTAATCTTACCTTTTATTATAATTCAGGCTAATGAGCTTTACTCCGTCTTTCATGTGCTAAGGCCAGGACTTTGAAAATGGGTTACAGCTTTGACTGAAAGATGCAGCTGAATTCACCACATCTCTCTCAATTATGCTCATGAATAATTTGCTTATGATATTTGAGGATGCTTGGAGAATATAAGAAATTTGTCTGGGTCTGGCTTCTCTGCAGAATGTTCTCTTTTTCCTGAAATACACCAGCTTGTGCTGGATGTGTACTGCCTGTCTCCTTGTCATTATATCCTTGCTGAAACATTTCCGGTGGCGAAGCAGAAGCAGAAATGTGTTACAAAACTGCGTATCTTACATTGCATGCTGCTGAAATGGACATTTTAGTGAACTTCCCAAAGTCTGGAAATGATTCATGCTGACTATTTGGGAAATACTTTCGGATAATGAATAAATTTTCAGGACTCGGAGATGGCTCGTGAAAGATTAATGATAGCAGAGAAGACCTTGTTTTTTTCCCCTCCCCTTAAGTTTTCAGGTCTCTAGTTTGTACTTGTCCTGCTTTTGAAGTGACTCCAACAATGCTGATTCATTCCAGAGGAGAATTAGGCTTGGAATAATGTCAGGGAGTACGTTACATTTAAGGGTGTGCAACGAGGGGCAAACTATCCCATTTTCTCCAGGAAAATAATATTTAACTTCTGATTTCCAATTTTTGCTTCTTTTTTAATTTACCACCCCATTTTCTTTGTAGCAGTTAATTAAGGCTATAGTATTACTAAAAGTTATTTCCTTCTCATAATTAGAATGTGATATTCTTTTTATTAGCTTGTTTTATTATGGTCAGTATACATTTCAATGCTTAATCATTTCTCTTCCTGTGTGCTTATAAATTTGCCACTTATTTAGAAACACTTGGCCCGGCATTGGTGTTAGTTTTCCTGCAGTGTACAACACCATCACCTTTGCTCTGGGTTACGTTTGGCTTATCAATAGAGAAATCTGGTTTTTTAGGACAATAGCCCTCCTAGGTAAAAGTAACCTGAAATGATATCTCCTTTACACTGGCATCTGTGGGAAATGTAGCTGTGGATACATGAAGTGGTGTCATACAAAATACTTGATGTCCTACTAATCAGCTTGAGACAGGCTGGGAGGATACAGGTTCTGTAGAGAGACTTCTTGTAAAGTATTTCTGAAGGAATCACAGCCAGAAGGGCCTGATGGTCCCTGGAGAGAAGGGCAGTCCTAAATAAACTGTGAGAAGGCTGTAACTAGGGCTGAGAGCTGAGCTGTGGTGAACAGGATTTGGGAATCCTGTAGAAAAATCTAAAGCATAAAGACTCAGCTGGAGGTGCCCCGACAGAGCCAGGTGCCAGGGCACGGACTCAGGGTGGCAACACTCAGGGGAAAGTACTCGCCGAATCTGACTGTTAACGAAGACGATGCCAGGGGGTGAATCCTGTTGGCATTTGGAATCCGTGCTGCCTGTGACTGCACGGCTGCGCAGTCAGTAAAGGGCCTTGTTGGTCGAATGGTGGGATTTCTAAATCAGAGTTAAGTGCTACTTGGCACAGTTTGTTTCGTTAACCATAGTGATAGGCTGGGCTGCCGTGCATTTCCAACTTTTTTTTTTTTTTTTTTTTTTTTTTTTTTTTACCCAGTGCCATGTCTGAAAGTGTTGGTGTAGTTTGGCTGGTAACTGTGGAGCAGAAAGAAAACGGTTTCTTAAAAATAGCTGAGCCTACACGAGGGAGCTCATTATTTTTGCTATACGGAAAGACACTTCATTCACCAACACAGGCTTCCATCAAAGAACCCATCAATGCAGCCTGCCATCATCTGTCAGAATCCGTTGTGCTCTTCTCCATAATTAAAATACAGTATGGCCTATTCATTACCTTCTTGGCAGCGTGTTCCCCGCTGCTTGGCTTGTGCAGTCTTGCTCAATACAGGGCCAAGTGCTAAGAGAGAATTTTCAATGAGCTGCCCTGAGATTGATAAACGAGGAGATTATAATTTCTCGGTAAAGGTAAAAGTGTCTTTGAGCTGTTACAGGGGAACCACAAATACATCATTTCAATTCTCGTGTCATAAACCACTCATTCCTGCTTTACATGGCACTGCAGAGGGTGAATTTAAATGGGTGTAACTTATCATTACTTGTGTTTCTGCGCTCTTTGAGGCAACGTAGTTTATTCACCATTAGATTTCCTTGGCTTTACTAGTCACCAAGGGATGTGGCATTCTGTGAAACCAGATGCAATGTGTGTGAACTGCCGGACTAACCTCCTAAGCTGATTTAATGGATGACAAATATTGAGCAGGAGTGAAAAATGCTGCTCCGTTGTGGTAGACCTTAACAGATCTTAAACTCATCTGTGATCTTCTAGCTTCTGTTGTCTATGCAATTTAGCTGTTAACATCCTAGAGATGAAATTGTCCTCAGTACAAATGAGAAGGTGCCCATTATGTTAAAATACTCAACACAGTGTGGATCATTTCTGCCACGCTTATTTCTCTAGTGATCAGAAAGTCAGCGCCAAAACAGTAAACCTTCCAGCTCCGGTCCCCCTCCCCTCTTTTTTTTTTTTTTGACTTTTTATCCCCTAGGTAGAATTCATTTGTTTGTTCCTTCTATAAGCAGGTAGTGGAGCTAATAATGATAGAAATCAAGTTCTTCTAGAAGCAGCTAAGTGGGTTGACTATAATTTATTTGCAGGATAGCAGCAATCCGTTTTCTCTATACTTACATGTATCCTGAAACTTGTTATTGCTGCAAAGTTCTTACAATTAAACTTTGAAATGAAGAATACACAGTTAAATGACAAATAGCTGCAGAAAGGACTGACTGGATGTACACTGAGAATAAGCTTAAAGCATCAGTAGACTCTTCTAAAAAGTTTAAGGCACAAATGGAGAAGGGAAAAAATAAAAAAAAACAATGAAGCATATGATCTACATTTTGGAAACTTGAAGTTCCCAAGACTAATCTCTCCAAGTACAGTAGAATTGGAAGGTGACACCGGCAAAAGTAAGTTCTATTGTTCAAAGTGAGAAAATTGCCCCTGCTAATGAACGTAGTAATGACAGTGGTGAAGTTTGCCTTGTGCTGATTATTTGATATGTTCATTAGCTGCTCTCTGCAAATGCCATCCAGATCCAATTAACCATCCTTTTTTCAGTGTCACTTTTTGATCCCATCGTCCTTATGTGCACTGCAGCTATGTTTACTAGCTCCTTTTTCTGACTCTCGAGAGTGGCAAGAATTTGATACGAAAGCAGGGCATACGGCTTATCCACTAAAGCGTTCCCCAGAGAGTCTTTTCTACAATGGGAATCTACCATCCAGCTCTCATTTTTTAACCGCTCGTGTAGCTGCACTTCTCTTTTGTGAGCTGCAGTTTTCCACCAGGGTAGCACTCTCTGTTTTCACGCTGGGTGAATGCCGGGTGTCTGTCCCAGAGATGTGCACTGGAACAGCTATATCAAGAGTTGGGCATTAATGAAACTAGTCCTGAGGGCAGATGAGCCTTCATTTCTACCAGAGAATCTACAAGACCCTATTGGCAGAGGCTGAATCAGTGGTGTATCTGGCCGGGCCTGCTTTGCCAACAGTACCACTGGGAGACTGTTCCTGGGGACATCTGTTTGGTGAAAAAGGAGATGCAAGGATGTCATCGTGTTGTGAGCCTCAGGAAAGACTGTTCGTATCTGTATCAGAAATAGGCTTCCAAATGCCTGCTTTCTTAGAATGGTAATCTGTGCTGCGTACTCTGTGGACCCTCTGCAAAACACTGATTACTTTAGGCATGCATGAACCCCAGGTTGATGAGTTATGATCCCAGGAACACGGGGGAGGTACATCTGGCTATAATAGCAAATGACAGAGTTCGACAGAAAGAGCTGACTATCATTACCTTTTTGTTTTTTTCCTTTTTTTCTTTCTACTATTCGTGCCTCTGAGATTGTCCTCCATACCTTTGGAGGGCATGGAGCTTAAAATGAGAGCTTTTGCTCCCAGAGCTCCCTTTTCAGATATGAGTGGAAAAAAACACACTTTTTTTTTTTTTTTTTTGTAGCTGAGAAAAGGAAAATACATTATTTTTCTTTGCAGATAGGTTGAGCTGCCTTCCTTGCACCTTCTCCTCACTCTGAGTTATTACAGAAGGTGGTATCTGGTAGTGTGAAAAATGCTGTGCTTCTGCCAACAGGCACAGAACACATTGGCTATAGATCTCATAAATGTCAGAGGTATATAAGGAAGGTAATCGGGGATAGTTCAAATCTGAAAAACAAAGGATCTGAAGTGCAAAATTTGGCTGAGCTGATGTTGATCCCCAACTTTTATAGACTTCTGAGAAATGAGTGTTCTTGAAAAGCAAATTGCAATTACAGTTTAGCACTGATTTATTGTAAAGCAGCTTAACGAGAAAGTTTCACCAAATGCTTTGTGGGCTGTTACTGAAATGCAGCATTAAATCTTCCCGGGACTGTTAGCACCCCCACACTGATGCAGGTCTCAGATCAGCAGTTACTCTCTCACCCAAGAGAAACTGCAGGCAGAAAGCACTAGAAAGTTTTGAAGAAATTGTAGGACTGTGCTGAACAGACACTAGATATTCCCGGTACTTCTATTGAGAGAAGCAGCTCACACGGTTAAACCTGATTAAATATTTCTACTCTTTTCCAGGTTTATATACTAATGATTGCAGTTTGGCACTTGAGGACTGTGAAGGAGCACTGTGAATTTCTGGGGCAATACATATTGTTGTTCTTTAATATGAGGAATCATGATCATCCAATGTTGATGCTTCAGTACATTTCTGATCATTCTCTGAAGGACAGTCCAGAGAAGCCCCCACAAAGTCCCCTGGTCCTTTAGGGAAAAGAAAATCTCTACTTTTGTGTTGTTCTCGTTTCTTATCCTGTCCCTAAAGGTGTCATAGTATCTGCCTCCTACATGCCCAATTTTTAACTTCTTGCTCTTAATGCATCAGTGGTTTTCTAGTTTGCATTTGTCATCTTCCAGGCTGCCGTTCTCCCTCTTTTTACAGCTATAACTTTGCCAAACCTCTGATCACCTGTAGCCGGTAACTTGCTGCTGAAGTTCTCTCTCAGTCTTTAAATCTGTGCTGCTTTTCTCATTTGTCCTGTATGGTCAACCACAGGCATCTAACAGCAGAGACATGACATTTTTCCTGTCCCATCAAGATGTGTGAGAGGGGTGTGGCTGGCAATGGAATCCTATTACTTTGTACCATGGTCTCTGCTTAACTCTTCAGTCTGAATGTAAACAGGGTTTATTCTAACAAGTGTTGCTTTCTCATCTCACCGCTATGTCTGTGATGATACCTTCCCCACCACCTTTCAGGCTATATTGCCTCACGTCATGAAGTTCTTGAAGAGTTCTTCATAGCACAGTGAATGCTTCCACAGCTGCGGCTTCTACTTAGTGTTGCTGGAGCAGATATTAATGGCAGCGATGTAACTGGGGTCTGGCCACAACGCGTTAGAGCATAACAAGCAACTGCTCATCGTTTCACAGTAAGAATTTCTTCCAGTGTGATAGCTTTGGTAACTGTTAGTAACCATGCTCTGTTCCTAATTACAGTGTGACTCATGATAACTCTACCGTCCTCCAGATAACTCTGCAATTAACTTGTGTCACTGCTATAATTTGTTAAGTATGATTTAATAAGAGACTAATTTTTGCAGCTCTGTTAAAGGTACCTTTGGTTTTTCACTCGATGGACTCAGGAAAGACACACAATCTCTATTTTATTTCAGGCTAAATGAAATGTAGAAATCTCATGAAAAGTAATGGGTTCAATTACTCTGGGAGGAATCCCTAATGTTTCATTTCATATCCTTGTGTTCTATCAGGGAATGTACTTCACCAAAGGAAGCTGCTAAAATGCCATTGGGACTGCCTGTTGCTTGCTAGAAGAAACATCCCAATTTTTAAAAGGGTGAGTGAAAAAAAAACAACAACAAAGTGTTCCTGCACAGTTGTATTTTCAGGATTAATTCTGCTCTTGGCCTCAGCGGTCTGCTCAGTCTGGCCTGCTGAGCTCCTGAGCAAAAGAGGGAGAAGACTCTAAAAGCAGTTCCCACAACTGGAGCACAGTCTTTACTCCATATAAACCATCTATACCTTTTGGAGAGCCACAATGTTTTGCGTCTCAGCATTCTAATTCCTCGAGCCCTACCAGCTTTAGTAGTGGGCTGTATACTACTATGCTAGCTAAGTTCACTGACGTTTTGCTGTAGGGTTGAATAAATCCTTCAACCACTCTGCAGGTGGCATCCAGGATGTAAAGATGCTGACGCTTCCATCCTTAGATCGAGCTCTCTTGTGAATTTGCAGTGGTATTGTACTGCCAGGCAATAGGTGAGGAGGTTGATAGACACGCTCTTAGAATGAAATGCTTGACCTTGTCTCTCTAGGTCAACATAGAAGCAGACTGGTAGAACTGTTGAAAGGAACTTGTTCTGTCCCAGCTCGTAAGGTACCTGCACTGTGCAAAAGTGCTGAGATTCCATTAAATGAAATACTTATTGAAGTGGGCATCAGATTTTCGCTGTTCTGTTACCTGGATGAGAAGCAGCCGCAGTCTGTGCAGCGCAGCCTGAACAGACCGAATCCCCTACAGATCAGCTGCTCCCATTTCGCCACTGATGCAGGATTGATCCTTAGGGATCTACCCAGCCTGCAAACAGGTGTCTGTCTGTGTCCGTCCTCACAGAGAGGAAATGGCGCTGCTGTTAGCATTCCTCTCTTCTTTCTAATAAATCTCTTTCTACTTGCCAGAAAAGAGGCTTTTACCTCTAGCGGTTTGTTCTTATTACAGAAAGCATATTGAAGAATTAGAAAAGGTGCAAGAGAGAGTAACTAGAAGGATAAAAGGTCTCACTGGTTTAGAGCCATATGGAGAGGTTGAGAAAATTAGTCTTGAATTCATTAGAAGACAGGAGATTGAAAGGACACGATTGAAATGTAAAATTCTGGATGGGGAAGGTGGTTGGAGCTGAAGCTGTGTGGGAGCAAGTTAGAAACAAGAGCATATGAACAGAAACTAAGAAATAGAGATGGAAGGAGATAGAAAAACTAGTGCATCAAACGGATTTTTAAAAGGAAGTTCAAGCAATAAGTTTCAGCCTAAAGAAGAATGAACTGGAAAACCTGAGAAAGTGGGGAGCCTAAGGGGGAAGCATTGGTAGGGTGCCACTTCAGAGCCTCAAAACCTGCCTGATTTCACTGTATATCTGGCTGTTATCAGTATATGCCCATCTAAAGTGGAAGCCAGTGCTTGATAGGGATGCTACAACCCCTAAGTGACTGTACCTCCAGCAGCGAGGGAATTTCTGAGCTTTAATTGCATTAGTAGCCCAAAACCATAAGTAGGGGCTACCTTGCCCACCTGGCCTCAGCAGCAGTGAGCTCATTAGGGTCTGAGGAGGAACCAGTGTAATCATACATCCATAGGGCACAGCAAAGAAAAGGTAGCTCCAGAAGCACCAATGATGGAGCAAAATTTTGGTTGAGAATTACTGCAAAAGGACCGTGCATTGTAGTGTGCGTTTGGAGTAATGACAGTTGGCATAAATTGACCACCCTCAATAAAACAGGCCTATGATAAAGACTTCCCATAATAATGGTGACTTTGTTCTCCTAGTTATCGGGCCTGTCCTTATGATCTTAAAAGGTCTATGGCAGTTGGGTTCCAGACTCTGAGTCCTTCTGGACTGTGTCTCATAAATACTTAAATGTGCCCATGTCTTGTTGCGAGGCCAGTTCCCTGTCCTCATACGCTCAATGTTTGACTGTTGGATGTGGGTAAACCCAGTATTGTGCTTGCAGTGGTTTTGGTTTTGTTCCATCTGTGCTCACAAACCTTTCTCATTAATCAAAACCAAATGGCTGCCTCTCACAGATGCTCCCAAACTCTCAGAGAGAAACTGCCGGAAACTAAATGAACCTTTTTCTCACCTGTACACAAGTAATTCTAGAACCCCCTGTTAATCTCGCAGCTCATGAGATCTAAACTGCAACCAGACCAAAACCCAAGCAGTGATTTTTGCATATCACATCGAATTTTGTCCCAGTTGTAGAGGAGTTCAAAGATGTGTATTTCCAGGGGCTGGCGTTTCTTACTGCCAGGAGCTGGCACTAGAAGGAGGGTAGAGAGACAGCTGCTGAGAATGTGCTGCCTTCAGATGCAGGAAGGAAGGAAAATGTGAAGCCTAGAAGCATGCCCTGGACTATCCTTTGCAGAAATGCTTCAGAGGGAGCCTACAACGAATTCAGTTTGTCTGTCAGATTTCCCAGCCTCTCTGCTATTTGCAACAAAGGCTGGGGACACAACTCTCATGGGGCCAACAGTATTTACACAGCTGACGACTTTCATTTGGAAGCTACAGATGGACAGTTAAGTCTGCAAGCAGAATGTCCTAGTGAGGTGAAAGGCTGCTGTAAAGACACATAAACTAGCAGTCCTTCTCCTTCAGGAAGTCACATGCATGCTAATGATTTTGAAAATGGCCGTGCGAAAAGGAGGAGCTCACTGCAGGCAATTCTGCAGTTAATGTTGGGGAAGTGGCCTTAGAGTGGCCTGATCATTAAAAGGCAACTGTCTTTTGCCTATCCCCTTTATAATCTCTGTAGGGTCCTGCTGCAGCTCCACCCATTACTTGAAAGAGGGAGCACTGGAACTGTCTTCCTTAAGTGCCCTTTGTTCTGCAGAGCTGCCGTAAAACCAGCTTGCACGATTGTAGAAGTTTGCTATAAGGGAATTGTGAGGTGCCATCCAACTACCTGCAGCTCTTAATACTTGCCCATGCTGATTCCTGGGTTCAAGAGTGGCCCTTTTGAGGATATCAGTGTAAATTGAAGTGGTCCCTGGCACAAATCACAGCATCCGGCCTGGTGCCTGAACACTATAGGTTGGGCATGTGCAACTGTAGCTAAAAGATACCCCTGTATTCTCTGTTGCCCCTGCTGGTTTCCATCTGGATCAAAAGCTCTGGGGGAATTCCTCATAAAGCAAATGCAAAAACCAGACTCCTTTTCTTGCCCCTTTGGGTGATACTTGCTCTTGCACTTCATGCGTGCTCAGATTAATATCCTGTTAGCTCTGGTCTTCTTGCTGCCAGCCTTATCAAGTTATTAAATGTAATGCTGGATTGCTACAGATTCTCAGTTGAATAAGAAAGAGGGGAGTTCAGAAAAGGTTGAGAATCATGGTGCTATCCTGTATTCCCCCAGCATCCTTCCTTGGCTTGTGCTGGCTTCCTGCAGTGTTGAATTGCCGTTCTTCAGAGCGAGACTCCACGCTCTCCCTGGGAGGGAGGTGTTCAGACACATAATTGCCCATGTGTGCGAGCCTGGGGGAAGGGTTGTATCTTCTTTCTAGCATCTGCCCAGTGCACAAGCTGGATAAATAAATAAGCCTCCAGCCTCTCATAATAAAATATGCTTGTTGTTCCAGCTCTTCCGCAGAGTTATAACTGTGGAAGTCGGCATAGCTTCTGCATCTTCTGTATGAAATCCATGCAGTGGAGGTTTGTGACACAGAGCTGTATTTTACATAGGTGAAGCTCCTACTGTAAATTGTGCCACATTAACTGCTGAGCTCTTTGCTTCTAGGGTCTGTTTAACGTTTGGCAGCATGGAAAGAAATGGAAACTGGAGATGAGAATAGGAGCGCTGTATTTTCAGGTCAGCTACAAGAACTGTGCTGTTTTCCACTGCCTCAATTCTTATCACCAATATAATTGCAACTACAAACTTGAGTCTGTCTGAAAGAGATGATGTGATCAAACACCTTTAATTAATTAGTGGAAGTGCCTTTGCTATTCTCTGGATGTCATCTTTTATTGGAGAGGAATCAGTCTGCGATTTTATATCATCCTGTACTGCTTTTATCCTGTTGATTTCATGCCCATTAGCGTCCAGCTTCTTTACATCTAATGAAACTTTCACTCAATGAAATTGATGAGCTTATCTATGTGCTATCATCAGTATCAGTGCAACTCAGAGTGACTCTGGTTAAGCCTATGATCCCTGGCAGTATTAACTGTTTTTATTGTCTGTCTCCACCCGGGAATGCGTTCTGAGTTTACTGGTGTAGGAGACAAAGGGGATTGTAACAGAGATTCTCCGTGTCCTTTGACTGTCTGTGTGACCTTGGTCACATCGCTTAATCTGGCCATGCCTTGCTAACAAGTGCTCCATCTGTCTGGTGTGTTTGTGTTATGCTTTTGGAGGCTAAGTCATGTAGCACAGTTGGATACCATCTCTGTTGCTCTATCTAGGTTCTCTCTGTCACAAACATCAGTTATAAACAGTGCTAGGACAGTAGGAGAGCGTTCCATTTTCTGCGTGGCCGTATGTGTACACAGACCTGAGTGCAGAGCGAGCGGCGAAGTGCTGCGCTTTGTCCCCCGTTAGAATGAGTCTATTGTTTCTTGGCACTAACGTTCTCTAGTTCTGTCCCTGTTCATTTAGTTTCCAGAGTTAAACGGTAGCTGTTAATTACTTTGCACATATGCTGGCTTTTCACTGCAGTGGGGGGACTGCTTGGCTCAGCACAGCTCTGTGCTGCTGCTGAGGAGAGCTTGTTTCCTCTGGCAGTGCGTCAGCAGCACGCTTTTCCAGTTGACCTGTGTGCTCGCAGTGTCCTGCTTGACATCTCTGGGTCTTACAAGACCGCAGCCTGCTAGAGCCTGTCTCGTCTGTGCAGCAGTCCCTGAAGTTCTTTCTAGAAAAGGAAAACACAATGCAGAACTGTTTTCCTACCGCATCAGAAAAGATCATCCCATGCTAGCAAAAGCTTTCACAGGCCAGCAGGCAGGAAAAATATTCACATCTCCTCAGGCTGAAAGGCATCAGTGTGTGCTGGTGCTAATTAGCAAAATTCTGATTAAGTCATTGGAGCCGTGCCAGTTTGCACCAGATGAGGAGCTGGTCCATGTGGACTTGGTTGTTACCGCACGATACAGCGTGGGATGAGAGCGCCCTGGGGATCTGGTATCTCTATGCTAAGAGCAGAGCCCAGAGTAGCAGCAATGCAGTCCCAGTACCAGTTTAGTCTGTGTTTCTTTTCTGGTAGTTACTTTGCTTACTTATTACCTGTCTGTAGATAGATAGATATTTATGTTATTTAAAAAAAAAAAAATCTTTGTGCGTGTACATGATATATGTATATACCTGCCTTTCCAGTGGGTAATGAGGGGTTGCTGAAGCCTGCAAGAGCCAGCAGCGTGTGGTTAAGAGATCAGGTCACCCAGACAGGCTGCCTGCCTCGGGGAGAAGGGGTACGTAGGTATGGGCTCTGCACCGCAGCCCTAAGGGAGCTGGTTAGGAAATAGCTTCATTCCCCCTTGGGCTTACCAAACGTTGCCCATATAGGAAAATCAATTCAGTATAGCCAAAACAGTCGTTAAAGTTTTTTGAAAACTCTGGAACTCTTTCCAGCTCCGGTCATAAATGTATATTCTTAATATAGTATCTTAACATTTCAAATTATCCATCATTTTAGTCTTCCAGTTACCCCATACCCACACAGATATGGTATTCTACTTTAGTGCCTGAAAATGTGTCTAGATTTAATGAATGAATCATCATCTGTAGAAAGACATGAGTTTACAGTGGTTTAGGTTTCTTGCATGAAATTTTTATATATATCTCTCTTCATTTTTCTTTCTTGATCATTACTGGTATCTGCATTCAAGCATGGTGAGCTTAAAGGGAAAAGTTCTTGGGGCAACAGTTTTGTCCTTGCAATTTTGTCACAGGGGTGTATAGTTCAGCAATATTAATTTAAGAAGTAAACATTATGATATTTTTAAAGCACAAAAGTTTGACCTGTTTCTGTTCCTCCTCATCTAGCTAAGCCCACACAGTTAAACACTTGATCCTTCTCCAGTGAAAACACTCAGCACATTATAGGTTTAAGCTTATTAAATGAATGGAGACTAATGTATAGTCCTCTGTTGTCCTGACATACTGGAGAAATCTGTCTTCAAAGCAGATGTGCCTAAGAGTGGACAATCATGAGGGAAAAATAATAATTTTTGTGCTGCTAGTAGAAAATCTTCCTCCTCAAATACTGCTCAATGACAAAATACTTTTCTTATTGGGTACTTGCCTACCAGGACAGCTGATTTTAATGTCAAGCTAGGCTGAGCTGGGAGGTAATATTCTTCAAGCTATAGACTAAAAAGCCTCTTATGCAGCTAAAGTGTCAACACATTGGCCTTTCCCAAATAAACTGTGTATGTTCCCTCTTTCTAGGGGTGCGCAAGCAATGAGATTGCCCCTGCTTGAAAAACTGATCTGTGAAGCATGGTAAACTCTGGTCCTCGTGATCTCCTCAGTCTCATGCTGACTATCTGTATAGGATAGAGCTGCCTAATCTGCATGCATCAGAATCCCTTTGCTTGTCATTTAAATGGTGACGCCTCTGGGATGAAAGGCAGGAGCTGTTTTAAGGCTCTGTAGCAGTGCTGCATGGTACTTGGCTGCAAAAAAAAAAGAAAAAGATTACAAAATCCGTACATTGAAAAGATGGACTGTCAGAAGAGAACAAAAGCCTGATCATGTGGAGTGATGGACAAACGGCCATAGTATGTCACCACATCTCTGGAGATTACTCTGGTTTTCCTTCTTGAGAAAATGAGCATTTCAGCTTCATTTGTAATCTTTTGCAATTTCTAGCAAAGACAAGAGGTGTAATTCAGTGTTGTATTGTCAAGCTGGAAGAATGTTGGTGGCTTTTAGCCTGCTGCAGACTGAAATTATGTTTGCATTCTTTTTCCTGCTTTTTGTGATGGATCCCAACCAATTATTTGATCCACTGAGCTCAGTGAAGGTCCAGCAGGTGTGTGAACTCTCCTGAGTGTTCATGAGCAGTTTAAAATAAGCTGCTGAAGTGAGTGGGCAGGAAATAATAAGATGTGCACAACTGTTGTAGACATTTTAGAGTGGTTGCTGCCAGCGAACACTGGAAAAAATAGCTCTGGAAAAAGTAGATTCAGGGTCTGGAAGCACTATTTATTTAGGGTTATGGAACTATTGGCTTAGAGTTGCAAGGCTAAAAGACATGACAGGCCAGAGAAATGTAATGGAAAGTGCTCTGGGAATGGATTCAGCAACTGAAGAGCCCTTGGATGCAATGAAGCTAAAGGTGCAGAGAAACAAGTCAGTGACCCTTGCAGGAATTGCCTTTCTAAATCATCTGTGAAATCATCAAAATGACAGTTCCCACCTCATAGTCAGCCAGTGCTTGAGAATTATGGAAAGCTTTAGATACAGATTCCTTTTTTTTGATTAGTTCAGGTAGGAGGGTGGCTGGCTGAAACTTGTGCTGTCTGTAACATTCAAAGACAGGTCTGCCTGTGTCATGTAAAATGAAATTAATGGCCTGGGTTTCAGGTAAGCGCTCCTGTAGAGCGATGTTCCACTGTAGCCTATGATATCATCTCACTTCTTGCGTTAATGAATGGTTGGTTCTCTTTGCCAGCCGGCATGTGCTTGCTCACAAATATATAGTTCAACTTCTGAGCCTTAGAGCTGCATCTGTTCTCCATGATGTGTTTCTTAGGGAGGGGAAAATCTTAGCAGTTTAGAGGATGATAGGAAATCAAACTCGCAGATGTAAATGTGAAGCATCTCAAGGAACACGCATGGCTACCACGTCTGCAGCCAAAGGACATCCCTCACTCCAACGCCTTCGGAATGAGGCACCTTAGTTTAGGTTTTGCTGCACTGATTTGACAATGGAACTGAACTAGGTTGGGTTTCTTATTGTTGTTTTTTTCTCCCTTGGCAATTGTATAAAACAATTTTCCACAAGTCTCTTGGTTTTTTGAATAATGAATTGGAGTATTGCTAGGAGGAGATGCATTTCTGGTTTTGTGCTGCTCTCTGTGATGATGATGAGTGTGGTGGGAGTGTTTGTCTCCCCCAGCTGCCTTAGCTGTGGCCAGCTGCAGAACAATTGGTGAGACACCATCTGGCCTTCCCTAATTTTCACCAGCTGTAGGTATAATCAGCAGGATGATTGCAAAGTCCCTCTTCCTTCCATACAAAAACTCTGGAAAACAAACTCAGTGATGCATGGATGTTTTATAGGAAATGGAAAACATGCTTTGGTTTTCAGAGGGGTACAAGACCTATATTAAATTATTCTTGTACAAGTTTAAAAGCATCGGGATTAATGTGCCTCTGGTGAAAGAACGGATGTTCAACTGCTGCAGCTTTAGCTGGGGTTGGCATTTCTAGGGCAGGTGTGTATGGGAGGGACACAAGCACGATGAGGTTTCTTGTTTGTGCCTCCTGGTGCTCACAAGGCACAAAAAGCTTCTTTGCTACAAGTTTTGCCTGGTTAGATGCATTTAGACTTTAATCTCATAAAACAGGGAAAGTTTTCTTCTGTGTACAGCCAGTGAGGACTTCCCATGTTACCTCATGTAGAAGTCAGCAAGATAAAGGTTAACTCTTGGTTATCCTGACTCTCTGAAAGTATCAGGATTAAACCCTACTAGCTACTAGTTTGCAGCTCTGGTCTCTCCACCAGGCTTGCTACATTAGGTGTGATATTTCAGGCATGCTGAGCACCTGTAGCTCTCATTGCCTTCAGCTGCTAAGGCATTCAGTGAACCAGATCTTCTGGAACAACCAGAGTGGGAGGGCTGCTTTTACTGGTTTTTACCTTGGTGCTTACCTGGATTTTTGCAGATGGAAAAATGATGTACTTTTTCAAAAGTAACTACTGATGGCATGATGATCTGCTCCTGCTGTTTCATGATATCAGGTAGGGCACTACATTCCCAGTGGCTTGCAGTCCTGCTGTACGGGGACCGAAGGATTATCTTGGACTAGTGAAATACTGTGTGACTGAACTGTGCTGAGATTGCTTAAAGCCATATCTGCTGTAAGCCTCTGTAGTGTAGATTCATATAATCTTCTAGTTGCTTGCATTTGAATTATTTAAGCAGTGCAAAGTACAAATAGCTAATGAAGCACCTTAATAATAGATTGTAGAGCTAAGTATTATGACAGCCGTGCACCGAGATCTAGAGAAGTAACAGTATGGAAGGAAGAGTATTTGAAGGCAGGTAGCATTTGGGATCTGTTATGTGTTTCACAGTTGAGTTTATTTTTGAGTTACAGCAGCCAGTACTCGTATTGATCCACATCTACCAAAAATTATTGCTTTGATAAAAAGAAAATTGGATGCTTCCCTTTCATGTGGCTGAAATGAATATTGTCCAGAGAGCAATTTAGAATGTTCCAGAGGGGAGAGATATTTCCACTTTTGCTTAATTGTTTTAATAGAGGTTCTGGGAGATGCAGGAGGCCATGCAGTATCCCATGATTATATCTTGTTTACCGTCACAGAAGACCAGAGTTTCAAATGTTTAAGGGAGAAAAAATGGAGCCTGGGAAATTAAATGTTCATTTAGAATACGTGAGAGGGAAAGGATTTTGTGTAAAGTGTTAGCAGTGCTCTGGTTGGTGCTGGTACCTGAGCAGCTGAGAATCTCTGCTTTGCTGTGAGTATTTCAGACTCCTGAAAAACCTACGGGCCACACTTTCTCCTGGCCTCTTGCAAGGCCAAATATCGTGTTTGTCCTTCAAATGCTGTCAGCGTAGAGAAAGAAACTTACACGTCCCTGAAGAAAGAAACATATACGTCCCTGAAGAAGTTATAGTTGAGCTAAACTGGAGAATACAATTGTGATTTGAGTCCAATGTGAGTTTGTGAGCAGGCTGAGCTTAGTTCTGGCACTGGGAGAATTGCAGATACTGTGGTCTTTAAAATTTGTGGTACGATAAGCCCAAGCTGCACACTGGCTAGAGATTAAAAGATCTATAGCAAGTTAAGGTGTCGGTTACTGCCATATGAAAAAACTACTATGTTTTGAGAATAAAGTACAAGGCTGAGGGAACGGTATGTGTTTGAGGTGGGTAAGAGCAATGTTAGTTTAAAAAAAATACAGAAAATTGTTTAACAGAAAATGATCGATTCTACTCATATCAAGACAATTAATCTTGCCACTAGTTCAAAGCAAAATAAGCTATCAAGAAGGCCAAACCCAACAACAAAATAATTCCTCCATCGCGCCTAACAGAAATAGCTGCATAAAAGCTCTTCAGTGGAATTTGAATTTCTGATTAATTAGGCTGCAGTGTTAATTAGTGCCAGTAGTCTCGAGACAAATCTGTTGATTAGCGAGTTGCGTATCCAGTGGGGAAGCCCAGCAGAACACCTGGTTTTGAGTGGCTCCTGGATGCAAGGGAAAGATTTGCTGTAATGTGGCAGCGTGGTTCGTTCTTCTAGTTTTGTGCCTTATCCTGCACCCGTTTGTATGCAAGTTTGAGTTTGTGAGCAATTTATCTGAAATCATAAAAAGTGTGGTCTTCTGTTAGGCTGACAATGCTGGGCCAGGTATTACCTACCAAATGTGAGGATAGTGACTGTGGATCTGAAAATATTCCCAATTGTTTGGACTGGAGTTACTTACCAGGTGATCAAGCTGGTGTAAGTGGATTAACTGTACCTCAGGTTCTCAAGACAAATGTGTGTGAACCTCAGATCTCAAACTGAATCTAATCCAGAAAAGGTTTAAATCAAAAGATAGGCACGTGAATTTTTCTCTTTAAAGATATGCCTGATGACATAGGGTTCCTCCGGGTTTTCACCAGTGTGGCTGAGTGTTGGTTGCTCAGAGCAGCTCCTGTTCAGCTCTGATGAGAACAGAGCGACTGCAAACCTGCAGAAGGTAGGTCCTCTTCTTCCTGAGACTCTTGTCTGCTGGGAACTCCCTGTGGGGTTTTACATGTTCATAGCAATACTGGCAAATGGGGACTCATTTCTTCATTAAATCCCTTTGTGCTTTGACCACATTTTTTTTCCTTCTGCGAAGGAATTTAGCTTTTGCTCTGTTAAGTTATAAAACAGACGTTACAGATTTTAGGCTTATGGAAGTTCAGTATGAAGCAATAGATGAGGCCTGTGGCATTAGGGAAAGTTGTTTGAGCACAGCTCTGAGCACTAATTAGTTGCCCTAGGAGCAGAGAAATAGTTTTCATTCCTACCAAAGGTTTTGTGTTAAGCACAGAAACTTGTATCCTGACCAGATACACTGTCTGCTTGGAGATAATTGTCTTCATTTTTGAAAAACAGGCATGCTCTGGTTTAAGATTTCACTTGGCCTTAATTAGGGTTGTCATTGGTTGAATAACGAATACAGTACTGGAAATGTCCAGGTGCCCTCTGGGGCAAGGTTCAGCCGCATTAAATGCCACAGGTCCCTCTGGGTAGTGATTTCTCCTGCATTACGAAGCATTGGCAGCTTAAGGGCAGACTGTAAGAAAGGTGAGGTTCAGAGCAATTTACTCCATCTAAATCTGACAGTGTTGTCACAGCTCTGATCTGCTTACGGTCAAGAGGCAGAATGTTCGTGTCAGCACGAAATGGTACTGAAAACCAGAGTTTTAAAAGTGCTGGAGAAAAAGAGATGGCTGCTAAGGAAATGGGCTTATTTAATAGTCTGTTTTCCTACCAGCCTGTTCCCCATCAACTTGAATATGGTCATTCTTAACTTGATACAAGTAGAGAGGCAAAATGCATCCCTTGGCCGTAAGCCAAGCAGACTCAGCAGAATCTTGAAAGAAAAACAAAGCACCAATCAAGTTAGCAAATAAAAGTGGAGATTTGAGTCTTTCCTCTGAGAATAGTTCATGGCTTTTAAAAAGTCTTGTGACCAGAAACCTTAAAATCTTCCAGTGCAGGTTGATCAGCACAGGGAAAATGCTCCAGAGCAGTGCTTTCTGCTCTGTGATTTTATTTTTTTTTCAGGAAAATTCAGTCTAATTTCATAGTATTTTTTACAAGCAAAGAAAAATACCATGTAAAACACAAGTTAAAATATTGTGAAAAGCAACCATGATATAGGCTAGTATTTCATCTTGTCAGTGCCTTAGCCTTTTTGGGGTGGAGATTTATCTGTCTGAGTAACTCTATGTGAGAAAATCTTAGCAGTGTGATAGGTGAGGCTACTATATCTTGCTTGACCCATGGGTCTCATTATAAGAGAGAAAGAAAATATAAGATTTGGGGCATTCAAGCCCATCCTTGGTCCTGAGATGCAAGCCAGTTCTGTAGTCATGGGCCATCATGTGCAGAGGAAGGTGGACACTGAATACCCAGCATGGCTATCTTTTAGGCTGGCTAACAGAGGTAAAAATGTAAAAGGTTGACAGGCCTGGTCACCAACCTAGCTACGATCTCTTAGAATAGTGGTGTCTCGTTTTTTTTTTTTTTCCATTAACTGGAACTGTTGTATTACTGACAGATACCCTTATTAGAAGGAAGACAACCATGGGCATGACACATTGAAGAGATTACTCATCACTTTTCTTGCTGCAACTTCATCTGGATTAAAGAGTTTCTATACTTTGAAGCTGCACTGAAAATGGCTTGAGCACCACTAAGCACCACAGGTGCTGAGGCAAAACTCAATGGCTGGGTTGTTCAGCCCACGTGGCATTGAGGAGCTCATCTTAACCAAGCTGAAGGGAGATTGTTCAAAATGAAGGACAGCTTGTTTGGGAGCCAGGCCTGAGAAATGTACTGGGCTTGGGGTTCGAATGCCAAGGATGGCTTGGTGCTCTGCCACCAAAGCTTACTGGGCGTGCATGGCTTGCACTGTGGTTGTTATACCTGAGCTTTTTTACCTGTCCTTCTTCAGGGGAGGCAGAAAGAGAGACGGCTTCTTCCTTGCTCTGTTGTATAGGAGTGATGAATATCAGCAGGGCTGGGCTTTGCTGAGGTGATAGCAGCAATGCCATGAGGATAGCCCAAGCTCGTTTTGCCATAGGCTGCCGATCTGATCTAGATCAGAGGAGGACTAGTAACATCAGCTGCAAAGTGAGATCCTCGGGGACCCTGTCAGTGCTCTTGTGAGACGGTCGATATTTGATACTTATAATACTTGGGCTATATCTATATAGCGCGTTCCACATACCAGCTTTGGTGCGGGGTGATGCTGCGTACCTAAAGGTCCAAGTCTTCAACGTGAAGGTACCTCATCTCTGTACGCACAGTCAAATGCTCTGTGTTTCTGCCAAGGCAAAATGATAAGCAATATCTCACAGCAGACAGTATACTGGGGTTTCTTACTGGGGCTCTGCTTTCAGCTGGGCTGAACTGGCTAGCTCGTGGCAACTGTGAGCTAAATGTACCTCTACAGAGCAGCTTGTAATCACAAAATCTATAGCTTTATGGAAATCAGAGCTGGAGTGCAAGAGACCTTGTGGACTTGCAGTCTATCATAATAACCTCTTCAGGTCGATAAGTGCTGTGAACAGTAAGCCAAATCCGTCCTTTCTAACCTATCTCAGTTTTGAGAAAGGGCAAATGCTAGGGTTAAATGTAAACCCTACGATACCCTGATGATGGGCATGATGAAACAGCCCATGTGCAAGGGCTTGTGGTTTAAATGACTTGGAGCCATATAGCCTTCTTCACAGTGTTGCCCTGCAGCTACCTGGGTAGATGAGAAAACCGATTTTTTCTGAACGTTTCTGGATTTGCTGGAGGCCTCCAGCTTTTGGGTTGTTACCTGAACTCTTAAGAGAAGATCAGGAAAATCGTTAACTCCGTGGAAGTAGTGCCAAAGTTTATTATTGGTGCTCTTTGCAAACCTCAAAATGTAAAAAATGTTTCTTAGTTTTTGTGCTTATTATGGTGAGGGGACTGCCGAAAAAAAAAAAATCCCAATAATTGAAATCCTCTTGTGCTGTAAGGAATTCTTTAGCAGAGGCACAGGCATTCTCCTTTGGTGCTATTTCCAAGCAGGGTTTCCACAGTAATGAAATATGACAGTTGATGATAGCTCAGCTGAAAAAAAATCAGCCAGTTAAGGAGAATCTCAGCATATGTGCCCCTGTGTTGCACCGTCTTAAATCACTTTTACAGTCTGAGTTGTCTATTCCTGATAAATCTGTTCAAAGTTGCTGGATTTGGAGTGTCTGGAATTAATTCATCCTTATGAGATATAGTCCAG
Organism: Baryphthengus martii; assembly: GCA_013396935.1. NCBI lineage: Eukaryota > Metazoa > Chordata > Aves > Coraciiformes > Momotidae > Baryphthengus > Baryphthengus martii. The sequence continues at coordinate 566,920 of VWZK01017961.1, forward strand.
CTTAATTCAGACTTGTGTTAATTCATTACATTAGAAGTGGCCCAAAGTGATACTTCTTGCTTTGTTAATTTTGCCTTTTTTTTTTTTTAAAAAAAAAAAAGGGCAACTGACATGCAAAGTACCTTCGAGAGTCATCAACGTTTGAAATATCTGTCACTGTAAATAAATTTGGAGTGTTCATTGCCTATCTGGAATTGTACTGTAAAGCAATCAGCATGAAGACTTTAGTTTGTTTTCATTTATACAGAGCATGAGCTGCTGCTGACTAGTTCCAAGAAGGTAACTAATGAATAAACACCCTGACTTGATGTTAAAATGAATTCCCCAAACATTCTTTTCTTTATTGATTTTTCTGAGAATCACACGTGGCTTCCTGAGCAAATTCAGGTGTTCACCACAGTTAAAGAAAATGAAGACAAACTGGGGGAAGTGAAACTTTTCACAGGCGGCTTCTGAGTTCAGAACTGCTGCTGTAAGAAAACGGTCAGTGAATGTGTTCAGACACACGGTCGATATAAATCATCCACTCTTAGGGGAAAAAAAGCATGTTGCAAACATGTCAGTTAAAACATTTTCTAATTAGCTACATGCTCTACATGATACAATGTCTGTTGTATCTTGGTGTATGACCTTCCTGATTTTCATCAGGGGAGAAGTGAGGGATAAATAACGTGTTAAGGAGACTGAGAATGTGCCCCAGTAACCAAGGTTAAACAAATGACGTTGGTAAAAGAGAAAGGGGTGAGCCCTGAACCATGTTGCTGTGGAGATTGTCAAGGGATTGTCCAGGGGCGTGTGGGACCAGACAAGGACCCAGATGGGTTGTTAACAGACTTCATTTTCCCATCTGAGAGCTGACACCTGAAATATCTGACTGGTGATAAATACTTCTAATAACAGATCGTTTGAATGCCTGTGGTCTCTGACTAGGTTATTTTGAAGCAAAACTCTGGGCTGCTAGGGCACTCTGGTGATGAAACAAAGTATTAGCTTTTTTCACTTACAGTTTAATTAAGCGTAGAGGACTGGATTTGCTTGACTGGAGGATGCTGAAAGTCATCCAGTGCTGTCAGTCCTGCACCCGTGCGCTAATTGCCCTAACTCAGGGAGAGCTGCTTCTGGAGTTTCTCCACCAGCAAAAAGCTCGTTGTTGGGGAAAGATGAGCTTGATTCAAGACGAGAGTCTGTAGCTCTAGTTTTGCATTGTCCTGGAGGATGGAGTGCTCTTTCCCCAGAGACACTCTGGCAGAGCTGAGCCTGTCAGCTGCGAGATGAGCTTTTGCTGAACCTGCTCCGTCAGTGTGCTTGCCTTCAGGCTAGGAGAGTTCTGCTGCCCTTTGGTACCTGGGGAAGCCAACTTTTTTTGCTAGAAAAGGTGATTATTCCAGTTTGGCATTTGTGCTCACAAGCTTCTTTCAGGTTTCAGCCTAATGGTCTCTACTTAGACAGAGACTTGCATTTCTTTTGTTTTGGGAAATCTGGCCATCACTTCATTAGGCCACTTAGAGCTGAGTGACAGGGAATTTAATTTTCTACCTTTCTTTACTGCCATTGAAGAATCACTTCTCTATCTCTTGTGTCACCCTGTCACATTGGAATGATGTTTGTGCTAGAGACGCTGTAGCACAGCTCCTCAGCTCAGTACTAATAAGCCTTCTCTTATTCTGGTTTGGTGTCACCCAGTCTTGCTTCCAATGTTATAAAATCCTTGATTCATCTGTTGCTTAAACAGCTTAGTGATTTGACACATTTTGTTAATTTTAAAAATTCTTGTGGCAGGATCAAGAACAGGGGCACAATGCTGGAGATTATAGAGACCTTTCAGCTAAACAGTGTTGTTCTTTCGTTTTGACATCAGAGTAATTTGGGAAGGAGTAGGGAAACTTAGAGATTTGCTTTCTCTTCATTGGTTTCAGAGGAATATCAAGCTTCATGATGTAAAATTTCAGGTTCAACACTAACTAGATTGAACAAATAGCCCTTGGTGCCTCCTGGCCAGACTGCTCCGTCCCCACCATCACTTACTCCTGCACTGGAACAGAAAAGTTTCAGTTGAATTTTTTTTTTTCCCTTTCTTTCCTTCCCTTTGCCCCCTGCCCAATGATCCATTCCCTTTATCTATGAAATGAATGAACTCCCATCAGAGACTTGTCTTGTCTCTTGGTACTTGCCTTTGAAATTTCAGAAACTGAAAAAAGAAGACAGTCTAGTAGTGCAGCAGGAAAACTTATCTTCCACAACTTGGTATCACTGCTGTGTTGCAATTTTCTGCCTCTGTTCTCTAGCTGACCTATACCTATAATAGAAAACTTTCTCCTATATTTCTCATAGTCAGAAGTTGCCTTATCTTCAAGGAACAAGAAAATAGGTTCATTACTCAAAGACGGACAAGGAGATGTCATCCCGTGCTAGGACTTTTTGAGTGTTTTGTTTGGATTCTATAAGTGGCCACTTACTCAGCTGAAAATTGCAGGCAGGGAGGAAAAAAAAACAAGCACCGCAGCTTTTCCCATTACTGTTTTGTTTTCTAATTAATCCTGTCCATTCAAGCTTTATCTGCTTTGCTCATGTGGCGTTTGCTTTTATAGCTTAAAAAAGGGTAGAGGGGAGGTGTGAATGCCTTCCTCTGCTAATGCATTTTGATTGCTTTTTCCTTACTCTTTGGAATGCTTTTAGAAACACCAAGGCTCTTAATTTTTCATGTGACACTGGTTTCCCACTGCTCGCTCTGGGTTATTCAACTTGGTAAACACGCCGCCTGAAGGATTACGTTTACTTTGCTGCGCAAGGTGGCTGAGCTGAAAGTTCAAGCCGTTGTGGTTGCGTTTGATGAAGACATAATTATGACAGGCTAAGTTTTCTGTGTGTTTAATAACTCTTGAATCGCCATCTGAGTAGTGAATGGTTCCTACTACTATTCACCGCAAAACAATCGTGCGTTAGACAAGCGCTTGGAGAAAAGGAATTCCCCATGATGGGGGTTGCATGGAAGTGCCCTTTAGCTTGGCTGGGTGTCTGAAATTAAACTTACTCCTGTGGCAGCGATGTTTATTGAAAATCAGTATGTCACTCTGCTGCCTGTGTTCTGTGTTCGTGGGTAAGGCTTTTTTCACGCTTGCCAACTGCTGAAGTCTGTCTGAATGTTCCATTTTTGGTAGTAATGCAGCTGAGTGATAGCCGAATGTATTTGATTTGGAAAATGAGGTGCTATGTGAGTAACTGCCCGTGATCCCCTATTCTTCCTGCTTCAGCCATTTCTTTTGGACCAGCACATTTTTCCTCTAGAAAAAGCAACTTTATCAAAATTCAGCTTTGCAGTATGTGTCAGTAAGATTAAACTTTTTTTTTTTTTTTATTTGCAAAGGGTGGGCAGAGAAGGATCAGCTTGTAGAGCTGCAAATTTGTGGAACAAACCTGATATTGACATCAAGTATTTTTATGATCTGTCAATTAAAATGAAGCAGAGTGTGTTTTTGAAAAAGCCTGTGAAATGAAATTTTTAGAAGAATTATTATGGTTTGGAACAGAAACTACACTCTGTGAGCATTTTTCCTCCGGGAACAGAAATTCCAATTTTAGTCAATATTAGTGATGCTTAAGAATAGTATCTCATTGGTCTCCTATGCACTCATAAATGAATGCCTATAACATCTCAGAGTTGAATAGATCCATGTAAGTGCTATTATTGTTTATTGCTAATTAGCATTAGTGGATTTAGGTCTCTCAGGAACCTGATTAAAGCAGAAATAGTAATATTCAGGCCTTCATGTTCCTATTTGTCTTTCCATGGTTTTTATTTCATTACCTTTGAGACTATTTAAGGGATGATTTCTAGTCCTCCCTTGGTAATTTTGTAATCCGCTCATGCTGAAGTATCTTGGGGAGTCCAGGTCTTGGGCTATTTTTCATCCTATAAATGTTTCTTGGAGCCATTTTAAAAGCCCCTAGAAAGTATAACAACAAATGCCAGGTACTGTAAATATGCATGACTTTAAATTATATAGATCCCAATTCTTTGACGGACAAATCTGACTTTATATACAGCATCATCTCCCCATCTGCGGCCTTCCCTGGCTAAAACTGTCAGGGCAAAGTGCATTACAAAGCTGAAATGTCTCAGTGTCTGAGCAGTGCTAACCTGGCATTACTCTTCAATGTTTAATGTGGTATTTAGAGGTAGGATCAAAGAATGGCAATATATCTGCAGTTGGCTTTGTTCTAAACAGCTTAGATCTTGAGGGCAGTTAGGAGGGTCCAGTCTCCAAGGTGCTGAATAAGCATCTGTAGCTCCAGGTGGACTCCAAGTAGTCTGTTTTTAACAAGTGCCTTGTTGAAGCTTCGCCTCTCCCAGCCTGTGCCAGCCAGATTAAAGCAGTGACATGTGTATGCATCCTATAGCTGCATCTTCCAGCAGCACTGCTGTCGTTAGGAGAGGTGAGGTTTCATCAGTGTGCTGCTGGGGGAAGGCTAGGCTGAGAAAATTACCTTTGCACCTGAATCTGAAAGCAATGCTGTTTCTGTTATGCTCGGGAAGAAATTTGTACAGTTGGCTGCCTTATTTGAGAGTAATTACATTTTCAGGCTGTTCTAACCTCTTGATTGTATCATTGCTCTGTTGTCATCTAAATGGCGTAGCTGTAGAGACAACCCTTTAGCTGATTTGAAAAGGACGCACTCAAGGCTGAGGTTTGGGAGTGAGATTCATTAAAAAATGCTGTACTCTAGCCGTGTTTACCACAAGATGGCTGGAGCTGGCAGATATCTCTCTGGGATGGCAAGACCTCTGCTGGAGGGCTTCTATCTGTCAGACCCAGAGACAGCAGCTTGCCGAATGGACGCAGATTCCCTTTGCTCTGGATGTTGATGGAGCAGCGAGCAGCGTGCCGGGAGACCTGTGTTGCTCAGCAGGGAGCCTGGCTGAAGGTCGTTCAGCAGAAATGTCTCTGTGTGTGAATTAAAGGGATTTGACTAATCACCACTCTTCACAGAATAGGTTTGATAGTATTTTATAGGCATTTCCATTTAGTGGGCTCCTTTTTCTAGTCTCTATTATGGCTGAAGCTCTTGAGCTGGATATCTCCTATAAGAATACCTTTGTCCTCTTGGATGGGCGTAAGGAGAGATTGTGAGGTGTCACCGATGATGTTATCTACCTGGGTTCTGGTCCACAGAAGTGAAAATACAGAGCAGCCAAACTGCAGTTTCTCTGGACAAGGCAGCAGCACTTTCAAACCATAACTTTTCAGCTGCCACTGACAATACTACAGCTTCCAAACTGGAATTGGAAGTAGAAATTTTAACTTGAAAATAGAGATGCACATGGCTGTGCTTGTTTTTCTCCAAAACCTTATATCACCGCCTTTCTTCTAACAGGTCTATTTTTTTTAACTTAAACTCTGCTTACTTTTCTGTTCAATATCCCTGAAATTCTCTTGCTGCTATTGCCCATCTCCTTTCCGCTGTTAGGGATTCTAAGACGAGAAGTTTGTGGTCTGCTTTGGTGGTGAACAAGGCAATCGAGATTGTCTAAATTACGGTCATCATTCCTTCCTTCCCCTTTCTGTAACAAGCCATCTTTCCTCCTGCATTGATGGCTTATGTGCTTTTGACATTCATGCAGTGGGACTTGTTACCTCAGTATTTCTCTTAAATTTGTTAGACTGTTTCTACAGGCACATAGTGAATTTAGGATATTTCTCAACTGAAAAGTCTACAGGCATGGCAGATTTGAATAAGAGGAAGCCTGTGGATAGTAGGAAGAGAGGGGAAGGTGCTTGACTTATTAAAATTGAAATCTTCCTCTCTATCTTTTGTGGATGATTATTTTAAGCATCTCTCAGATGTGTGTTTGTGCTAAATAGTTCGATGGGTAGGGCATTGGAAATCCACTGATAAAACTCCTAGAGAGGTATCCTTCTCCTGTGCAGAAGGAAGGTAATGCTGATGCTTTACACAGTTTGAACTTTTCTTACTGCAAGCTGCTGTCATAGGTGATAAATGATCCTGCAAACCTGAACTTTTGTGTGAGCATATTATCTATCACCACCTTCTGGGGTCAAAGTTTCCTCAACACATACACTTCTTCCTTTACCCGCCCAGCTTCAGCTGGAGTTTTATTTTTTGAAGTTAGATGTTCTTTCAAACAGGGTCTTCTCATCCCCTTTCCCTCTGGATTAAGCAGCCACGTGTCAAACACGTGACTTCCACCTTGCACAGCGGAGGAAAAAGCAGCAGGTTCGGTTCAGAAGGAAACAGCGTGTGTCTGACTGGCTTTGCACATTATTCCTTGCCCTTTTCCACTCTACAGTCTGTTGGGATGCTGGTGCAACATCCTCACAGGATGTTTAATTCCAAGAGGTTGAATGTTATAAAAATTAATTAAATAGCACTAGAGTATTTGCATTTTCAAACTGCACAACAGTTCAGACCACGCAGTATTGGAGGGTGATTGTGATACGATAAACTGGTTTAGTAATAAATAACAAGGCCTTGAAAAGTGCTAATTGTGAACAGGGAGCACTTCACTAATGTTAATCTTTGCGAAGGATAACTCAGAGTGCCTTTCATAAATATGGGTGTTGTGAAACAGTGTGTTAAGTGGTGGCAACAGGAAGCTTGGACACTGGAGGACACAGAATGGAGCAGCTGGATCTGATTTTGAACAGGGTGGTCTGGTGACAGTGATGTGTTAATCCCCTAACAGTTCATAGATACACGATGGCAGGATACTTTTCTGAGATTAACGTCCTAGCTTTAAACGCTAAATAAATTTAATGGAATGGGCTATCTTGCCATCTATCGGTGTCATCTTCCTTCCTACTGATCTGGTGATATGATGCAAAGTCCAGACTCTCCTGTTGGTAGGGCTGATGAACTATAACTTGAGCAGCTGGACATGTGCTAAGTCAGTCTTGGTGGTATTAAGAAGGCTTTTAGGGGTGTTAGGCCTAGCAAACTCTTACAAACTGTCACCTCTAAATCTTCATCAGAACCGGTGTGCTGAGTCTTCCCAGAACTGTATTAATTTGATTTCATGCTACTGGGAAGATGTGTGGTTTGTGTCTTGCATAGCAAACACACGCATAGCCGCTGAAAACTTTAGTACTCCTTGGTTTACTTCTTCCAAAACTGCCATTCCTCTTGAAACTTTTAATAACCACCAGCTACATGCCTTTGTGAATCAATGATTTGTAGGACTAAACAAACCTGGACTAGCTGTTCAGCTAATGCAAATCACCTAAGTTTTTGGCTGACTCTGTCAAAGTATATTTCTCTCTTTAACCTTTGGATGGTTTTCTTTCATGATGGAATGCCTGACACCATGGTGGCCTTAGGTCTATAAAACAAAGTAAGCATAACTTATGCATCTGAAAACTGTCATCTTTAATCTCGATTTCCAGAGTGCACTGCTGACCAAAATGCAATTTTAAAAGCTTTATTCCCCCTTTTCCTGTTGAAGAGGTCTAGTCAGAAAATAGTGGAGAACAAAACCATTTTTCAGTCCAGATGAAGTGCATAAAAATTATGAATTGATTTTTACAGTGCTTGTTGAACTTGCTTGTTCAATAATAAATTATTCCAGTTATAAAGTAACCAATGCATTCCTTATAACTACCTACTCTCTGAGCAGTGACAGCCTACCACTTGTATTAATATAAACCATATTGAGCAATCAGTAGAGCATATGCAGTGTTTCAATGCAACATCAGCACTGAAATCATGATAAAATACTTCAGGGTGCCAAGCTAGTCTATGGCAAGGAGCTGGTAATTTGGTCTGGTCTTCAGAAATGTTCTTCAGTAGCTTCAGTGGAGTTAATGGGGGTAAAAAAAAAAATGTTGCCTGCCAATAAGGGGCTGAGTGGCAGTTTATTTGTCTGTTCAAATCGAGTATCAGATGTCAATTAAAAGGGTCTCCAGCAGTTGCTAATTAAGAAGCACTGAGGGATTGATTAGCCATTTACCAATGACTGTCAGCACAAATGCATTTGTTCTATTATCCCAGCATGTACTTCAGGGGATCGACCAGTTTCTATTAATGAATTTGAGCATGTTCACGTGATAAGCATGAGAGTCTGGAATCTAATTTGTTTTAATATATAAACCATTCATTTTACGGACTGGCCTAAGTTCCTTAGTCATGGATATACTTTCTGTTGCTTTGAAGGAATTTGTCTTCTAAATGATTCTCCATAAGGAGAGTAGCCATCTGAGAAAATGGGTAAGAGTTAAATTATTGTACATTCCACTGGTATGCTCTGGGCTCCCCATTCCATTTCTAGGCAATGACCCAGAAAAGGGAAGATGCAAATGAGGAGACTGGTAACGAAAAACATTGTTATAAAAGTTGCAAGTTTTGAAGATCCATGTTGTGGTTCCATATTGGAGCCCTAGCCAAAATTTAGAAGGATTTTGGGCAGTTGGCCATGCCCTGACCTCGGCAGCATCTGTAAGGTGCTAGGAATCCTGAGCACACCAAGGACTGTGTTGGGATTTTCAATGCCTCCAGTTTCTTCACAAAAGTTTAAATGATTTTTGAATAATTTTTAAAATATTTTTGAAACAGAAAAAATGCTTTTCCCACTGTCTATCTTGAAAGTGATCGCTTGAGTTTTTTTCTGTGTTTTGTTTTTTGTTTTGTTTGGGTTTGGTTTTTTTTCCAATTTGAATAGAGCACTTTCCTGTGTCAGAATTCGCAGCATCATGATAATGAATTTGGCCAATATTCTTGCCTCATCCTGATAAGTTTCTCTAATGAAAGGTAGCTGAAGCTGTAAATGCAACTTCTGCAAGAGATACCAGGGTACAGAGTGAGCTTTGGGAGAGTCATCTCTGTATCCTTCCATGTCTGGAGCTTAGAGCTGGTGAGCAAATAAATCTCTTAGGAAATGTGTAAGAGACCAGCTGCATCTGAAGGTGGTTTTAAAGACAGATTTTGTCTTGCTGCAATAGTGTTGGTAATGTTGATTCTATTTAAAATCTTCAGCAATATTTTTTTTTTCTCTGACTTGAGTGGAAGCCATTTGATGCAACTGGGAAAGGGAGAAAGCGCAACAGAGATGGAATATACTGTCTCTCTTTTCAGAATTCCAAGTCTATTTGATATTAAAAAGCAAACAAGAAAACAAAAAAAATCTTACGTGCCATGATATTCAGCACGCTGCTATTTGATGCCTGTTCCAGACTTTATCCCCGTTTCAGTCCTGTATAAAAGTGTCCCCTGGTTCTGATTTAATGTTTGCTGAAATTACATTTGGAATGAGATACAGTAGGAGGAAATACAGCTTAAAAATTCAGTGGTTGAAAGAAATATCTTTAATCTCTCCTGTTATTAGTACTAAAGGAGCTTTCAGAGAATAATAAAACCATCACATTAAGCCCCTTAATTCTCTTTCGTTTAGTCATTTCTTCTCCTGTTTTTAATTTGTGGTAGTTTTTTATTTATTTATTTTTTTACTCTTCTGATTTTCTGGTTCTGTTTTCCTCTGCAGTTTTCACCTTTTCTCCCAATTCAACACTCTGCCTTTGGCGCCTTTCCCCCACTTCTTCCTCTTGCTTTTTAAAGTCTTGTGATTTATTTATTTATTTATTTTTCTCTCTCCTTCCTCCATTTTTAAGCCTTTATTCTGCTTTATATTCTCTGCTATAACAGCCCTCTACTGTCACGTGTCTGTTTCGATCAGCGTGGTCACGGAGGATGATCCATGGTGGGTTGTAGAACGTCTGCGCCCGCTTTTTTGAGGGCTCCCTGCCTGTGACTGCTGCTGTTCTTGCCTGACGACAGCGGCTTGCCTGGTATTATCCAAGATGTTTTGCCTGCACACACCACTCTGAGATAGCTGCGTGGCAAGAAATGTACCAGTTAATGAGTAATTTGGGAGTGCATAGGAATATAGCTGGCTAGCACTTTTGCTCGTTTAACTAGTTGCACTGTTCTGCTTTTACTTTGAAAGTAACTCTGTGCATTTGCAGTTTATTCCTGGCATTGCCTTGTATGTTGAGAAGCTGCTGTAAGGGCAGTTGTAAAAAAAAAAAAAAAAGAGGTCATCACATGGCTCATTAGAATCAGAAACATCAGAGGATGCAGTCAAAATGAGACTTGTCTGGTATAATAATCCTGCTCTTGTGACTAAATGAAAAGAAGCTCAAGAACAGAGTGATAATTCTAACGATATTTGCAATGGAAATGGTTCTATGTATAAATAAAGCTTTCAAAATGGAATTACTGCTAATCATCAAGTGGTTATTCTCATGACACAGCTATGTCCATTGGACTATCCATAGTACACGTGTAGGTACTTTGAGAGTTTGTAGTTGAAGCAGACAAGATAGTTGGATGGTTTGATCTACCGCTAATGAAGGCCAATGGAAATCTTTTCATGGGTTTTGATGAGTGTTGAATTATGGATTGTTGGAGGTGTGGGGATATTGTAAGGCCTTTCGTAAGAAACCTGAACCAATAATGTCTGGTTATTGAGTTGACCAGAGAAAGAACTTATCTATATGTTACAGATAGAGATGTTGGACATTATTAAGTGGACTTGATAAGCAAAAATTAACAGATTTTAGTGAATTAGAAAGAAAAGATTTGGATTAAATCTAAGATGCAGTTCTAGTACAAGGATTTATGGTCCTAAATGCATGTAGTGCACCAAATGATTCTTATGATTGCAATGCTGTTGTTCACTTTGTATAATAGAGTAAAATGTTTTAACAAGTGCTTTTTGATGACTGTAATCCTTTACAGTCATAGAAACTTCACCTGCAGTTGTAAAAATATAACAAATAACAATAATTTACAAAGTAGGATAAGCTGTGATACTACAGAAGTCAACCAATTAAAAAAAAAAAAGATGACTTCTGTTGTTTCTTTGTCTCTGATGACAGACACAATCTATTCTTAGGTACCATTTTATTTCTACCTCATATAAAGCCCAGGAACTGAGAAAATAGCAATTTTTTTTTCTTTCTAGGAATGCGAATGAAGGAAATGTGGTTTTCTTCAGATGGGGAGAGAGAGGGAACTTTTACATCTGTGGTAGAATGTAAGGATAGTGTTATCTGTGTTAGGTAGCAGATTGTATTAATAGTCCTTTCTGGCTTCAAAACTGGTACAAGTTTTTACCTGTAGTTGCAACATCTCAATGTTGCATGTTGAATTTTGAGCATCAAGGTGATGATACAGGATGAAGGTAAGATAGCATAGAGCCGTTTAGTGGAGAACACAGCTGTGACACAGACTTCTGGATTCTTGCAGAAGGAGTCCTGGGTGGTTTTCTGGCTCTTCCGGTCCTGTCCCTCACTGTCATATACATCTATGTCCATCCAGGGGACCAAGAGGGATAACACTCATCCTTACCCATAAGCACCCCTGGAATAGTGCATAATCTATACGCTGCCATTTCCCATTTAAATCATGGTTGCGTCTGTCCAGAATCAGTTGTATTCACAGTTGTTTTTCAATTATTACTGAGTTCTGCATGATTAATATTTACTAGAACAACTATGGTGGCATTTAAATGTTTTCAAATCTTTATCCTGGGTTTTGAGTACTTCTTGACTTACAAATTTGTACTCAGACTACCTGAATTAGGCATCTCTGAAATAGATAAAATAATAATTCATTGCTTCATTTCAAAGCTTTGCTGAGAGAATTCAGGATTCTGATGAATCAGCCTAATTGTTTATAAAGATAAAAACTCTTTATGCAGATAAAATAGTAGGTTTTGGCAGTGCTTCCTCCTTTAAGGAAGTAAAAAGAACCAGAGCAAATGCCCAGTTATTACTGAGGATGAAGTGCAATTAATCGTATGCTAGAATGAGCTGCTCATTCGCTTGAATTGCGAGACAGAGGAGTGTTCATGATGAAGACTCTCATCTAATTTTCATACTGGTGTTTTTTTCATGGCAGTAAATGTGGAAATGGAAGCAATGCAGATTTGTCCTTGGCGATACATGTACCTAAGCCATTTCGTCTAGATTTGGTCTATATAAGGAATTCTGTCTAAGCATGAAGCTACAGGCAACCCTGATAATGGACATCAGGTAAAAGGATGCATGCTGGATAGCCAAATGTTCAACCATCTCAAAGTGGGCTGCCTTCACCAGGCTGGCATCACTTAGCCAAGAAGGATTATGCTCTTTCCATGCTGCTTCCAAAAACTAAATAAGAGCTCATTAGAAATTCTACTGCACGTTGGAGCAGAGGGAAGAAAAGAGCAAGAGGAGGGGAAAAAAAAGGATTCATTCCTTTGAACTTGTGAAGATAAGAACATGCTTTAATGGGGAATGAGAAGTGTGCTTTGAAAGGAAACTGTAGCCCTGTAATTGGCATTGAGAAATATGCTGTAATATCAGATTGTATTATCTGGGACAGTACAGCTGAAAAGGATCCAAGGAAGAACTAAGATTATATATTTTGTATACAGATTTTTGCATCTAGATGTACTGCAATCTGCCACGTGTTCCAAAGTACAGATAATGGGGTTTATAATTTATACATGTGGATGCTAATCTCTATCTGAAGAAGAATCTGAATTGGGTAAGTGACTCTGAAATACTAAACAAGGAGGCAATGGACTATTTCTGTAACCTGGAGTGACATTTTTTATAAGACTGGATTTTATTTTAAAATCCCTGCTAGGCTTTTTTTTCCCCTAAATTTAGTTTCAAAGATATCTTTGTTTGAGACAAGAGTCTAAAATATTTGCTGATCAATCCTTTAAAATCTATTTAGACTCTCCTTAGGTAGCAAACTGAACAGCAAAAATTGTTTATGCAGTGAATCCATAATCGAGTGAGTCTGAGTAAGCAAACTCCATATGATTTTTGCCTTCAATATTAAGGTATTAATTGTCATTAAATGCAAGATGAATGTTGTTCAGTTCCGTCTCTTTCATGTTCTACCATTAAAATGAAGTTACTGTGAAGCAAAAGCTAAAATACCAAATGTGAAAGCAGGTTCTGTAAACCTCAGTGCCCTAAGGATGATCAAGTCTCAGGTGGTTTCATAGAAATAGGATATAGAAGTAGGAAGAACAAAGGCTGTATCGCTTGTGACTCACCAAGCCTCCCTACATTGCCTGCCAATCAAAGCTGATGGGCTTAGATCTCTCCCACCAGTATTTCCTTTACCAGAAGGCAGCTGTAATAGAAGAAGACAGCCCAGACCAGAAACGTGGACCTGACCGTGCGCTTGTGCACAACATCCGAACCAACGTGTGGCTCCAGCTGCTGCCGGTGCTACAGTCAGGGAGGTGGAGGGAGGCAGGTAGCCTCAGTGTCCGTGTGGTGTTGAAATCCAGATTGATAGTTTGATTCTCAGGACCATCTTCATCTGGTGTCCACACCTCAGCATTTGGGTGGTCACCATCCTCATGAAATGGCACGGCTGTCCGGAGGGCCTTTGCAATGGAGTATTGTTGAAATTCAAAGAGGCAGCTGCTGCTCACGCAGGGGCTAAGTTCACCTGAGCTGCAGTGACTGTTAGAAAATGAATTTGAAGCAGCTGGGTATTCTGAAGTGACCATTTGCTTTAGGATAGGTGTTACTGTAACTCGGCAAACATAATCGCTAGTAAAGAGGATGGGCTATTTCTCTTTGTGCACGTATCGGCGGTATTTTCTCAAATATAAATATCAGTCCCCCTTCAGATATCTACTGGCTCCCATTTATCAAAGTGACAGCCAGCCAGCAAGCAAGCAAACCTCTCAAACTGTATGATAAAATTAGGTGCAATCAATAGTCCGTTTAAAGTAATATGATTAAGGCTACAAGTTGAGGTTTAATTTCATCTTGCAGGCTGCAGATGACACTGTTTCAGAAGGACCTGATTTTTGCAATAGCCAGAAGAAGATAAGCACAGATCAATTTACAATTCTTGTTGGCCAACTTACACTTACTGGGAAAAAAAAATGGTAGGGAAAATATTGCTGACATGTCTACTGCAGGGTGACAGTTATAAGCTATCGCAGACTTCAAGACAAAATAGCAAAAGTTTTATTACATGGTTTTTTTGAGGACTCCAAATTATGATGAATGCTGAGCAAACCGCTTTCAGATTCACGTTATTACTAGTGCACGTTGAATTTAGTGAGGCAGAATGCACTTTGGTGTTTGTAATTGAAATTATCGCTCATAGGTGAACATAGCACTTTGATTAATCTTACTACCAGTTGACTGAAGAATATGGGCAAGAATTTAAATTGTGTTTGAGGTAGTATAAGGGCATTAGTGGGACTAATTGGTTGGGATTTACACCAGCTATAAGTAAAGGTATTTTGAGGAGTTTGAATCTACCACCATCGATCTGATAGCTATGTAATTTGAACGGTTTTCATGTTGTTTTTTGCTGATAGCTGCCCTCAGGTCACTGAGATGTCTACATGGTGTCATCGCTTCATTGCCATAAAATACGATTAAATTTCAAAAATTTGGTATGAGACATGATACCAGTGATGTCAGTTTTTGCATCTTAAGATGCATTTGAACGCGGTCTTGAATAAAAGAACGGGGAGCCTCTAGCTATGTTGATACTTATTTTCAGCATGTAAGATCCCATCCTGCGGCTTGTGCGCGCTCTCGCCGCTGTGCACGTGGGCCGCTTTTGCCTGTAGCGCTCTTGTGTGTGATTCATCCTGCCTGCAGTGATCCAGCTCTGGTGCTGCCTTGTCACTGTTGTAATGCCGTAATGCGGTGTCAGTGAAGCCATAAATCAAGTCTGCTCTGACACAGATACTTTTAGAAAGCTAAGCATCCCAAAAGTTCTGCACAGTGCACAATCCAGACACCAGGCTGATGATTTCTTTCCAAGCTGATACAAGCAAGATCTTTCCCATTATAAGCCTGGGGTGGCTACTGGTAGAAAATTCTCTGTGAAGATACATTCTTTGTGGAATTTGTTCTGTTCCTCTGTTTGATCTGTAACCGTGCTTGGAAGACCTTTTCCTTTTGGCTCTTTGGTTGAGGTCCCGCTGTGGGTGCAGGGTGAGGTGTTCGTGTCCCACTTGGAAGAGGGATTGGCAGTAGTTGGAAAAGGGAGTGGTGCAGAGGGTTTGAGAACAAGGGATTTGGTAGCTTCTGTTAGCAGCAAATCTTGAGCGTGTCATAACACTTAGAAAGGAAATGTCAGGAGTCAGTGTCATGTTAAAGAAACCCTGAACTAATCTTTCATTTGGGCTGTGAGAGAGACTATTATACAGTGGTGTGTGCACCCACACTGTGTGCTTTGGTGTGTGTTTGTGTAGAAGTAAAATTTGGCTTCTGATTCCTATAATCTCTTCCTCCTGGAAATAAATTTCATGGTATTATATGGATTTTTGATCAGTTCAGAGGAAGAGTTGTATCTTAGCATGTTTCCAATCAGTTGATGCCAGAAATGTGCATCTGACTGTGCGTTTGTGTACAGCCTTTAGGCAGCGTGGATAAAAAGGCAACTACCCCCAGGAGCTTTAGATCTACCTGGCAGGACAGAAGTATCTGTTGTAGGAGCTATCTTGCTTGCTCTGACCACGCTTTTGCCTGAGAAGTGATCATGTTTTCATTATAGGTCACTTGGAAATGTTTTCTTCTGAACAAGTTTCTCCTATTCCGACTATCATCTAACCCAGAGCCCAGTGAAGCAGCTGCCGCTTGGGTAAACCCACTGAAGGCACAGTTCTTGTCAAACTCTTTTACATATCCATCTAGGTTAAAATAATCAGATCTGCTGATATGTGCTGCCATCAGCAACGGTACTGGCTTGGGCACATCAGTGCGCAGAGTGGCTAATTAAAAAAAATGAGCGGATCTCTGTTTGCCCTAAACCAGGTTAAATTGTAAATAAATTTACAAACAACAAGTCCTCTTGCTGGACTCCTCCTGACGCTTGAGAAGCAGATGCTGGGGGTGACTGTCACATTTCTGATGCAGTTGGAAATGCAGTCATCTCAGGATGACAGATCTGACACAGCTGGAATTACAGCCTGGTTTCCATCAAGCCTTGTAGAAATGCGCTGTGGTTAAGGCTGCCAGAAGCCTTGGAATTGTATCTTTATTTATTTGATTCCTCCAAGCAGTTATTTTTGTTGAAATGGACTTCAGATT
Source organism: Baryphthengus martii (assembly GCA_013396935.1). Lineage (NCBI taxonomy): Eukaryota > Metazoa > Chordata > Aves > Coraciiformes > Momotidae > Baryphthengus > Baryphthengus martii. Next base: position 583,002 of record VWZK01017961.1, read on the forward strand.
TGGAGGTTTATATCCCACACTTTAGCTAGTGCTTACCAAGAACTGTCGCTTTTAATTGAGGCAGTGCTTGATTCCGGGCCCTTTGCCCGTGTGTTTGTCAGGTATGAGTTTGCTGTGCACGAAAACTTTGTGTTTAACTTCATGCTCTGCATATTGACTTCTAAAGATTTGCCCGTAACTCAGAACTACAAACACCTTCATCTTCCATGTCAGGGTGACCTGGTTCCTTTGCTCTGCAAAGCAAAATGAATGGTGCTTGCAGATTGCTCTGACACCAGCCATCATCTGTGCTTCAGCTGTCTCACTTGAAAGACAAGAGAATGTGCACTCATCTAGTCTCCAACATGTGTAGACATCCGAAGGTTGATGTGTACTGCAGTTTGCTCTAAGTACCTCACAGATGGTAATTGTGAGAATCCATCTGACTGTACAGCCTAGTAAAAAATGTTGCAAAGATGGATTAATGACAAAGCGTTCCTTAGCTGTAGCTGAACAATGATCAGGAAAATGAAAGGTGGCCCAGCATTCACATGTTCCCTGAGAGCTTGTTTCTGCAGAACGTGACTTTCCAAATGCCACCGGAAAGCTGATGATGACTTCATCTACAATGTTGTAAATGGCAAAGTATTCCGCAAATGAACTCATCATCTTAATAGCATTTAAGATGTGTGTTCCAAAGAGTGACAGCACTAATCTGAAAATGTTCCCTGATTCAGCAGCTGAGTGGAAATAACCATTAGAGAACAGGATACTTCCTACTGTTCCACCCACGCCTTTCTCTTTTTCGGAAGTAATTCGTGTTCCTTTGCAGCTGGTAATGGCAATGAACTTCTCTGAATTCCTGAGGCAGGAGGAGAAATACTGAGATAAAGAATCAGCCACAACGTGACTGTGACAGAAGACTACCAGTTAAAACAGGCAACCAACTCAGCTTTGGTGTTGGGCAGGTAGGATTTGCTTGTTCTTGGGAAGAATGTGATTAAAGGTGGAGTTTGGGGCTTACGAGCATTGATTAGAGATAGGTTTTGTTCATGGTGTTAGGCAATGCTTGGGTTTAGGACTGGGAAGAATTATTGGGTTGGATAAAGGACAGAAGGTGCCAGAAGAACCTGAACACTTATTGGTGAAGGATGTAGTGCCTGACAGTGTGGCATGGCAGGGACTGACAGGTCTATCTGGGTAGGTTTTGACCTGAGCTGCAAGATGGTGCTGACATCGGTCTGGGCTTTGGACTACCAGGGCAATGGGGACTGAAAAGTAAGGAGAAGGTAATGGTGGCTTCATCTAGGACTAAGTTTAGGCAGGGATTTCAGGACACTATAGTAGATGAAAGCTCAATGTGTATGGTGTAGGGGCATCTAGTCTGGTAATTTTGTATTTCTTGTTGAGTTTTGAAGGAGCTTTTAGGCTACACTAGCGTAGTTGATGTCTGTGTTAAATATGGGACTGAAAATGCCTAGGTCTGAGTTAAAAGTAATCACTCACATAGAAATCAATGAAACAAATTTTCTCAAGGGCTACAGGAATTCAGTTGTATAGGATAAAAGATATGGTCAGTCATATAAGAGCTTCTCCACATCACAGCAAGCTTTGTTTAAGCTCTGTGCCTTGCCATAGGCTGTGTTTGTGGGCATGGCTTCTGTTTCTTCCCTTCCAGACTGATGGGCACTGCTCCCAGCCATAGCGTGCAATTCTGCTCCTCTACATCAACCTTTACAGCCCAGTCATAAAAGTAGATTTAACAGTAGCAGAGGCCTAAATGCTACAGCATTACTGCAAAGCAATCCAGGCTCCAGAGTCACTGTTTCAACAGCCTTGTGAGAAGTTTGGGTAGGCAACAACCTGTAAGCCACCAGAGTAAATGTAGAATGTGTAGCTCAGTTTCAGATGTAGCTTAACACTGATTTCAGCTGGGTGAAATTCTCTGCAGGGATCTGCAGCGCGCAGAACCTCGGTTCAGGCTTTCTTATGCTGCATCACCTCACTTTATCTGGGGAGAAGTTCTGCACTCGGTCCTTTACGCATTAGTTGATTCTTTGCTGACCTTGATGCTTCCCCATTATTCCCAGCAGTCGGCTACAAGAACAAAAGCAAGTTTCATTATTGCGGTTCAGCTGCAGCCAGAGAGAAAGATGGGCTACAGGCTGAGGGAAGAGCAGACGGGGAAAGCAAGTGTGCATGTGTGCGCACACATTAAATTCTTAAAGCACAATAAAATAGAAAAGGCCAAGGAAAACCCAAAAACTCCAGGAAGAAGGAAAATCTTTAATCACTGGAAGTCATGCCCGTAGCGATCTCCAGAATAACAAATCCATTTCTAAATTCCAATACCCTCTTCCTTCTTCGTTGTTTTTTTTCTTTTTTTTTCCCCAACTAGTTTGTCCGTGCCAAACTATTATATCTCACCGGCTCTGCCAAGAGGCCCCATTTGAAAAATNTGTTGGTTTTTTTCTTTTTTTTCCCCCAACTTGGCTCTGCCAAGAGGCCCCATTTGAAAAATGACCCAGGGACAACAGAAACAACCTTAGAACAAAATAAACCAAGAAATTCTATGGGTCGCAAGGACTTCTCTTACCTCTTACATACAATCCTCTTTTGTACTCCTCCTACACTGGTCCACAGCTTTTTATCTCCTGAACACTAGTGAAGATACAATGTTCTTTAATTTCCAGGAAAAGTTTACCCCAAAATGTGCATTATAGGATAGAAATGTCTTTGCTGTTTAAGAGAATCATTTGAGGAGTCACTGCTTTTTTACTGCTGCTTGCAGTAGGACTAAAGTGCTGTCAAGACTTTGATAAGCTGTGTCTATACAATTTCACTGCAGAGTTTTGTTTCTTGATTTCCCTGCGCCGGTTTGCTGAGTACCGGTTGTGCTTAGAGGATCGGTTTGTTCTTAGTGAGACCGCCCCAGGCATTATTTCCCAATTGATTCCAGCACAGCCTCTGAAAATGTGTTGGAGGAAGGGCTACAGATCCTGTCTCCGAGAGAGGTTGGGTAATAAAGCGCTGATATGTGCCCAGTGAACATTTCTCTGAAATGCTGCTTTTTTTTTTTTTTTTTTTTTTACCTGGCAGGGTCCACTCCTGAAAAGCTGTCCCAGAAATCTGGCAACTAGACCCAGAGATGAGGGCCTAGCAGTTGGTAACTAACTCCTTGCCAGGTCAACATTGCAGTCCCTCAAATTGGTTGTGGATAGAGAAAGTCAGTGTCATTAATGTAGTGATGGATTATCCTAATACACCATTATCTTCCTTACACATCGGGCCAATAATATACACTAGTTGGGTGATCCTGAACACTTGGTAACTTATTTTGTAGTACCTCAGTATTAAAAATATATCAAGTAATTTGGCTTTCTGAAGTGCCAAGTGTATTTAGATGCCTTTCGAACCAAGTGCATTATCAAGTCAGCAAACAGCATGGCAGACTCTGTAAAAACGAACCCATTCTGAGTTCAAAGCTCAGTACCTACATTTCACCCAGGGCATATGAGTCAGCACAGAATCTGAGTTTTCTTTTTGTTTATCTATTCTGTAAAACATTGATATGTCCGTATTGGCCACCATCATACTCTAGTAGCACGTCTAAATCACCTATCAGAGGAAAAGTTTTTTGTCTTTTTCAGTTTTTAATTAATGGGCAAGCATAGGAACCATACTGTAAGATTAAGCTTCAGCTCTGTCCCAGTTGTATCTCTGTGACTCTTACCTTTGTAGCGTATAAGCCGTTTAGGGGCAAGCCAGCAAGGAGTCTCTCCACTAGCATCTCACAAATATCTTTCATTTGGCAAAGTCAAGGATTAAAAAAGAGAAGTGAAAGCTTGCAGAGTGGGTTAGGCAGCATTCTGCCTCGAGCTATTGGCTGAAGGGATGCCCCAAGGGCGCCTGCTGATGGGATCCCACCCTGGACCTCTCCAGTTCCTGGAAGTTGGGGATAAGCTGAGGCCGTCTTGCAGAGTCTCTGTGCAGCTCTGTGCATGGCTCCTTCAGGGAGGTATCTTTAATTCCAGAGGCAGCTGTGCTTGAGGCTAATAATTCTTCTTTTCCTCTTAATGCTGGAAATTTACAGTAAAAATGAAGACTTGTGAACCTATTCTGCAGCCGGTCCCAGCTTCCCAGGAGTGCGGAGGCACGGAATTCAAGCTGCCTGAACCAAATGAGACAGCAGGAGCCCGGAGAGCAGGAAAAGCCATTTAAAGCTCTTCTGCTTATATCTTTCACTGCTGAACTTGCTGTGGGGGTAGATGTTAATTTAATGAGTACTCATTAAATTATCTTACAGTAGCTCAGATAGGTCCCAGCAGGTTCCTTGAACATGACACAGGATTTTGTTTTGTATTGTTTGGGCTTAATTAATTTTTCTGAGGGACAGTTATAGTCCTGAGAGAAAAGGGTATAAAAATAACATTGGACAAAACTTTCTGGTGAAAACTTATGCTTATCCTCATCTACGCTTCTGGTATTTTTAGGATAATATTTAAAATACAGTTCAGTTTTCAGTATTTTTTTTTTCCCAAAACATTCTAACTAAATTATTTTTGAAGTGTTAAAAACAATAGCCTCAAAGAAAGAAAAATAATTTTAAGCAAAAGCAGTATGTATGACCTAAATGGATTTCAAGTTAATCAACATTCGTTTGGAGGGGTTGCCTGGGAAAAAAAAACCAAACACATTTTCCTTGGGATCCATCTGAAACAGTTTTTCACCATATTTTTCAGACTTCCCACAGATGCAGAACATCAGTTGTTCACACAACACTATTATCAGTGTGAGATGGGAGAGATTAATTCCACCTGAGAAGTACAGTTAGAAGTGTGACACCTCTAGCAGCAACAATTAAAACCAAAAAAATAAGCTGTTCATCTGAAATTGAAGTCCAGTAGAAAGGGGGGAAAGTAGGAGATTTAAAACAAAGAAATGACATGAGAGTGGTCACAGAGGGTGTTTTTCAAGGCTGTCCCTAAAGACAAATAATTGACATATCATCAGAGATGCCATCTTGTTTTAGCAGGAATTGAGGACTAATTAACTGCTTGTACCTCATACAAGTCTTTTAGTGATCCAATCTTGGTAAATATGAATAAAAAGCAGTAAAATAGTTACCGTTTTCAGAGTTCCGAAGGCTGTCGGTGGGCTTGGAAGAGAGGTCCCTTTTTGAGATGTGGCTGTGTGCTCCAGCAGGCCTAGTGCCGTGATGCTCCAGCACCCCCTCCAGAGACTCCCCTCACTCCCGCCAGGAGAAATACAAGCGTTAATGCATCCGTTCTTCTAAAACTGACAAGCCCTCTAAACAACCGTAAGGTCCCTTTCCTAGATGGTGTGGCTGAATTCCCCTCTTCCAGTACTGGATGTGAGATACCCTCCAGGCTCCAAAACCTCCTCTGTTCAACAGGAGTAAAGCGAAACACCCTGAGGTCCTCCAGTGATTTTTTTTTTTTTTTTGGTCCTGCAGTTTTCCGTATCGTTGAATGGAAAACCTCAGATCAGTCACAGAGTGAATGAGCAGGATGCTCAAAAGCTAATTTTGTGTTAAAAAGAGATCTTCCCCCACCACCACCCCCCATATTTGGACTAGCAGCTTATCAGTGTGAGACAGGCCTGAAGAAATGAAACACTGTGTAACATGGGTTTACATATAAATTAGCTCACATTTTCTCAGAGGCAGACTGGACGTTTTCCATTAGTTTAGCGGGATTTTACAGTGATTGGGGTTTTGAAGGCCAATGCGGCCTCTGCAAATAAGAATACTTGCTGATGTTAGAATTCATTTTTTATTGGAGTCGAGGTGTGGTTTGAAGGTTTATTAATATCTGTACTGATGTGCAGACAGCGGGTCAAATCGAAGGCAGCGTTACTTTAACTCAACATTCCATGGTACGCTTATTTTAGGGAAATATGAAAACAATTTCAGTTCCCTCTGATGAGTAACGTGTCAGGTTTGCAAATTATGTTGTAAAGGAAACTTCGGGTTTGTATTTCCATGCTTCTGAAACAGTCAAGGCGAATCCACCTGAGGTAGACTTCAGATAATGAACTGTGAGGAGGAGCATTTTAAATCGTTTGTCTATAGCGATGAATTTTGAATGAACTGAGATTTCTGATGGACAGAGCGATTGAAGATACTTAATCAAAAGCAATTCGGGAAGTTAGGACTACAATGAACTCATTCTGTGGAAGTGGACATTCTATATTGTGAATCATTTCTGAAGTGCCTAATCCTATGATATAAAATACAGTAATGACAGAGCGTAAACTGCCTACAAGGCCCGTTGCTGAGCGCTTTGACCTTACTGTGGATATGAGCAGCTTATTTTGCTGTGATTGATACCAAAGGTGTCCAAGACCAGTGCAAATGTAGCTGGGCAGACAGGGAGCTGCAGTGAGAGAGAGGAAACTGAGACCTTGGTGGGGATGTTTGGTGAATCTTGAGCTGAGGCGTAATTGCTCAGTGTTGCTTGGGTGGAAGAACAAGATCGTCTCCAGAAAGGGCAAGGAGAGTTCCAGAAATGAGTGCTAGAACAGTTTTTATCACAGATCTTGTATATTCAAAATACGTACTGGGAGGAGCGGGGCTCGCTTTCCTAAGAGCATGTATAGTACTTAACATAATAAGCCTGTGGTTTTTGGATAATTTCATGATGCTATAAAGTGGTTTATGGCTGACTTTCTTGACTCTGTGTTAATCCCCAAAACATTGCCTGTAGGAAACTGCGGGATTTTGTTGTTGTTCTTTTTTTGTTTTGTTGTGGTTTGTGTTTTTTTTTTCTGTAAGAAAACCAAAGACTGCTCTTGATTTTGTGAGTTAAAAGCTCCTGATGCCTGTTTATTGGTTTGGTGTTTTTTTTTGTTGTTGTTTTTTTTTTTAACTGAAACCTCAGTGCTTTCCCCAGTTGCAGGAAGGGGAGCGTTTCATTACCTTGGTTTATGAAGCAATTGTATCCACATAAACAGTTGGTTTGAGTTATCTGCTTCCAATGCTTCCAGTATGGAACTGAAATCTGCTGAAATTCAAGGAGAACTGGTGCAAGCAGACAAATGATAATAGGAATTTAGAGCAGTGCTGTTAAAATAAATGAATAAAGCATTGGTAATGAACTCTTGACTTGTGGACACAACAGTTCTCCAAATTGCAGATTGTTTTCATACTTCAATACTTTCTCCATTATGAAGCAATTAAGTCTCTCCTGTTGTCTTTTAAGAACAAAAGCATTTGTTTCAAACATGGCATCTTCCTCTCTTCCCAAATATATTTTTGCAGTTTCTTAGTCTTTACTGTTTTGGATGAGAGATTCATGTTCTTCATAGTGTCACAGGCACATCAGTAGCTGATCTGAATTTTCATGTATTCAATTTCCTAGAGCACAAGTATTATTTAGGGTTGAGTTCTTAATATTTTTTCCAGTAAAATTAATATTTATTTCATTCATAAGAAGCAACTGCAGAAAAATGGAAATGTCTACATTCTTACAAGGTGCTGTAGATTTTAGCAAATTATCTTATTTACCTTAAGTTGTGATTTCCTCTAATCATCATAGTAAATCGTGATTAGCAGCGTGATGTGCCTTACTGAGTTTATGCCACATCTTCAGAGCATCTGCTCTATTTCATAACTGTAAATGCTTGACTTCGCTATCTTATTTCAACATCTTTTGCTGCCACTGCCTGCTCTTTGAACTAATCAACGGCAATCAGAAGGGGAGAGGAAACCCGGTATGTGCAAAAGGAAACAAGGTGCGGTAATTCAGTCCGTGCTTGGAGAAACAAAAAATTGACTGGTGCTCTGATGGAAATGAAATAGCATTTACATTTCTTAATACAACAGCGGCAACAGTAACAAAAATCTGACAACAAAATGGTCATGAATTTCTTTTTAAGATAGATTTGTGTTGAATTGGAAACATGCCTTCATTGTTGGCGGACAGGAAAAAACAACTAATACACAACTTCCTAATTTAATATTTACTTGTTTGTGCTCAGCTGTTACGCTATTATAAATATTATTAGCCAGGGTGGGAGGCAGGTAATTTTAAAACAAAATATAAATTGCTTTATTTAGGGCTTTCATGAAGTCCTTTGGTATTCTTGGAGTGTAAAGGAATTAAAGACACTGAATATTTAAGATTGATAATTTTATAAAATGGAGTTTGGAGCATGAATTACTTGTAAAAACTGTTTGTTCTGTGTACTTCAGACTGTACAGGAGGTTAGACAGGGTAGCCCAAAAGTCTTAAAAGTGAATTTCTAGTCCAGCTGAATTAATGGGCTGTTCTGTCATTGGCATAATAGGGGCAACAGTTCAACCCGTGAGTCTTTTGCAACCAGTATGCTTCCTAAACTTAAAAATGTGCACAAGGCAGTGTACAGATAGTCCATGCTCAAAGAGTTTGTAATATTATATCAAAATGCATAGAAGAAATGGGGCTATGCTCAATTTTTGTTTGAACTTTGTTTTTAACAACCATGCCTTCCTTGAGATTGCTTATAACCGAATTTGATGATGCAAATCCCATGCTTGGATAAGAGAGGAAGAGGCAAAGAAACTTAGGCTGTCTGAAAGGTGCAGCAAAATATTTTCCTGAATGAGATCTATGAGTTCATGTAAAGGTGTTGTGACAATAAATGTTTTACAGTTATAATCAAGCAAAAAAATAGTGATTTTAGAAATCATTTTAATCTTAATTTGTGTAATAACTTAAGCAGCATGCAGACAGACTTGTGAATAGCTTCTGGTGATCCTTGTACCAGAATCATAATACAGAATTCCTTGGGGTTTTTTTTTTGGTTTATTTGGTTTTTTCCAGACTCTTTTTTTTATGAGAGGGCAACAAGCTAAACTGTGGAATTTAAGCACATTGATTAAAATCCATCTTTGCTGCATTCCATCATTGTTTTCAAATGTTGCCTGTTGTTTTTTTCCTTGTAAGTCTGAAAAAGCTCATATTTTCTTATTCCGGTCTTTGAGTCTCTCAACCACATGTAACTTTGGTTTTAAGAAGAGAACTTCAAGAAAATTTCAGTTATCTTGACAAGGCAGAACATTAATCTTTGAAGGGCCGTTTCAAAGGATTTGTCAAACACACTCACAGGTGTGTGGTTTAACCACCAGGCCACTCTGCTGTGTATTTTATATTCTTTTTTTTCTTTAAGTTTGTTTGTTTGCTGTTGGAATTGCACATTTAAATAATTGTAGAATGCAGCAGAGCTTAGGTTGCTCTTAGGAGGTTTCTATTCCAAGTTGCATTTGAATTAAGTTCAGAAATGGGATTTGAACTTCTCTCTGCCACTTTCCAGGTCAGTAATTGCTGTTCTAGATGACTTAATTATTTGCAAAAATTATTATTTTGGGGATTTATTACTTGAGGAATTTTTTTGTCAAAAAGAAGCAGAAGCAAGTGTAAATCCCAAAATTTTAGAGGACAAAAAATTTTATTTCTGCTCATGTCTTCTACATAATCTTAACTCTTGAAGATTAATTAGTTCATAGTATCCATTTTCTTACTGACAACTGAACTAACCTTTGGTTTGAGGTGCTGTATACATTAGAGTAGGTGACCTTATCTTAACACTCACCTTTTATTCTTTTGATCAAAAACCCCACCATTTATTAGCACAAAGCTGTGTGGGAGATACAGAAGTTGTACTATAAATTCTGCTTTTTTTTTTTTTTCCTCCCCCTCTGCTTTTTAGTGCCAAAAAGCTTTGAAAAGACACTTGGAATCCACAGGGGAGAGATAAATTAGACTCCAGCTGACAGGACTGAATTTTAAACTATGGAATATTTTACAGTTCGATTAGATAATGCTAGGTTCCACTAAGCATAGCATCAGGCTGTTTGGGGGGAGTTGTTTTCAGATGCCATTTGAAAATTGAAACCAGCAGCCCAAACCATTGAAGATCTTTAACTCAGTACGTGGTTCACCATCTTGCACAAAACTGGTGTAAGACTTTTTGGCAAAATTTAGAGAAATGTGACCTTTCCCAGCATTTCTTGTGAGTGATCTCAATTTCATGCCTTATTGATTAGGGTTTACCTTATTCTCCAGGAGTATCAGAGAGTCCAGCTTAGACTGGCTGCTTTTGGGTTCATGTTGATAAGGTGGAGGTGCTGTCTCTGTCGCTTCTGAAAGTGGCTGCAGATGGTAAATCCCTGCAGTTCTCTTCTCCCAAATAACTTTATCATGCTGCTTCCTATGACCACTCAGTCCTTCTTGGCACTTGGTCCCAGGCTGGGAATTCTGCTGTTTGGAGGTGGGGGTTGTGTGTTTGGTTTTGGTTGGGGTTTGCTTGCTTTGGTTTTTTGCTTTGTTTTTTTTTTGTTTGTTTGTTTCTTTTTTAGAGAAAGATGAGATAATCCAGTACTAGCACGCTGATCCAATGGAAAGAATTACATTTATCATATTCCTGAGATTATATATTTAATTAACTGAAGACAATGTTGCTGCAAACATGTTTCACTCATTTACTTTGATCTTTTAAGTATGGTCACAAATGTTTATGAGGCTTAAAGCAAGCGTAAAGCCATGCGGTTTGCCATCAGGCAATGCAGGTTTAGTAGGCTGAGACACATGCTAGAGAATCATGCTGTGAATGCTTTTGGACAGAAAGAGGCTGAGGGTGAGCGCCAGACACCTCCTGGTGTGGATCAGTGAACCGAGGATAATTCTATTCCGCTTTTTATTTTCATACGTTCAGTTTAAAATAGAAAAATAAAAGTGAAGTTTGGAAATCTGTCTTGACAGTGACAAAACCTTACAAACTGGAGAGAGAGAGAAGAATGTTTGGATCTTGCTAAGAAATGTTTCTCTGTGGGTATATCGTGCCTTTAGGGCAGCTTTGAGGTTCTGCTGTGAGATGAAACTAATGGGATCTTTCCGGTGAAGCTTCACTGTTGCTCTGATGTTGCAAACAGGATCATATACCCCTCAGTCACGTGTCGCTAATCACTTCTCTACAAATGGTGATTCATTTGATCTGTCTGTTTGCTAGATATGGATCTTCTTCCTCCTTTTGAGAAGGGGGAGTATATTTTTCTGCTTTAGGATGGTGGTAGATGCAGAAGAGGCTGTTGAGCTGAAGGTCAAATGTGTGTTTTCCACAGCGCTTATTTCAGCATTTTAATACCGAGCTGCTGGAAGGGCCTTGTGCCCTTTGTGGGGTACGCACCTTTGTAACGCGTGACATTGAAGCCATTGCTTGGTTGCTGGAGCACAAAAGTTGTTTGGCATGTATTTCTGTCACTGCGTACGCGCTGAGAAACAGCAACCTGGAAGTGTGTAAAAACATATTTGCTCCTTGACTGATCTCAAATTCTTTAATTTCCTGATTGCTTTAAACTCTCTTGGATTATTACTTTTCATAGGCTGAATTACTGCTGCTCTCAGGGCTTTTTCACGCTCCTCTTACACGGGAGTGCAGTGAGAACGGTGTTATGTCTTGTTGCAGACTGAAGGCTGTGATTTCAAGGTCTATCCCATTTCAAGTCTGCCTCAAGTGGTCTGTGTGTTGCCTGGGAAGTCTGCGCGGCCCTAATTCACCCGGCACAGCTTCCTATGCTGAGCCATCTGGGCTATGGGTACTGGGATGCCGTGTCAGCATGGGCTGATTCCAGGATGTGCTCTAGATGTGATACTGTTGTATGGTACCTGTTTACTTTGCACAAATGGTTTAGAGGGGCACGGTGCCAGTTTTTTTAATGTCAGGGTACAGTCTCATTCATTTCTCATAACAGGAGAAGGTGGGGAGAAGGTGGGGGATTCAAAGGGTTCGGTTTTGTCGCGAGCAGCCGGTGTCTCTTATTCCGTGTACTGCTTCAATTGTGACCCTGTCAGCATCTTGCTCTTTTGTTACACAGCTGGCTTTCCCAGCCTGCCTTGGCCAAAATGCCTGGATCTGAAATCTGTAATCAGTCCATGCAAATGATTGCGCTGTCCGCTTTCTCTCTCTTTTTTTTTTTTTCTTATTTTTGGGAAATTTTTGGTTGTCTATACATGAGATCCTCTACTGGCCTTATTTTTCTTCCTCCCCTCTACAGACTGATCTAGTCTTTTTACATTGTGCTGATGTTCAGAAGCTCAGGGGGACATTTGCATATATGCAAAGCTTTACAAAACGTGCCGAGAGGTGTAACCTCTACTGGGGCGAGACGTTTTCGATTTCTCCCCTAACAGTTGTCTTCTATCCTGTCCTCCCTGTTTATTATGTCAAAGGTACCCTCCATTTCTCTCAATAAAATAGCTTTTTTTATTTTTTTTTTCATGGTGGTGGTAGCTTGTTACCCAGTGTATGTCACCTTTTCTGATTAATATATGTGCTAAGGATGTCGAAGACTATAGAGAAAAAGAGTGAACAATTCTCCTGCAGTCACTGGTGCATGGTTCTCTCCAGGGTACAGCTGAACTGTCACAGAGAGGGGCATTTCCAGCACATATGTGGTTGACCAATTTGAGAGTGTTGTGTGCCTAAACAAGGATGAGGTTGTACGGCTGCGTTTTCGTGGAAGTAGGGAAAGAGAATACGGTTAAGGATGTTTGCACTTGATTTGCTTTCAAGGCACTTCTTCAAGTTAAGAGGGAAACTTTGTAAAAGTGACAGAATCATATGCTGAGTATAATTGCAATTATCACATGTACATGGCAAGACTTTTGCAAGTCTACAATTTATTTATGTTGACGCTTGGCATTAGATAAAACAAAATTTGCATTTGCCTTGTGTTCTCAACGTGGGCTTTTAAACATTTGCGTGAAGTGAAACAAAAATGAATGTGGTAACTTCTGCAGAGACAGGCCAAAGAATGTGGTTCCATGTCCAGTGGAAAAAAAACTCCATCGGTTGTCAGGAGGAGAATTTCATGCTATACTGGGTCTATGTGCGGTTTCTGGCATCGCATCTCTCTACTATTCCACATGGGCTGCATCGTGTAGAAGCTGGAGTGGAAACTGTGCTATACCATTCGTACCAACAGGCCCTGCTTCTGCAGCAGAGCTGTTGTTATGGGGCACCACGGGGTTAGTGCTGCCCACCAGCAAAGGGAGATGTGCTTCACAGGTGGCAGGTCACTTGGTGGAGTGCTCCCACCACGCATTTCTGTGTAGTTCATTAAAACACTCCTGTACTGGAGAGGAGCGAGGGATGTTTACAATTGCCCTGTGTTTGATATCAGTCGTTATTGAAATGTCCAACAAGAACCACCTACCAAGTCCATCAGCGGTTGATATATATGGAAATGTGCCTCCTGCTACTGCCAGGTTTTGTCGTAAATTGATGATTATGGGGTACCAGCCTATTTGAGCATCCAGTCTGAGAAACCCTAAAAAGACCTCCTCTACTGAAAGTGCTGCCAAGCTGCTCACCTTAGGATGTTTCAGCATTGGAGGCACCTCAAGCTACTAGAGCTTTTTGAAAATCTTGGCTGTAAAGTCTGAAGCTGTGAATATGTAATATGTGATGGCACGAGGCCCAGCTGGAGTACAAACACACACAGAAGCACATGAGAATATGAACAGTGCTAACAAGATCTAGATACTGTGCTCTGCTGCTGCTCTCACCTCAACTCCATAAAATGGCACATGGAAATGAAGAATTTACTCTCTGCCCACTTCTTCTTGCCTTTAGGTTAAATTCTGAACTTTATGGGACTTTCTGGTTTTCTCTGTTTTTCATCTCCCCTTTCAACTTAACATTGCCTTTTAGTTTTATTATCTTGAAAGCTCAGAGAGATTCAGCATTTTATCTGTGGGGTAGCTCACTTGTTTTTAAATGATTTTCAGTCTGGAAGTTGGGAAATTACAGGCAACTGTAAAACAGATTGCCTACGAATAAAAATGAGTTTCTTAGTTACCTGAAAACCCTAATGGGTTCAAAATATGAGTTTAAAAGATTAGATTCTTTTGTCAGGTTGATCAAGTGATTTATCATCTCAAGGCCTGTTAAATTATGGGAAAGGCTTGGATTTCTCCATCTGTTGTAGCCCGTTGAATTAGCCAAATTTGCTGAGCTGCGTTTGACGCGAGCTCTGTTAGATAACAAGCAAAGCGTACGAGAGCACTTGGTCTGTAGCCCCGTTTTAGTCAGTTAGAAATTGCACAACATGTGATAAGGGAAGGGTGTTTTCTACTCTGCAGGCAGAGGTCAGGCAGGGGTAGCTTTGAGGTTGTCAGGCAGACCAAGAGAGGGATCCCCAGCCCTGGCTGCAACGTTGCTCTCATCATGGGCTCTGCTTGTTCCAGGCAGCTGTGCCCATACAAATGATGAGAAAGGGAAGACCCCAGTGTGTGCTGGTGGCAGCTTTAGTTCTGCCATTGCATTCCCATCGTTAGCAAATAGAAGTTACCAAAGTTTAGTAGTGGGATGATACAGACTCTCATCTATTCCTAGGTTTCCTTTGATGTAAACTTTATTTCATGAGAGAAGGTAGATGCATCAGGAAAATGACTTGTGTGCCTGAGATTTTTCTGGTTTGTGAGACAGGTAATATTAAAATACATTTTAATGGATGGTTAAATTTAATGTGATTTATAGAAGATCGCTATCATGTTTTGTGGTTAGGAAGATAATCTATATATAAGGAAAAGCAGAATAGAAACCCTGGGGAAGTAATTATTTCTTCCCAGGTTATTATTTTCTTCTGTCTCCCTCTTTCTTAGTTTCTTTTTCTGTCCCTCCTCCATCCCCCTATCCTTCCCTCCCCCCCCTCCTTTTTTTTGTCACTTTACTGTGATTGCTTTGCTTTTAGGGAGAGATAATTGCAAAGAGAAAGAAGTTTAAATTAAGGCATTTCAAAGTCTCCCTTCTAATATTTTCTAAGGAAACTCAGATTGCCTGTGTTTTTCCATTTCAAGTTCTATGCTGTGCTATCCCTGATAAGAGACTTCAGTGGTTTGAATGAACACCAAAGTATCAGCCTAAAGCAAGAAAACTGGCAAAAAACAACTCAAGGCTGCCTTTTAATGGACAATGTTTGTTCTTTTCTGCTATGATTCTCCTGTGACTGTGATCAGGAATTCTAAGGACTGTGGTACCTGCCAGTAAACTGCTGCAGATGTGCTCACACACACGCACAGTGGGAGGAAAAACACTGCATTTGATCTGAGGGATCAAACATTTTGGAGAATCATCTGATCTCAAGGATATCTGCTCCTTCCTATCTCCACATCTCTTTATTTTATTTTATTTTATTTTTAAAAGATGCATCCCTAATCGGGCTTTGTCACAGCTCTGTAAGGAGCAGACCTGTTAGCAGGGCTGAAAGATAAAGAGATTGGCAAAGAAAGAAAAGGAAAGTTGTCTTTGCATTGGTGTTTTAAATATTTATTCTAGATGCGTGCCAGACCACTTGCTTCTGATTTGGAGGAAAGGGACCCCAAACATTAAATGATACAAACCCAGAGCAGTATTCTGCAGGCTGCAATTATTGTTTATTGTATTCCTATAGCATATATTAACTTGTTGAGAACGTAAAAGCTGCTCTTTTGCATCATAGCCCTGCTCCCATCTTGTTTCCTCTCTGACAGTGTGTGGTGGGGATGGGCCTGGTGGTGAGGATTTGTTCTTGATTTATTCTTTGGTTGGTTGGTTTTGTTTTTTTTTTCCTGAAAAGATAGCAATAATTTTTAATTTGAACAGCAATGTGTTGTCTTCTCTTTCAGATATTTTCAGAATTCCTCATGACAGAACAACTTTCTGACCAGCTCCTCCCAGTCACTGAGTGACAGGACTGCAGGATCTGGAAGGTGCACCCTGGTGACAGGGATGCAGCTTTGCAGTGGGTGCCGGTGTACCGTGGATCAGGCCAGGTAAGACACTGATCGCTTCAGCCACCTTTAGTGATGAGGATACAGTGAAGTACCAAGAGGTGCTCAGTGAGACCCACTCCATCACCAGGTTTCTGCTCTAACAGTTTGCCTGAATTTTCTTTCATAATAATATCCAATTCTTATCGCTGCTTAAAGAAAACTTGGCCAGTTGTTCTGCTTAAATTGAAATGTTTCAAGAACTTGCTAAAAAGCTCTGCATTTATACTTCTCCTTTTGTTACACAATTCTAGTAAGATTCATTATTATAAACCTACTAGTTGCCTTTACTAAAATCTCATTTCCCTGCTGACAAGCTCGTAAGAGGGATGCGCAGCCTCTGGGCACCTGGTAGCTGGGCCAGCTTTGGCGCTTGGGAAGGGCTTCTGGATTCTCTCGGGCCTCAACAGTAGACCCGAGGATGCTCAGGGGGCTTTGAGTACTGCTCTTGCAATACAAATGGCCATGTCGTCTGCAGAAGAGGTGTCTGCTTTGTTATCACTGCCAGGGAACTGGAAATCAGAGGAACTGGAAATGTTGGTTGTTTTTGAGAGTTCTAACCAAGACAGAGCTATGCTGACCTGGGTTTCTTTGTGCTTCTTTGATAAGCCAGAAAGTCATTGCTGATGTGGTCATGCTTAGAAAGTGGTATGAGTGTGCGAGCCAAAGTACCTCACTGACACAAACAGCTTTTCCAGTGACAGGATTTAAAGTACACTAGTAAACTTCTCAGTAGATAGGAAGCTAAATCCAGTTCTTCCAGGAAAACAGAGGGCACCAATAAAAGCTTTTTTTTGCTGGTGTAACTCTATCTGTACTAAGGCTTTTTCTGGTCTAAATCCACTGTATAAAACACAGAGAATGGTGGTGGCAGCGTGTACTGTGAGGGAGGAGCAGAAGAAATGGTGACTGCTGCTGCATTACTGCATCTGGCAGATGAGAGTGGAGAAAAGGGGATTTCTGCTGTATCACTGAGCTCCCGGTGAACCTGCCGCTCTGACCATGGGTCTCTGTGGGGTGCAGGGAGAGTTTCAGTCTGTTATTCATATAGAATTTAGCCTAATGTTACTTGGCAAAGTTGGGCCAGTGCTGCAGTAGTGCAGATGTGGTACAAATACAGAGCTGTTCTGTATAGACTACCAAAAAGTGCACTCATGTCTTCAGCAGCATGACGTGCCTGTCCCATGAATGGAGAATAAATATTTCACCTTAGGAGTCTAGTTGTCCTATAGAAAAGAAGACGGCCCTGTAAACATAGGGCCAGCCTTCCTTTTCGTGGAGTCAAGCAGCATGTCTACTTGTCTGTCCTTTTTAAGACATCTGAATTTTTGTGCCTGCCTAGAGCTGTTATCAAGCCATGAAAGCATTTTTTGCTATACCTCCGTTAGAAACCAAACATAATCAAGGCAGAGATTTTAAGGCCTTCAAAGGCAGCTTCTGTGTTACTAATGTGTTGAGGTGCCTAGAACAGGTTTCACTATGGGTATGTAGCACTGTAATTCTTTTGGGCCTTGATGTGTAATTGAAAAGGAGAAAGTGTAATTTCCTCAGTACCTAACAGCTTCGCAAATTCTACGTGTGATATTTTATCACTGCCTAAAAAGCAGTGGATTTTCAACCCTTAGCTCTATGGGTTTCTTTTGTAAATCCACCAGATTGTTGCTGGTCTGTCCAAGTTGCTGTGAAGAAGTCCCATGCAAAATTCCTTCTTTTTTATTGTGAGCATCAAAAGTTGACTTTCTGACTGCACAGCAGAAATACTCTATTTGCTTCTTACATGAGCATAATCTTGTGACTAAATTACTTAAGTCAGCAACTAATTTCACTGCTGCCTCAGACCTACTTTAAATGAACAGGTATATTCATCAATCACCTCCCTTCTTCTGAGTACTGGCCTAATCAATATGTGAAAGAGCTGTTTAAACACTTTTCTATTGAAAAAGAAAAAAAAAAAAGAAAGGAAAAAGTGTGGACAGACAAAACAGCAGAAGAACAAAGTACAGAGGGATGGACATTGAAGTTTGATGTTACTCTGCATTAGGACTTTGTAAATCACTAAGCAAGAATGGTACCCTTCCACACCAGGCCCTAAATTAACAGTGCATGGTGATTGCACCGTTGTGCGTGTGGATACATCTGACAGCTTTGGAGCTTCAGTAGTGTGAAAATGCCGGCATGTAAAGAGATGATATTTTGTTGAACAGCGTGAGCACTTAAAGCACATCACTGTCATAAAAAGCAAAGGAAACACTGTGGACTGTGCTTTGTGATGGCCATCAAATGCTCGGATGGCAAGTGTCTTGCTCAAAAATCTTACGTCCTAGGAAAAAGTCCAGAAAGGGATGAAATAAGGTCTCTGGGATAGCTGTGGTGTGCTGGATCTTGTACACCATACCATCTCTCAATGAATATGACTTTTGTTAATGTCAATTCAGCATGGTGGACTTGTTGCAAAGAACTGGTTTTGTGTTTCTGTATTGATCATGGCTGAGCTCTACCAAAGGTTACCAATACAACTCACTGACCGAAAAAAAGTGAAACATTTAAAAATATTGCTATTGAAGGAACTATTGTGAAGTGATGCCTAAGCCAAGAGGAATGAGAAAACCTCATTCTGATACTGGATGTACTTGACAATAACTCCTCTCCACTCAGCTTATGGGCTGTGTTTATGTGGCTCTGGGCTTATGTGGCTTTAGCAGAGATTGTCATTGCAGAGATGAAAGATGGGGTCATAAGTTCTTGAGACTTTATACCTGATCAGCCTTTGTGTTTTGGTCTGCGATACCAGACTAGTAGTTCAGAGTTGGACCTATCTTGTAAGTGCTTTAGAGAGGGCTTAACTTTCTCTCTTCTTTTACAACAACTCTATTTTTGCCAGTGCTTCAACTGAGGCACCTGGTGCTGCAGAAACACAAATAAAGAGCTCTGGGTAGTATTCTGGGTCCGTTCAGTAAGTGTGGCCGAGGACAGAGGAATTGTGAAAAATTTTCCATTGCAACAGCTGTGTTGCTCCACAGAATGGTTTTGCCCAGAGCTTTACACCTTCCCAGAATTTAGCAGCACTCTGCAGCACATTCCTGAGATATCTTGGACTAATAACGTGTGTTTATCATGTTAGTTTTTTATTTCTCGTCTGAGCAACGATTGTTTCCACAGCAGTCTATGCATCAGTACTCTACCAGTGTGAGGAAGGGTCACTTTATGTCCTCAGAAGGAAATGTGACACAAACCTGTTGCTAAGAGCTCAGAAATAGCCTCAGTTTGCAGGAATACCACAGACATGGCCACAGATAAAAGAAGGATGTGAGGCATTACGTAATTGGTGATAGTTGATAATGTAGAAAACTTTGCTACCCAATTAAAACTGAAAAGCCCCACAGGGCTTTACACATCACTGGAAGTTTTCATTGTCCTTTTCATTCTGTATTTTACAGCATTGAGGGCTGTTTGGTTTTACTGACTTACTTTCTACTCTCAGCTTTTATTCTTGTGCTGCATAAGAATGAAGTGGTTAATACATGCTTGCGAAACAGAAATGCTAATTCTTACAAATGTGTTTATAATTCGTTTTAGAAAATTAACTAGAAGCATAAATGAGTGCTTTTATATCATGATTCATTTAAAAGAAATGTTTAGTTAGATATAATCTTTGTTTGCAAGCTCAGTTTTGTAAGACTGAGACTGAAGTTCTGGCGTGAATAACATCTTTCTCTTGCCCTCTGTGTTTAGAACTCGCTACCTACACATTTAACAGAATGAAGACTTAATAACTTTCTTTCTGTCTTTGAATGTACCAGTTAAGTCACATTAGTCTGTTCTGCACCTGCCAAGCTGCATGTACATGCCTAAGCACATAATTTGTTACATCCAGTATTACTTGCAGCATGTGCTTTTATAATCAGATGCTTTTCTCTTTCAAGGTAAAAAGATGCATGACTATTCAGAAAGTGGAGGTCTCTCTTCTGGCCATTGTGTAGTGAAGCTGCTGCATGTTAAAGAAACCTGAGATTTGCAGATCTGCTTCCCTGTGGAGGAAACAGCAGAGAATCAGTATATTCATCTCTATTTACATACCTATACCTGAGCTGGAACAGAGGCCATCACAAAGCAAGTGCTCTGATAATTCTGTCTTCCAGAAATGCCACCCTGAAAGCTAATGACACCTTCCTGGGAAGCTTCCCTAGCCTACAAGTTGCTTACAGATTTAGAGAGGGTAGGAGAAAAATCCCCTGAAAACAAACTCTGCTAACCATCATTGATTTTCTCCAAGGGTGACTGCTGAACAAAACTTAAAATTAACAGCTCTCTTCACAGACTAAGCCTAACTCACATGTTAGGAAAACAGTTTGAAATGTTATGTGTAATAATAAAACAATCTTTTGACTCCCATCTTAACACTACATTAATATTAATAAAACTTGCTCAGCTTTGGAGCTAGTAAGAATTGCAACTCCTTTGTGCTTGACACAGAAATGATTGATTGCAACACAGTGTTTGGCCTAATATTCTTGGGTGTTTATGGCTGCATCTACGCTACTGGTTTGTGTTGGATCAGGAACATACTTTTGAAGTAAATCTCTCACTCATTCCCACATACTGTACTTTAATTCGCACAGAACTGAATTGGAAGGCATGCTCCGACTGCTAAAGGGTGTCAGTCTCTGGATATCTGTCTAGAGGTTGTTCTGAAGTAATCAGTGCTGGTGTGTAAACAGTAAAGCCAGGCAGCCTTCAGTGGTTCAGATGTACCTCTGTTCCACGACCTTAGAAACATGGCTTGTCCATCAAAAGGGCTGCTTCTCCGAGGGATAAAAAAGACAATTGATGCTGTAGAGGATTCCCCTTAACCGCTAATAATTCCTTTCTGTTTGCATATGGTAGTAAACTGGCCCTGAGTGATGTGTGATCTCGGATAGGAAAAGACTTCTCTTAGCAGTGCTTATCCCTTGTACCATATGTCAATCCCTTTTGTTTCCTTCCTTTGAAAATGTCTGGAGACGTTTTTCTTCTTCTAGTTGTGTATACTTCTAATACCTGTTACGTCAATGCCTCTAAGGAAGGATTCATTTTCCTCAGTGCAGTAGGGTGCAGCTCTGCCATCCAGAACCCTGGGCTGGCAAAACAAAAGCAAAGCTGAATTTTTCCCTCCTACTGCTTTTCTAAATCCCGGTTGATCTGTAGGGGATGGGAGAAGAGAATTGCTCCCTTCAAAGACAGCAGCCTTCAGATGAAGAAATTTTAAAGCTGCAGGTTTGTTTCGAATGGATCCTATTTAGCTTGACAGTAGAAGAGCCACGGGGCTGAATTTTATTACACATTTGTGCAACAGGCATTAAATGTTTCATGTTAAGAATATATTAAATTGTTTTTAAAAAAGAAACACATAGCCACATTCAGAAAGAACAGATACAGAAAATGAGTAGCATTCCTTTGAGATTTGTGCACATTTAAAGACTCAAGATTAAAAAAAAGTGCTGAAGATAACACAGAGGATTTCATCACCTCTCCTGTCCTAGATGCCTCTGTATGGTTTTTTAGTTTGGTGGAGGATTTGTTCGGTTTGGTATTTTTTGATTGGTTGGTTTTGTTTGTTTGTGGGGTTTTGTTGGTGTGGTTTGTGTATGTGGTTTTGCCAGTTCAGAAAAGCACTTGCCTAATTTCTGAAGTGTCAATAATCCCATCATTACATCACCTTTTGGTAATGGACTTGCTGGACTAAAGCCTTCATGAAAAGTCAGGCCCAAGCTAATGGTCTCAGAGTGGTATGAAAATCAGTTTGGTGCCTTAGTCCTGAAGAACCAAATCCTCCCATCTTTTTCTTTTGTTTTGTAGCCTCTGTGATTTGGATATCCTCATGCATTCTTACTCAGTAAAGGTGAGAATGTTGCCTCTGATCTCTGTAGGGTTGTTTGCAGAGAGAGCAGCTATCATGTATAAGTGAAATGATGGAAATGAACCTAACTGAGCAAAGATGTGGAGGAAAAAAAAAAAGTCAATGTTATAACTCCTTAACTTCAGTTTGAATTAAAGGAATCTTTTCCCGGCAGGCGAGTGTAGCGTTCATTCGCCCTTAACGTTGAAAGGGAAAATATTGCTACTGAACGTCGGCGTGGGGCAGGTTTCTGCTGTAGCCTTCACTGTAGTAACATCAACACTGTGTCCTCTTGTGTTTGCCACTGGCTGATACGTGTTTTCAGGGTTGGATTAATTGGAGGCTTTTTGCTTCATATCCTCTTGCAATAGCCAATAAATGCAGCACTGTGAGCGTGCTCTGACCTGGGCACTCGTAGCAAAGCAGATACACAGGTTGCTAACAGAGCTGCCTAGAATCGTCTCCGTTTCATGCACAGCTTAGACCCTGCATTCTTCTGTTTCCATCTGGCATTATGCACGTGTTCTTCCGTTTCTGCTTCGGCCTTTTAGCCACACAGCGTTAACTATATTGTAGGTGCCAGGGTGGGAAAATGCCATCCTTGGAAGCATTTGGGAAGGAGATTGGCAAAGAGTAAGTGACTGGCATTAACAACGCTATGATTAGATTTCCTTGTTGAGATTCTGGTATGTCTTTGGGTGACCAGGCTAACAAACTACCAGCTTCTTGTCATCAACAAGCTCTGTGCTGGTTAGTATCCTCTCTTCTCAGTGTTTTTGTTTTTGTTTTTTTTTTAGCATGTTAGAGGAGTAACCAGATAAAAGGATACTGGCTTGTGTGCTTTATATTGGTGTGATCTAACCTTTGTGGACTTACCTCTGATACCAGAATGGCTCCTTCAGTGGCAAAGAGCATGGAACCGGTGCAATACAGAGAGGGTGTTGCAATCCCCTGGGGTGATGTGCACATCTGAGAGCATTGGAAAGGAAAGTGTGCGTTCGGTGCACAAAATAAAGTGTAGGTTCATCTGTTTAATTACATAATAAATCCCAAGGCAGCATTACTGCTGAGGTTGACTGCACAAAGCAAAGACCCAGGGTTTCACAAGGTCCAGAAGGAAATGATGGCTTCCTTTGAGTTGTTCGTGCTGGCTTTTTAGTGACAACAGGCATGCTAAGTGTAGAAATAGCATGAGAAATATGCTTTCCATGATTTTTCTTTGTGACTGGACCTCACTGTAGAATAAAACCCATGGAAATGACTATACCATCTTTCTGAATCTAGGCAGTAGCTAAACATCAAGCAACCCATGGCACTAACTTTTTTATTTTTCCTTGGGACCCTGATCTACAGTTTATTGTTTTTTGTTTGTTTGTTTTTTTTCTCAATCTGTTATAGTAATTGCTTCCTGTTTCAATCATGTGTTTTCAATTCATTATGCACAAAAACTTGCACCTGAACTTTTACAGATCTGCATTCTGGCTCTGTAATCCAGGGCCAATCTAGAGTTCGAGTGCTTTATTTATCTGAATGGGTAGAAAGTTTCCATAGGCTACTGTATCTGTCCAATTCTGATGCAGAAACTGAAGAAGGAAGCCAGGGTGGCAAGTAAATATGCTCTTGTTCCTGGAGAACTGTCGGCTGTACACAGATGGCCTTAGGAGAGAGTAGGTACTTTAGGCTTCTTAATGAAAAATAAAAGCACATGCTGATTACTGTGTGAGTGATTCATCCATTCAGCTACACTTGTCTTTTGCATGCACTTCTTATACTTCTTAATATTATGTGGTACTTAAGAATAAGCATCTCTTGCCTATTCATCCTCTTAGTCATGGCAGTATGAAAAACAAACCTGAACTTCCTCCTTCTTCTATTACCAAGTTCATATTGTCTTGGCACTCAGTAGACCTTAAAGGAAAGTGTAGAGTGACTTGGTCATACCTGAACACTAACAAATCAATTGACATCTCCATATGGAATAGACCAGGAGCTTCTGAAGCTGCCCCTCAGCTTTTAAGAATCAAGCTTAAAAATGAATTGACAGTCCTGTCAGATGAGCAGCACATCTCAAGTAAGTGATAAAGCAGTTACAATTCAGAAAGCTCTTTTGAATTTCCCAGTACACAATTTGTGTGCAATCAGCTGAATCTGAATGTGAACTCAAAGATGCAAAGTGGCAGTGTCTGGCCAGGCGTCCATTCTCTGAGATATGCCCTAGTACTAAAACTAGAAATTTCTTCAGCTCTTGCAGAGGTACTTGGAATATACCTTCTCAGGTATTCGGTGACCATTTGTACTTCTGCAGGTATCATAACATTTTGTCAGTAGAACTCAATTTGATACTGGATGCTTCTCCACCTCTGACTGAGGGATTTGGCGTACTTTACCAATAAAGCCATTGAGACTGTCAGAGTTCTATATGCTGTGTAATTAATGGGACTTTGTAGCCTGTCCTGCTCTAGAAGCAATAATGCAGTTCTGAAGGTGCCCTCTGGAAGCCAGCAAAGGCCATCCTGCTGCAGCAATTGTGGCAGTGCTGCTTCTTGCTCATCAGAAAACATGAAGAGTCTAAAAATAATTACTGGTTTCTGCTGTCTGTAAGGATAGATTTGCTTCATTTGGTGCAATGTCTCACTCTACCACTGCTTGCTCAGACAGCTGCAAGAGATCCATCTTTTGTTCCTCCCACCCTAAGATAGAAAATATTGAATAGGGCATTTATTTCTGCTGAAGGCCTACACTTCTTTGTCAAAAATCACGGATGTGTGTCAGGAGATGAGACACAGGAGCCTGTATGTTGTCGGTTTAAACTGGTTTTGGTACTCTTATACCCACTTCAGGATAAAGGATCATTATCCTGAATTTGGTTTTTAGTTTTGTCTACGTAATTCCATTCAAAACAGTATACCCAAAGCCAGGTATCATTCTGGAAGCTAACTTCGAATAATTAAAGGAGAAAGATATCAGAATTCAGGAACGTGTGATTTAATTTACTCAAGGAATTTTCTAAAAAAGCCTAATTGTTTGTTCTTGTAGCATCATCACCTTCATCTATTTTATTGCATTAATATTTAACAGGGGCTTTTTTTTTTGGTGA
The DNA here is from genome assembly GCA_013396935.1 of Baryphthengus martii. Lineage (NCBI taxonomy): Eukaryota > Metazoa > Chordata > Aves > Coraciiformes > Momotidae > Baryphthengus > Baryphthengus martii. The sequence continues at coordinate 607,765 of VWZK01017961.1, forward strand.
AGAAAATAGAGGAGAAAAACATAATCATGTTATAAAGAGTATTTGTCACAGAGCTATTAATAATCTATTTTATATGTTACTTTTTGGAAAACTTTAGAAAATACATTAATGCGATGAATTCAGCATTACTCCCGCTGCTGTCTAGCATCAAAGTCTTGGTTCAGTGGGAACAAGACCAAATTTGAACAGGCAGACACAGCTGTACTACGTGTCACTGACTGTTTTTTGTTAATGTGTATGGTCTGACTTGACTACACATGCCTGCAACATCTGAAACACCTTGAAAAGCAAGCGAAGCACATGCAGATTGTAGAAGAAACCATGAAAAATGGATTTTTTTCCAAAGGAAATACGGCATGCGTGAGAACTTTAGTGTTGAAGCAGAAGACACATAATTTGTTTGCCAACCCTTTGCGTTGCAGTGACACACACAGAGTAGTCCTGGGCCAGGAGAGCATTGTGTGAAGTTCAGTTCAGGTACAGAATGAAAAGCTTTTTTCCCTTCAAACCCCATGCAGTCCAGCTATCTGGGTCAGTGAGCTGGCAATGGATTGGTCCTTGGTTGTATGTGGAAACTGCAATTAACATAAATATCAAATTCTCATATTCTAGAAATAAAATTGAGAGGTTTAGAAGATTTCCAGATGTTGGATTCAGTCCCCCTCCATGGCATCAAGGGATTAGTTTGCTTTTTACTCTCCTGGTTGTCATTTGTTACAAAGAGACTCAACATCTTCCTATCTTAATTATAGGCTTAATTAGAAGGAAAGATCAATATTTAGGATAATAAAAGCACACAGTTAATTAGAATAATAAAACTCCAACGAAAATGAAAACAATTAAACTACTTTTCTGGGTGACATAATGATATGGAATAATCTTTGATAGATCTGTATTTTGATTGTAGTGAAATTGTCTCTGACCTCAGCATCTGGAGTTGAATAAGAACAAAAAAAAAAAGGTAATACTAAAAATGGCAGTAACTGAGCATTTCCCTTCTTAGTCTTCTGGGCTGTAAATATCTGCTCACCTGAAAAATGACTTAATTCATTATTTTCAGAATCGGATGGTGATCCTCTGCTTTCACTTTTTGTAATACAGGCAAGAGAGTCTCACCCACAACCCCTGGTTGAAGACCTGTAATTTCTGGTGAGAGTTCCACCTGCTAACAGAAGTTGAATTTCAAAAGGCAACAGAGATCTTTTGAGTTCCTCTTGGTAGGACCAGATGCTGAATAAGTTTTATTTCTCAAGCGACCTTCAATAGAGTTGAAATGCGTCCCTTCTTATTTATTTATTTAGCAAAAATTTTCTTTAGTTTAATAAAATAGAGGGGTTGGGCTCACCTTTTGCCTCCCCTTTCTCCTGTTTATACTGTGTTGTGATGATGAACTCTAGGCACTGTCCAGTCTGGGCCTCTTCAGCCCCTTTCCCATTGAACCAGAGCATAATTCTGCTGTAAATCAGTGAGACCCTATAGTGATGTGGGACATCTTAGAGTGGTTTCCATTATAAGGGCTTGATGGCCCAGTTGAGCTTGTTTTCTTCCTATCATTACAGGCTTTTGGTTTTTACAATTCTCTGAATGTTTCCCCTAGGCTGTGATCATCATCTCACAATGTTACGCAACTCCACCCCCAGCTTAACACTTGTTACTTTTTTAGCAGATTGTGTTGTTTGGGTTTGTTTTGGTTTGTTTGCTTGTTGTTTGTTTTGGTTTTTGGAATTCAGTCACTTTGGTGAAAACAACATCAATGTGGACACGCTGAGATGTGCTAGTAGAAAAGAACTAATGTTATTATTCGGTGATGAAAAGGAAAAGCAAAGCAGTTGTTCCCTGTGAAAGTTTTCTCTGGCAAGGGCTCCTGCTGGGTTTTGATTGGTTTTGTTGCTGTTTCTTCTCTGCTTTCATTGAAGTTGGTACTATCTTATTCATGAAAAGCTAATCGTAGAAGTCTGTTTTACTAGGCGATGACAAACCATCCCTGGAACTCTGACCAGCCCCTGCTGTATGTGGTTGCATATTGGGACTGGTAAAAATAAGAGGATGACAACTGAGGTGAAGTCATGGCACTGTCTGTTACCTTCGTTTTGAAGGCAAGATGGGTGAATACTGTAGAGAAGTGAAAGTCAGGGAAGGCTTATGATGCAGTCCCAGAGAAAAGGTGCTTATAGCACAACTCCAAGCAAAGTGAAATTAATTTCCAGATCCTACCTAGGGATAAACTGTTAATGAGGAGAAGGAGAAGCAAAAGATATGTTTGTATGACTTTGTGAGAGAGAGCTCTTGGTCTGTGGGCAGAAGTGAAGTTTCTGTGTGGCTGCTGGTGCTGCAGGAAGGTTTTATAGTTTTTTTTCCTCTCTTCTGGTAAAAAAGCTTCCCCTCACAAAATAGTGTGCTGCTTTTCACTGAGTGTTACTTGAGGATTTGTGACTGTGGAACAATGGATCAATACTTGTTTGCGAAAAGCTTCAGTTAAAGTGGGACAAGTGGAGATTAGCTGGGTGATCTGCTGGTTGTCCATCACTATAGATTTCGCCTTGTTAGCTGGAGAGGTTTATCTTGCCCTCCCTGTTCAGAGCTGAGAAGTGATCTGAGACGAACTGTTTGACTTACAAGAATTAAAACTAAAAGCTGTAGGTGCCACAGAAGCGATTGGAAAGGACTTCTCTGAGGGAACAATGTGAGCACCTTTGAACTTGTCTGTTCTCTGGAGAAACTGCCCCTGCTTAAATCTCCCTTTGCATCAAAGGAAGTCTGAACAGGCAGAGGTTGTGGGGTTGGGGTGAGGTTAATCAACCTCCAGCTTTGGAATTGCTGTGTAGAGATGACCCAAAACTAGTGAAGAAGGCTCCAGTCTTGCTAGGGTGCCTTTTTTTTTTTTTTTTAATGTTTTGTGGCTGGACCCTTGTACTAAAGACAGAGTTGGGTTTTATCTCAGTCAGTTTTGCCCAGGTGCCAGCTGTAAGGGTTTGACAAATTAATGCTTGCCACAAATTGCTCAAAGATCCACTAAAATCAGGATGGCTCCAGGTAAACCCAGAGGTTTAACCTCATGGTTCAGACTGTGGGCAATAAGGTAGTGTGTGATTTCCTCGGAGATTCACAAATGTTCAGGTTGGAGTGAACTATACAGTAGTTTTAATCTCAGTTTTTCAATTCAAGTGAGGTCATTTTTATACCAGTTGGATTTGTTCCAATGTTTGTTTGTATTTCAGTAGGGGACGGCAGGACTTCATCTGCTTTTTTTGGTGACATAGACGTATTAACCAGAAACGTCTAATTATCTTTATTGATTAACCTTATCTTATAAAGAAGTAGTCACTCACTAGAGCAGTCCATATTCTGTACACTGCAGAAAGAGAAAATGATTAATTTACTCTCTGGATTGTACTGCTCTGTATGCTATGAGAGTGATGGATAAGGGACAGCCTGCACTGTCTTGGGTCAGAACAGTAGGTCAGACTCATTATTTACCTTTTGAATGTAGAGTGAGAATTTCTTCATTTTGCAAATCATGACCCCAGTTCGTTTGTTTACAGGGAGAGGCAGAACTGGACACACAGCTGTGTTCTGCCTTATATACGTAAATATAAAGATGCTGTTTACAGCCAGGCTGAAGTCGATGTGGAGGGAAGGAGGACCTGTGATTTCTGAGATGAATTAGAAAATCTTTCTGTTAGAAGTCTATAGAGCTTTACTGTTACTTTCTTTCAAATTATACTTTTCAAACTGTCCTTTGCTGTGGTGCTAAGAAAAATTGACTACAGCCAGAGTACATATTTGCTTAAATTACATTTTTTGTCAGCCAGTAATGTCTTGCTTTCTTCCTTGTGATCCACCGTTTGTTCATCTTCTGTTATGTTTGGAGCTCATGCTTTGGTTTGTGGTTTTAAGTCTCTAGTGCAGCAAGATCCTGATGTGTGAGAAGGATCCTAAATGCAGTTTAATGACAATCTAACCTTTATTTAAGTTTGTGTATAGTGTATATTTGTGTGTCTGCACATGTGCGTATGGTATGTGGGTACATACGGTCTCTGTCTGCTTCTGGACTTCCCTGTCTCTTACTGAAGTCAAGAATGCTCATCATGCATTAAAATTATTAATATATTGTTAGATTTATTGCAGTGGGAACAAAATTATCTAAGCAATAATCCAAAAAGTGCCAGAAACCAAGAGATTAATGTAAGAATGCTGTCAATGCCATGCGGGTTGAGAGCGCTATAGGTTTTAGGGCATTCCTTGGTGTATTTTTGAGCCTCCTCTTTGTTTTATCATCTTCCTATCCAGCATGTCTGCATTCCCTGTTCTCATGTTTCATTCTGCCTTTTGTGTTCTTGGGTTTTTTTTTTTTGTCCTAGAGACAGCCTTATTCATGTTCACGTCTTGAATAGAGTTACCTTCTTTCTGTGTTATTCTGACTTCTTTATACTTTAAGGAGAGCTTCTCCCCCTCCAGTCCATTAAACCAAGCCCCTCCACTGTAATAATCATATCCTTCTCCTGCCGTCATCTCCTATTTCTGAATCACTCTTCCCTTCTACTTCAGCAGTAAGGGAGCTGATGTGGTGCACCCACTGTTACTATAAATACTATATTCACCTTAATGCTGAACTGATTTTTTGCTCTCCCTGTCTCTCTCTCTGTAATCACTCACACGCTTCCAAAGGAAGTCTAGTGCCCCTTGCTGCCTAGCAAAATGGGTCCCCATTGCCCTTTGGGGCTCTGGGGGTTCCCATAGCATCCCAAATCATCCTGGGGGATACTGAATATGTTCATTGTTCATCTTTCTGGATGAGCTGGATGAAATAGTCTAATGACACAGATCCTTCTTGCTATTTGTAAGGCAAATGTAGTGCGGTCAATTTTGCCTTTGAATCGTTTCAGTTATACTCACACAATACACTGACATTTTGACTCATGTCATGCTTCTTTTAAAAAATCCTGTGCTTTTGTGTGACGTATCCTCCTCAAAATTGCTTGTTTTTTGCTTGTCCAAACAGTGTTTAAATATCCCAGGGTATGTGTTAATAGCACTGCTGGAGATTGGATGGTGCCTTTCCCCGCCAGTTCATCAGGTATCCTGAACAACCCTGGCTGGCTTTGCAATATGACATTTGCTCCTGGGGTGAAATCTCTAAGTAATGCTGCCATGTGTGTTTATAGTATAGCCCAAGTGACACAAGTGTGTGCATGAGTGTGACACACGCTGTGCTGTTTGTGCCGGCTGCGGTTTGTGCACGATCACGGCTACAAACAGGCGCTCTCAGCTATTGCATGTAACCTGAGTGCGCTGAGTGGGCAAAGCCTGTATTTTAGTTTCGTCACAAGCTGTTGTTTTTTCTAAGGATACTGCTTAATGGTGATATTGCATATTTGGGGAGCTGATGCCTCTAGACGTGATCAGGGAGTTACGTGTCTTCATAGCACACCTGATGCCTGCAACTTCATTCCGTTGTGCAGAGTACCTTGTTCATCTCTAAAGGACGTGAACCCTGTGCTCAAGAATAAATCTCCTCCTCCTTGATGCAGTCCTGATTTTTATCATTTCTGACACAGAGCCCGATTCATGCATTTCTTATTTCAGTTTTGCATTACATTTATTTCAATCGAATTACACAACTGTAAGATCATGAGCTTGAATGATTGAGTGATAAACAGGCGGTTGTATTTATCACAGATCCTGCATATAACGATTTTTCTGTAAGTCAAATCTTGTTTGCTCTACTGACATGAGTAGTAGCACTCGTATGACCAAATCATAGTAGGAGTTTTCCTTCTATGGAGACAAATGCTAATCTGACCAGCGCTGCTAATAGCATATTCTGTTGATTTCAAGTCTTTCTTTTGTTATGAAAGGCAGCTGGGGTTTTTTCTTCAGACAATAAAAGAGAAGGGTTTTTAGGTTTTGTCTTCTGTTTTCCAAATTTAACCCACAACCTGTGTGATTGTATCACACAGTATAAAGCAAACTTGTGCTAGATGAAAAGCCATTTTATAGAGTTTACACTTTGCTGGTTTTATAGACTAGCATAAAACATAAAGGTATCTTGGGATTTTTTGTTCCTCCACAAGAAATTGAAGATGTTTTTCTAGATGCTTAAAAATAGAATGCCAGAATGCACATTAGTGGAAGATAACCATTTTGATCATATTAATGCTACTCTGTGGGGCAAATTCTGCCTCAGGAGGGCAACCTTAAATTTTTGTACTATTGGAATAATTATGCTCAATTATGATTTGTAATCCAGGGTTTAATTTAATCCACGGATAAAACATGTGCTTCGTCTTCATCTTCACTACCCAGCTGTTAAATGAAACAGAAGGGAAACATTTATCACTGAGAAAATTTGTTTTTCAAAAGTTCTTGTTGTAGTTTTGCTTTCATCGAATTCTGTAAATTGAGGGTATATAAGTTTCATTAGTGGGACTTTTCAAGAGTTTGACTGGTTAATTAACATGCATAGAAAGCTTTACTCTCTCTACCATTATTCCAAAGGCTGGTGCTCTCAAAGGCTTTCAGGATGGGGAGGTGCCTTGTGGAGGCTTTCCACTTTATCCCCACTCTCTGAGGCTGATCTGTGTTTGCACTGTATCTGAAGCAGCTGATCCCATTTCCTGAGGCAGCTGGCCTTAGAAAACCAGTGCACCGGGGGAATGTCACACTGAAAGCTGTAATGTGGAGAGATACAATTAGAAAAGTACTTAACTGATCTTTGCAGGAGGTGTTAGACCTAGAATGGTGCAAGTTGTGTTGACTGTATTTCAGGGTAGCCCATGAGTAGCATTTACAAAGTGGAAGTATCTAAGTTGTCTCTAAGTGTGGTTCCGGAGCTAGAAGGGCATGTTTGAGAAAAGGCAACACCATGCAGTGCCCTTATTGTGTCCCTAATGAAGACTAAAACTTGGATGTGGGGCTAGGCTGTGACATACAAACGAGTGGTTGGAGTTCCTCCTGTGGCCAGATATGACCTGCTGTCCTTTGTGAATTTTGCAGTTCAGCTTGATAAACTTCTGCAGTTTTTCTATTACACGGGACAAAGCATCACTATTGATTTTTACAGCTTGATGAATTTTATTTCTGTTTTCTTGCAAAATCAGCACAAAGGGAAAAAAAAATCATGAGTTATTGCACAGAACTATGGAAAATTTTCAAACTTAGTGAGAGTTTCGTATTTACCTCTGAAATTTTAAAAAGCATGTCTGTTGGACCATCCTATTGCTAATATTTTTTCCTCTGGAAAAACAAGCTGATTGCTGGTTTGACCATTTGCTGTGTGGAAAGTCAAACTGTCATGAGCTATTGCCTGTGCTTTTCCTCTGATGAGGGAAGCATGAACATAGAGCAGTTGCTCTGGCTGAATGGGCTGAAGGAGTTGTTATTGAATACAGCCACCCTGTGCGGTGTCTTCATCCAGTGATCCCACAGGGATCATCCTGGAGTCAGAGTAGTAAACTCAGCTCATGAAATCAAGTCAGCATGGGCTTTGTTTCTCAGAAATCTTAAAACCATTTCATTTAGGAGAGGCTTTACGCTGCTAACAATCACATGGACCAGCCTGACGTTTTATGGCCCAGGAAAGCATGGGTACGGCTGATTTTTAGGTAGTGTTTCACTGGGTAAGGGGAAGTGCTTTCACTGCTTCATACTGTGCTGACATATAAACATATCAGGTATTCTTCCAAAGAAAAACAGCTACAACAAAAAGAATTTCCTCCACCCTCCTAGGCTATAGACCCAGTTTTGATGTGGATGTAAAGACAAATAAAAGAGAAAAAACCTTTCCAAACTGTAAATTAACGGATCAAATATTTCTAAATGAAATTGGAACGGCATCTGTGGCTTTATTATCTTTTGCCGTACAGGGCTGTCTTTGAAAGGGGAAAAAGCTTAGCAAAAAGTAATTTCAGAGCCTTGACTGCTTTTTGATTACAATTTGGGATTACTGTTTTAATCACCGCTTATCAAGTAATACCACAAACCTCAGAGCATGACCATCTTTCTCAGGGGAAGCCAGATTTAAAAGCCAATTTTCAGCAATCCCTCCTCTTTCTCCCAAACTTGTCTAACAAATATGGAGGGATAATAATCTGTGATATTACAAGAGACCTTAAGCAATGCCTGAAACTCTCTGTGTTCTCAGATTTCTTCTGAGTTTTGCTTATTGTTACAGAAGTATTATTGTTCAGCAGATATACTGGCTTATATGTAAGCAAGTTCTTATTTCAAGGCAGCCTCTGTTTGAGTGCATGATATCGAGCATGCTCCTCGTTTCCCAGGCAGGCGACAGATTTTGCACATGCGAACTTGTCTAGATGTAAGCATGTGCATGTGGTCAGGGGAAAGTTAAAATGTATACCTTGTAGTTGTCTGGAAAGTTCTCCTGCAAAATGGCTTCGTGCGCAAGCTCTTGCCAGTGACATGTACGAGCCAACAAATACAGCCGTGAGAGATACTGGAATTAAAATAGGGGTTTTAACTTGACATTACCAGTATTACACGATTTTTCCACAGGGAACTGGGTTGGCAGCCCTGTGTCTGAAGCAGGGTGAGAGGCAGTGGAGCCCTCGGTTTCTGCAGTGCATCGAGGGGACATGACTAGATGTTTGCAAGGGGGAAGACCCATGTTAAATTTTCAAGTGTGGTGCTTAATGAGAAGCTAAAGTGACTAAGATCAACCCTGAGCCTTTTTCTTCGGTTAGCTTTGGTGACCTGTCTCAGAATGGATTGCCATGAGCTTCTGCTCTAGGATACCTGGTCCATGTTAGTTCCTTCTGATAAATAGTGCTGCTCTTTTTAAAAGTGAAGACAAAGCCTCTCTCTTCACTCCAAAGACCTTGCATCTAATGAAAGTAATTGGACTGATTCTGACCACAATTAACTTTTGTCTGAATTATTCAAATCCTATTTCATAATCCTAGGGGTGAAACAGGCCTGTTAGATCATCAGTTTTCTTCTCTGTAAAACACAGGATTTAACCTGGTGGGAGATGATGTATCTTTTATCAAAGTGATACTGTGAGTGATCTTAGCCAAAAGTCTTAGAAGATGCTGTTACCTGCAAAGGAGCTAATTCACGTGTGGTACATGAGCCCATAGACAGTGCTTGAAGTGTGTGGACTACAGCCAAGGAAGGTAGTCTCTACTCCAACGTTAGTGTTCCTATGAAAAAAACCAAACCAAACCTTGTGCAGAAACAGTTATGAACAAACCACTACATTTTTTTTTTAAAACATATTTTTAATTTTATTTTTATGAAGAGAGTTTTGAATGGGGCACTAAGTAGCATTAATGAACTGATAAATGACTGAAAGGGGAGCAGGTGAATTGGTTTATATCCAGCTTCCTGGAGGAACAAAGAGTTTCTCACTACTGCTACAAGTGTCTATGTTTTACTTAGAGTGATGACCATGTGAAGAACTGCATTAGATAGATTCACTCTGAAATAAATCTGAATGAAAACCAAGCGCGTAAGGCAGATTTACCAAGATAAGCCTATCTCTTGGCTTTCTAGTTACAGCCCATCATTAACACAGTTGGTGCTTACTAATATGTTGTCTGGTAGAAATATGATATGATAAGATTACCACCGATGGGAGAGGTTCATCCTCTGAGCAGCTTTCCTTTCTCTTCAAATTTGTGTTTGGAAGTTCTCTTCCAGTTGGGCGGGCAGAGGATGACAAATCCAGCAGACTGCTGCTGGAGCAGAACCTCATCTGTCTACATTGTGAACTGCTTCCATCTCTCTGAAGTAAGCAAAAACCCTCAAAAAAAAAAATCAAAGCTATTTTATAGGTAGCCTGGCAAGGGAGCGGCACAGAAGACAGTCATATGGCAGATGACTCATTGGTTTGGTGTTGCACAGTGCAGGATCACTGGATGAGCTAATGTTTTAGCATAGTATGTGTGTTTTGCCAACAAAAATTTGGATGCCTGCTGACCTTGGCCGTTGAAAAGCTAGATGATACAGCCTCACAGTTCATAATGCAGGAGTGTTCGTGTTTCTTTCTGGGAATTCAGGATGCTGGCGCTCTGGTGTGGTGAAGAGTTTGGAGAGACTGAGTTGAATTCGTAGCCTTCTGCATTGTTTAGAACCTTGAGGAGAATACAGTTTTAAGGCATGTAATTTAAATGATACACATGCAAGTGTAGCATGGTTCACCTTCTGTCTCCTGGAATGCAAGTTGTCCATGTGTTATCTCTGTATTCTTAGAGCTGTTGGGCTACTGATCAAGTGATCATGCCTAGCTGGTGTAAATGGCAGTAATTGTACTTCACTTCCTGATCTACTCATCATATAGATGGCTATAAAGAGTGTGGGGAGGTGGCACCTTCAGATGAACTATGTTATCATTGTTGGAAATAAGTTTCATGGTAGCATTTGGTTTGGAAATAACACGCTGATTCTGTTATCTTGCACTCATGTAGGGCTAAAAACAGTTGCACCTGTGTAAGTGGTGGTTTAACTTGTATCAGAATTTTTCCTTAATTTGTTTCTTTGGTGATTGCCTTAATGTCAGACATGGATGAGAGGAAGACATTTGTACTGATTTGATTAAGCCTGGCAGTTGTCTCTCTCTCGCTGGAAGGGATGCTCACAGAATATTTCACATCCTTGCTGTCTGAGAGATACCGTAATGTCATTACAGAGAGCTTTCTCATTTTTCCTTAAGGACATTAAGTTGTGTGATGTTTTAGGGTTTGGTTTTCAAGAGCAAGTTGAAAGCATGACAGGCAAGACTGTAGGAATGCTTGTGAAAGGAACTAGGGGAGAACGTGCTCCCTGCACATCATCTCAAAATCTAATTGTTTTGTGAGTCAGAATAAAAACAATTTTTAAAAAACCCCATGAAATAGATTTTCAAAAGGGAGTGAAGCCTTCTACCTATGGGTCCTCAGTTACACTACAGTCATAAGAGTGGCTCAGAATTACAGTCTGGAATTCCCGAGCTTGTCTGTGTGTAGCCTACAGCGATGTCTCAGATATGGGGAACCTAGCGGTTTTGTGCCTGTTTTTTTTTGCTTGCAAAATTAACATAGTCTTCACTGCTCATTCTGCCAGCCTAAATTAACATGCCAGTCTGTTCTAGGAGGAGGAAAAAAAAAAAGAAAAAAAAAAAATCCTCCACCCTGCTAACAAAATGCATCAATGCCAGCAGCCCCTACACATGAATGAGCCTCAATAAGCAAACCACTGTGCATGGGTGGCAGAGGAGGAGAAAAACAAAAAATTGATAAAGAAATACATTTCACTTTCAGGCTTCTAAGATGCTGGCTTAAAAACAAGGAGAGAAAATAAACCCAGTCATTTTTAAAAGTAATGAAATAGGTTGATAGTGGCCTCCAAGCTTGAGTAGGTATTTCTTTTGCCTACAGAAGTAGACAGAGGGCCTAGAGCTGGAAACTGTTTTCAGTTATTGTTCTGGAGCTCTAGTCATGTTACTCAAATATGGATTGATCTTAATCTGTCTCAAAGCATGATTCCTGAAACTCTTACTCTTTGTAGTGCTCTGCTCTAAGGTATTGGGTAGGTTGGGTTAAAGTCCTTCACTTAAGATAGCCGCAGGAAATGCTCATGCAGATGTGGTCATCTAAAATGCTGAAGGAAAACTACTTGGAAATTCAGATGATCTGCTAGTAATTATTGACTCTTAAGAGGACAAACTGAGCAGTGGCTTATTTTCACTTAGAAAAGCTTGAGTACAGCAACTTTTCCCATGGTAATCTGTCCTAAAGGGATCTTGAGGGCTCCGGGCTCTAGGCCTAAACCCTTCTTGGCCAACAGACAGATGGGATGAGTCACAGTACTGGAGCTTCCTCTATAAAGACAGAGAGTCAAGGTGCACACAAGTGAAGACAGTCAAGAGGCAGTCTTGATACTGACCTGGAGCATCCTAAAAACAATTCAGGGCACTAGGACAGAGATGATTCAGGTGGCAGATTAACTCAAAATGCTGGGACATACAATACATTTTAGCATGAGTCTGATGTGAACAGAACGTGTTCACTGCATCAGATAAAGAAGTGGAGGTAGAAGGTTTAGAGTACGTTAATACCAATTCTGGCAGAAACAACCTTAAAAATACAGGTTAATCTTGCTGCAGAGTATTTTGTGTTCAATGTGAACACAGCGTTTTATGAAAAAGGAGCACTGACTACTTGACTGGGAGGAGGATCATTAACAAGTCTAGGGTTTCATCAAAAGGATGAAAAAAAACCAAAACCTCCTGATACCTTTTGTTCCATCAGTTCTGGAAGTCTAAATGTGACAAGAGCCTGTTCTGTGTCCTGGTCAGGAAGATGGGCCCAGGAAGACTTGTATCTTCATGCATGTCTGTCCCTGCAAGTACTGATGCACATCTGCATTTCCCTGTAGTATTTGAGCACTTCTCTGGTCTTTCACACCTCAGAGGTCAGGTGTTTGTATTTTCATGTAATGCAGGTGATACACTGAGGCAGAAAGTCCAAGGGCCAAATATGTAAAACCAGTAACTTGTCTCAAGATCCTAGTCTGTTTGTTGGCCGATTTTTTTCAAGTGCCAAACTCCCAATTACAGGTTCCCATTTGCATCTTCAAAGGTCTGAATACTGCTTTAGACCTACTCCTAGGTGATTTGTCCAGATCATAGCATTAGTTTATTGCCTGTGGGAGTCTCAAATGTGAGACTGGAAATGCCAGACTTATTAAAGATGTCCAGGGATAAGGTAATGCCATGTGGATGTGGTAAGGGAGAGAGGAAACGTATGTCAGGGGACTCGTTCACTTCTTCCTCTCATTTCTTGCTAAAGAATTATGTCCCTGATATGCTACATTTTGAGAGCTGCCTTGCCCTGTACAGACAGAGGCTTTCCTTCGGTTGTGGTCATCCCTTGGAGTATGAGAACATTAGAATGAGGGGATTTTGCCATGTCTACCTAGTGTGTCGCTCACCAGCACCATGTTTGATTTATTGTGCCGTGTAGGTTTTTTTCCCCATGCATCTGTAGCAAACATGGAATAAATGACATAGAGTGAATGAAATTGTATCTCCCAAGCCTCCTCTGAAAACTTAATTAAACCCACAGGGTCTTGTTTGGGGGTAGAAAAACAGCAGGATGTGAAGTACTGAAGACCAGTAAATAAATTATTGGCACTCCTTGCTATTTCACTGTGCTAGTAGTGGTGTGGAAAGGAAAAAAATTCCAAATCTATTCTTTCTGCCTGAACATTTTGTTATTAGCAGCTTCTCTATGTTTTATCCATTACTTCCTGTTGAAAGAAACTGCACCGGGGAAAAGAGAGTTTTTTAAAAGTTGGACACAGACTCATAAATATACAGGGAGCTTCTCCACTGAGCCTGAAATTCATTGCACCTGTTTTTCATCCAGTACATCTCATCACACAGGCTGAACTAGACTTGTGGATGTGGTTTGGAACATAACACAGCTCTATGCCAGCTGCCTCAGTGCGGTGGTGGTTGCAGGGGATAGAGGGGACTGTGCAAGTATGAGGGCAGAATCTAGTGACCTCTGTAAAGGTCACTAGTAAAGTAAGTGTGCACTAGTAAAGCACGGAACGCACAAACAATTAGCTAGAAAATGTGGGATCATCCTTAATCATTATCACGGTGTTTGGTACCTTACCTGTTGCAGTGAACTCTGTTATCATTCCAGTGCTCTATTGAAGTAAGATCTCATGGATGTATCTCAGGAGAAGACCTGAGGTAAAGTGACCTGGTCAAGGCCACACGGGAAATCAGCATTGGAGTGGGGATCTGAAGTGTTTTTCCATTGCGTTGGCAATCACGGATGAGGCTGATTGAGAAGTAGGTGCTCTTGCCAGATCGAGGCAGCAAGCAGAATACAGGAGCAGCGTGTGTATAATGAACAGGAGAGTTGCTTGAGCTCCCGACAGCCACGGGAGGGGCTAAAAATTACGTTTCATGCCTGCCCTTCCTGCTTATTCAGTGCTGACAAAGACTGGAAATTAATGGTCCCTGAAGCTAACTCAGTGATACTCGTCTCATAGAAGAGGTGAAGACTACACGTGATACATGTTAGCCTTAAAAATCAGTGAAAAGGGGGAAATGCCAATACAGTAGTGTTCCACCCCAGTGTCCGTGTCTGGAGCCGTGCAGGGCTGACTTAGGTCGCTCATGGGGGGAAGGGAGGAGCTTCAGAAGGACATAGGTTGACACAGGAGGGATTACAAGTGGAGATAACCATTCCCTGGTACTTTGTGTCTGGACACAAAGCCTTCTGGCTGATTACCTTTAATCTGCCAGTATGAAACAGAGGAGTGTGTAGGAGAAAGGAGCCCAATTTCTGCTTTTCTTGGGAGCGTGCCAAGCAGATTTAGAAGATATCAAACTCTTGCCTTTAGGGTCTTGTTGATCCACTTGCTAATCCTGCCCTCATGTCGGTAGATGTTAATGGAAGGACACTGTGGCTTGGCCTTTTCAGAGACTGGTTATTAAGTAAGATGATTAGATTTAGTCTAAGTAATTGCTGAATTTTCATCTTGATGAAACTGAAGAAAGGGAAACTTCGTAGCTTCTGTTTTTTGTGTAGAAATGTCTTCCCACATTTCTCTTCTGAGCCTTTCCTTTTAATGTTGGTAAGTACAAGTGGAGAACATGCAGTTCTTGCTGTTGCCACATGGAAATTAATAATGGTTTTAGGTGAAGACTAAACTCAGTTTCCAGAAGGCTTCTCTTTCCCTTCCATTCATCTATGTGATGTACAAAATGAACCAAAATATACTGGTAAGAAAAAAGGACTGTTTAGTATTCAGAGCTTCAAAGATATTTAACAACATTGTCTTTGCCTAGGAACCAAATTATTTCTTCAAGAACTGTACATAGAACGCTTTGCTTTCAATTTACAATGTCGTCCGTCAGAATATATTGCAGTGGTGAGTGTCCTGTGGCAGGATCACTGAATTTATACCAGTAAAGGCTCTGAGCACCTTCTTGCAAAGCTGCCTTGTCAGTCGATGTGTTGCAGATTTAGAGCAGGAAACATACTTTCTGATGCTTTTTCCTAGCACTGTTGCTGTTTCTGGAGGACGAATGTTCTACAAGAGAAGATTAAGAGTGAGGAACTGTCTGGTTTAAGCAGTAGATGTCCTTCAGACTGTGTGAGCTTCATTGAGTTAAACTAGTTAATGCAGGCCTCAGTTTTCACTTTTTAGATTGGGATAGCCTCCCCCTCCTGCCCCTTAGCCCCTTTGTCCAACCTGAATAGGTTGCAAATTCTCAGTTCCATGAGCAGGAATTACAGGGCTATAATGTCTTTGAGTGAGGCCAAGACTGACCAGGGCTGATCTGTGATAGCTATGACTGCACTGCAAATAGTAGGACAAAACTTCATGTTTGAAAAAGTTGTTGAGTGTCCTCTGAAG
Organism: Baryphthengus martii; assembly: GCA_013396935.1. Lineage (NCBI taxonomy): Eukaryota > Metazoa > Chordata > Aves > Coraciiformes > Momotidae > Baryphthengus > Baryphthengus martii. Next base: position 623,146 of record VWZK01017961.1, read on the forward strand.
TTCTGCGCCTTACCTGGGACAGAATCGAACATTTCACTGTCTTGTTTCTGATTTCTTCTATTTATCTTTGGCCTTTTGCTGATACATTGCTAGTGATGGCAGGAATGAATGCACCAGCTCATTCCAAATTTGCCAGCAGACTAATGACAACCAAGCGATTCTCAAAGGTCTGCTCCTTGGTGGTTGTTTTTAACTGGTTCTGGGTTCCTTTGGCTCAGGTCTTATGGAGGGCAAAAGCTTTGCCCCACACTCTACAGTTCCCACTAGTGAGAACTGGAATTCTCCATTATATAGTTTCTTAGGCTGCCTGGACTCAACGTTTTATGTTATATGTGATTCATGCTTTCATCGGTACTGCAGAGCAGTGAACGAATATCTCTGTCCAGTAGCTCGTCATATGAGGGTAACACGTTCTTCTATGACTGGGTTAGGAGTTGCAATGATAGTTCAGAACAAGCTAGAGCTTGGATGGGACATGAAAAAGCCCCAAATCTCCGTGGGAATGCATACTGCTTCTGTTATGCTGGGGAACTGATCTGGATAATGCCATGTACTGCTTCTTTAACGCCACTAGCTTCACTCATTCCTGGAGATATGCAGTATTTATTCATTCCAATTTATTAAAGAAAAATCATGCCCAAAGGCTAGTTTCATCAAGACTTTTAGAAGCAGAAAATAGGTCTAGTAAGTTAGTGTCTTAGAATAAAAAAAAAAAAGAATCATGCCAAATCTAATTAAATGGCATGGGTGTTTGTTTTGTTGTTGTTTGGCTTTTTTTTTTGTTTGGTTTGTTTTTATAATTTGGCCTCTTCTTAAATATTGGAGCAATTTTGTTAACAGTACAATAGCTGGCATGTGCCCATGCTGACTCTCGTCTGATTGAGTGAGGTGTGCAGCATGAGCATATGCCGAGAGAATATGCACAATCCACTGGGGACACAGAGGTTTCCACAGCAATTTTGTAGAAATCCATAACAAATGCATTGTTAGGTTGGTTTATTCCTTCTCTTTCCTGCTGTGTAAAGTATTTGATATTCAAATTAAAATGGTGCTTGTTTAGGACAATTCAGTTATAGAATAAGCCTGGTAATTGGTGCCCATGGGACTGTTTACACTCTGCTTGGTGTAATCCACTTATGGAAAATTAATGAAAGACGATTTCCTCCTCTGTTGTAGCTGTTTTAATATGTACACTATGTTGTTTCCTCTTCCAACTGAAGCTTCAGATGGTTATTTGGGGACAAAAGCTTCAGCAAACTAACATGCTCCCTGGAGAGCTCCTTAGGGTTACGGGTGGCTTTGGCGACGCAGAAGCTGCTGTGAGCCTCGCAGTGCTGTGACTCAGAAACGCCCTCTGAACTACAAGCCATTCCTGCTCCCGGGGAGGACCAGGAGGAGTAGTTTGCTACCAATTTATATCCCTCCATGACACTTCCCGGTGGCAGCTGAGCTGACCTGGGATTTGTCCGGCTGACAGATGTGAGCTGTCCGGCTGTTTCCTCTCGACAACAGCACCAGTCTACACCTGAATGTTCAGCTTGGGGAGGGGAGGCTGCTTTTTCTTGATAAGCACGTGATCTGAGTTTGAATCTTGATTGAGCTAACTGTGATTTATTTTTCAGCTTGCTCAACTAGCTGTGCAAGCCCCTTTGGTAATGTTGAGGAAAAGGTAGAGGGGGAAAAGAAAGATTATTATGCACCTCTACTGTGTGTGATATACTCCATGTGCAGCATTTAGTGTCAGTACCGCTTCTTCTGTAGGCATAAAGATGATTCTTGTCCTGCAGCTTGGTGAAGGGAGGAAACCTCTCAGATGCCTGAGTCAGTCCTGAGCTAAAGCACTGCTGTCACAGTGCACGATTTCCTATTTCCCGTTTTGTCAATTGAGGGGAGAAAAGAAAAATAGAAGCCAGTTATTTCTCCTATCCTCAGGAATATTTTCAGTTGTTTCACAGGGAGCTATCTGTAAGTGCAGGCCTTGTGTGAAGAATGAAGCATTTCAGTAACTGTTCAATTTTGCAAACGGCACTAATGTGCAGTTTTGGGCTGTGGGAGCCCTGAGTCAATACAGCCAAAGCGAAGAGCTCCAGTTCCAGAGCAAATAGCAGCAGCGGAATTGGGAATACTGAGAGAGAAGAAGCATTGCTTTGTTATTCACAGCGGCTATGGAAAATTTCACTGAGGAAAAATCAAAGGCAGAGGTCAAAGAGGAGAACAAAATCAAGGTGATCCTAGAGAAATTACCAAGCTGTGTTGCCTGAAAAAGTGAAATGAAATCATTGCCTCTTGCCTCAGTACTAAAGCATCAGGGGTAACGTACAGGAAATATGCTCAGTTTGACCCAGGCCTATTACCTAGATACCATCTCTTCCCTGACTTACCCCAAATTCCCTTCCCTCCTTCAGGCAGTGGACAGACTGTATTTTCTTTATCACTTCTAAGAAATGCCTTTTATCTTTCTGTGCGCAGTCAGGCTTCCTAAATAGACTGTCACTCCTTTGAATCAAAAATACTGTAACCTTCTCTCTCTTAGTGTCCTTAACATCTGCATAATGCTCCCTGATACAGACACAATTAAAAATGCTGAAATCACTTTTCTTATTCTCACTTTGTCTGTTCTCCTGGGAACTCTTTCAAGTGGAGACCCACCATTTCTTAAATCTCTGCTGCTTGACATTACCTTTGGAAATCCAAATATTTTTTCCATACGTTTCTGCTTCTTTGTTCCTTATGTGTGGAGCACATCTCTAGACTGAGGCACTTATTCTTTCAGCCTGTCTCAAGATCTTCCTTTTCCATGCTTCAGCTGGGAAATGACTTGAGTAAGGTTAGGCTGACCAAGAGAGGCAGAGGGGAGGCAGGGGATTGTCCTTGTCTTGTCTCCATCATCTCTCAAATTTACTTGTATCCATTAATAAATAGCAGGGGGCAAACTCTCCCCAGATATTGGTGAGGAAAACTTGGTGAAATGCGTTATTGTACATGCACCTTTCTCTCTGTGGTCTGCTAATGTGGTAACACTTGTTTGGGAAACGGTGTTTGCCAGGTAGGGTCATTGTCCCTGTGGGCCACAGCTGCCGTGCTTTTTGCAAGTTCAGAGCCCAGGGTAAGGCAGCAAATGCTTTGCTCAGCTGTAGTTTTACTGGGCTCAGCAACATCTCACACCTGTTCTACAAACCATGCAATAAACCTCACCTGCACAGTGCTGTGTCCTGACTATTAAAAGCTTGATATATTGCATGCAAGGTCCAACTCATAACAGCCTGCGTTCCACAGCTCATTTGGTATCGTTCTGAGGAGCATCTGTCTTAGCTACTGGCAGCGCGATCTTTGAAAACAAGCTTCACTTTGCATCTTGGAAGATGGGAAAGATTTACAACCTGCAAATAATGATGATAGGTGAACTTGTGTCCTAGGGAATGGGACAGCGGCAATGAGCTTGAGAGATGAACAACTCTGGGGTCGTTTGGGTGTTCTCACTGACATTATCAAATAGAGATGAATCAGATTCACTCTGCCTCACCACTCAGCTGTGTTCCTGTGCTAGAGCTGAACCTCTTTGTAATGCAGCATTTTCCGAACACTGCTCTGTCTACAAGATGCCCTCAGAGATGAGCTGAAGGGGAAACAAGGAAGCTTTCAAAGGCTTTCATTCAGATTGTCAACACTTGAAGGGAGCTGAGAGGAAAAGGTATTTGGGGGGGGAAATTACTTTTCCTCAACAGTCACTTGAATGTCATTGAGAAGGACTGTCTGTTATCTCCAGGTGATTGGCACCTCCTGTTCTGGATTGAAGGAGGCACTCTGTTCATATTAACATATCTCTTATCCTTGTGTCACTTTTGAAGTCTCTGTGGACCTTAATTTTTGCTTTGGGCATGGTGAACTTTATTACAATTTCATTTGAAGAAAATGATGAAAGCGACTTGCTTGAGAACTGTCTTGTTTCCTCAGGACTCCTCAGTTCAATGACCAAGACCTCCAGTTGTCTTTTAACAAGTCCATCTCGGTTTTTGCTATGTATTAAATTCTCTTTGTGGATACTGGATGCAAATAGTAAATATTCATTAACTGGGGGAGATATGTTGCGCTTCTTGCCATGTAGTGACCCAGTTGTGGAAGGCAGAGTCACTACATGACCTTGGGCAGTATTTTGTAAATGGGAATTTGGTTAAACAGGGTTTGAAGCTTAACTCCATCCCTGGTGAAACTGGTGGAAGCCTACCATTCAATGTGGTGGGAAATGGGCAGTAATTTGCTAAATATTTGGTCTTATAATATGGATGCGAGAGCAGGAGCCCAGAATGGTTTTGTTAAAATGGACTTGGGTAGCTTTGATTCTGGGAACTACTCAGATGAGTAGTTGTGGTGAAACAGTTTTTTGCACAAGGAGGTCACCTAAAATTAAGTGGAATCAGCATGTGAGGATATTTGGCTCTATGCCACAGTTCTTCTAAGCAAGTGAAATGGAAGGAAGCAAATAAAATTCTGCATAGTTAGTAGCACATCTCTGTTCCCTGATTGTTATCTGCAAGTTATTGGGAATAAAGGAGAGCAAAAACCCAAGAATACCTGAAAATCACTCCACTGTCTGTAAAACTTATGACAGATACTTTTCATTTAATTCATTCAGGAAATCAATATGTCTTACAGAATCATTTGACTGTGGTTGGCAGTGAAATGATAAATATACATGAAAACAGAATTGGATTAATAATTTTTGACAGGTAGTATAATGCAGCTGTTGCTGAATAATATTAACAAGAGAAGGCATGTTAAGTCCCAGTGTCAGGGTAAGGCTAGGTGGTTATAATGTCTGAATAAATTTCATGCTGTGACTGAAGACTCTTGATGGCAAATGGAGATGGACAATATAAGGTTCCATTAAAAAGTCCTTTGCTTTGCTAATTCTTGACACTCTTTGCCAGTCAGTAGTTTGCTCATCGATCTTGGCTGAGTGAAATAGAATTTCCCCATTCTGTCTGCCTGAGCCAATAGTTTTCATTTGCAATATACTGAGTTATGAAAAAGTGGGAAGCTTCACCCTCCTGAGATCAGCATCCCAAAGAAGGCTGTTATCATCTGGGCAGGGCAGCATCTCTCTTCTAGCTTTCTTTTTTTTTCCCCAAGTGAAACTGAGATTTTTAGATTTTTCTTCAGGGTTTACAAACATTGTAAATGCACATGAAAGACAAAAACATCCTTTGTGAAGGACGTTAGATCCAGTTTATAGCAGTTCTCCTCTTCCAGTTCTTCTGTTCTCCTCTTTTGTCATTTTCTTTTTTGTGCTTTCTCCACAGTCCGGTTGTCTCTCAGCTCTCATTTGTGTGGGGATTTTTGTTGCTCAGTAATGCAAAGTGACCAGAACTCACTTAAACTGCCTATGGATTCCACCTGAAAAAGAATATTGTGTGCGCTGTTTCTTGCAAAAGACAGAGAGGCTGAGATAATCTCATGTTCTCATTATTCATGGGACGATGAGCTCAGAACATACCTGTGTGTGGCTTCCATGGGGCCATGATATTTTTCTAGGCTTGCCTGTTTGACCCTGTCTCCTAGTGTGATATTTTAAGTACTAGTGGCAACTCGGTCGTTGAGGATGCTAAGTATGCTGACATCATTTCAGCAAAGCATTTAAGGAAGCATTACTGGAGAGTATGGGAATAGCTCCCATGGGGATTGTTCTTTTAACCATCTGCTTACTTGTCTTTGGATGACGTTTATCTGGCAGAATTCACCCCTTGCTCTTATTCATAACATGGATGTAAGTTTAGCAAATGCTGTTAAGTCAAGCAGTAGGTTTTATGGGCGGTAGAATTCATTTGAGGTATGTTTCACTTACCTGCAACAAAGATTCCTTGTATACTAGTGAGCTAGAAGATGTAATTTTAAAGGGAAATTAAGAAGAAAGAGCAGGTTAATGGAAATATGGATGTGCAGAGACAGTAGGCTTCACATCTGGGAAAAACAAAATAAACCTTTTTAGTTACTGAAGGGAAAATTGCAATTAAGACCATATGGGTAAAGTATTTCTTCTTTACAGCAATGTAAATCTGGAGGCACTGATGGTGATGAATGTGACGACTGTGACTTCAGAGCGTGTTGAGCTCTGCCCAGGTAGATGTGAAATAGAGATAAACATATTTTACAGATGATGGAGATTGCTGAAGCTCTGTGACCTAATTCTTCTACCAGTGTAGAATTTGGGACTACTTATATAAATTATCATCTGAGCTTTGCAAAGGATTGCAGTGCAAAAGCTGTTCTACAGAGGAAGAGGAAGCAAAAAAATGTCTTGCCTTCTCAAAGTCATGTGATAAAACATTGTAAATACTAGTTTGATCCTTCATAGTGAATTAAACACCTTGAGTAAGCATTGAAAAACTAAGACACATGGAAACAGCTGGACTCTCTGCTACACAGTTAGCAGTTCTGCTGCTCTATGGCTTGCCAAGATTTAGGCAGATTCCCTGTAGCAGAGAAAGCTGTCTCAAGCTGAGCAGTGCTCAGCATAAGTTTCTGCTTCTGTCTCAGTAGAGCTAGATCATGTGGGATTTTTTATTTGAGTTTAAGAAAAAACTCCTCCCTGAGTTTCTCCAAGCACTCATATACTCCAGCCTGCAGATCTCTAGATGAGCGTCCGGTAGCGAAAGCACTGTAAAGGGAAATCAGTTTTCATCTGTTTTGCAGTCCTTTGGGACATAAGGAGGTGGATGAGCATATGACATGATCGTTGGCGTTGCTTGACCGTGGAATCTCATCTTTAAAAGGAAAAGGTATTACTTTAATAGCATATTTGTAGTTTTCCTTAGAATCCCTGCAGACACATTTAAGCCTCACCAGTTGTTCAGAGGGACTGAACAACTTGGAGACCAGCTGCCATGCATTTCAATATGTATTGGCATTTACTCTGTTAGCAGTTAACTTAATCATGAAATCACCGATTTTTTTTCTTAGCAGAAGTTTTTTGTCTGAAGGCTCCGTATCTCAGCCAGCATCTGCTTCCCTCTGCAAGACAACAATATTTTGAAGTGAGAAAATGGACAATACGTACAGAGATGAGAGGGAAGTGTATGGACACAAAGTGGTCCTAAACCTGGTGTAAGTTAATGTGATTTACTAGAGTTTTAGCACCTCTGTAGTGGGAAGGCTGGAGGAATCACAGAATGTTAGGGATTGGAAGGGACCTCGAAGGATCATCAAGTCCAATCCCCCTGCCAGAGCAGGAACCTAAATGACATCACACAGAAAGGCATCCAGGCGAGTCTTGAAAGTCTCCAGAGAAGGAGACTCCACAACCTCCCTGGGCAGCCTGTTCCAGTGCTCTGTCACCCTTACTGTAAAGAAGTTCCTTCTAAAGTTTAAGCAGTGGGTATTCTTCTGTAGAAGTTGCTGTCCACATCCAGCAGAAAAACATTATCTCAATGACGAACCTCCTGTCTAAAACTGCCATCTCACGAGTGGTTTTGTGTTGGCTGTCTTCTAAAGACTGAGAAGTGACTGGGACTTAGAAAAGGATCTGACTCAGTACTTTTAATAACAGCAAGAAACAGTTAAACATGGGGAGAGACTGGAATTAATGGAATTGTTCAGCCATGGCTCATCTACTGTTCTGTCATGAAACCATCAGGGCTACCATTCCATTATTCAGCCAGGATCTGGAAGACTATTTTAGTGAGAAAGAGTAGGTAAAGTGGCAAGGAAAATAATAGGTAGCACTGGAATTATACAACGCTTATTATAGCTTGTTTCAAAGATTATTGTAATTTAATTGATCAATTAGATAAAATTATATACTAGTGTGCTGCTGGCATGGGGCCAGGTGGATCCTACTAGCATTTGTCATGTCCGTCATATCAGCCACAGATAGCCTTAAAATTATTTACTTGGTAGAAAAAAAGTGTTTTTAATTAGAGCGTTACCTGTTATCTTTACAGGATTATTTAAACAAGCAGTTGGAGCAGTGGCTTGATAACGTCCCTCTAAAATATTCTGCCAAGTGTACAACCCATAGATCGTGAGCTAGACAGATTTTGACTAGCTTTGTGGCTTCACATATCCCATTTAACAGTGATTAGAAATAAAACCACATTGGGAGACTAACCTCCATACCCAGACTTAATTTCCATCAGTTAGAAACTGTTTGTTTCCTAATATGTTAGTTGGTTTTCCCTTCTTCTTGTCATGTTCTTCTTTCAACACATATCAGCAATTTCAGCATAATTTGGTCATGCTAGGCTTTGAATAATGCAGTATTTAGAAATAAAGAGACTTTTTGTTCACAGTTCTCTCTAATCTGGACAGGTCCTTGCTTGTTTTAATAACTTAGTAGCCTCTTCCTTTCACTATCTTTCACTGCTGTGGAATCTTGCAACTCATGAGTAATGAAATATGGAATATTTTCTGATACTGATCTTGTACAAAAATGGCATCTTTCATTGTGATTTCAAAGCTTTTCTGAATAAGGGTTCAGCAGTCCTGTATATTGGGCAAAAAAACTAGTTATGTTTAATTAAATGAAGTGTTTTCCGAAAGTATCTGATTTTGTCTAGCAATATTTTGTCCTTTATTCACAGGAAACAGCTCAAACTCTCTTTTCACCAAGCTTTTATTGTCACTTTCTTTGGCTTTTGTGTGTAATAAATGCCAGTGTTCTGCAAATGTACGTTTGACAAGAATGGAAAGGCTTTGTTCAGCTTCCCCACAAGAAAGCAAAAACCCCATTTGTTTGTCTAATCCTAATTCTGACAGTTCTGGTGAAGCAGAGAAGTAAGGCACTTGCCTTAAGTAGCACAAAATGTGTGACAAACACAGATAAACGCGGATCTCTGTGCTCTGTTAGACTGATGTCAGCCAAAGCTTAGTCAAAATTTGCTTCCCAAGAGGGCAGTCGTACGAGGAGGTTGTGTGCTACGTGCTGGGTGACTGAAATACTTCTGGAAGGCTGAAGTCTTCCCTGGCCTTTAACTCTATGTGCTTCATCGCTGTGTTCCCAGGCACATGGAAGATTAATATTTTCTGGTAACTATTTGGAAGCATTCAGCTGAGTAATAGCGTAGATAGATATTCTACTCAGGAACTCATTTAGTCTGCTTCTGTGTTTCTAGTTTATGATATAATGAGATGAATTACTAGCCAGACACTCAGGACAAATGATGTGCCGGGGTTTGATTCTCCCCCCCGCTCCCCATGCACTTCAGGGGGTTGTTTACACCTGTGTAGAGTGGATGCAAAGCAGTGTAGAGGGGTTCTGACACTTGCCTTTGTTTCATATACATTGATATGAATAGGATGTACAGAGAATTGTGAAGCAGAAGATGGCCAGTGGCCTGCTGTCTCCAGCCTTATGCAGGTTGTGTGCTGCAAGTGGATTTGTAATATGCAACCATAGAGCTTGGTTTATAACGCTCAGGGAACCTGTGCAAATGTTATAACCCACTCTCCACCACAGGTCAGTCCAAACTCCATCCGAGGACATCAGGGTTCCAAGTTCCTGAGCCTGTCCGCTCTGATTTGGAGTATCTTCACATTCAGCTTGCACACGGTAAAGGAAAGGACTTCAAAAGACAGACATGGGCTAATCGAGCAGTGAGCTGATGGTCTTGTTCTTTCAGCAGATTAGAAGATGAGATATATGCATGCTGCTAGTTTCTTTGGGACAGAAAATGTAGATTTGGGGTTTTTTGTTTGTTTTTTCCAGCCTGTGTGGCTTTCATTATTCTCCAGGGGAAATGAGAAGGGTTGAAGACAAGAACCTGAGGATGAAGAAGTTGTTTCTAATAGAGGTGTGGGGTTCTATGTTCGCTGTGCAGTGTGGTAACGTGGGGCAGGCATTTGCAAATAGGAAACTGAGACAGGGAAAAAACTAAATGAGATGTCTGTGTTCATTCTGCAAGTCCATAGCAGATGCAGAAATTGGTACTTTAACCAGCTCTTGCTCTTTTAATGCTAATGAATAGCCAGGCTGTGACATTGCCCTGCAGAACAGCTTGCAGTGAGGCCTGTTGCACTCTTTTTGATGGTGTTCTATGGCTCATCTCTGTCTCACGCTCCCCCTGAGCAGGAATATAACCTGGAAGGTACAGAAGTTGACTCCACGTGAGCAGACTGTACCTAGGTAATGGCTGCAGGATCAAACAGTGGAGTGGTGAAGCAGGAGCTGCATCTGAGTCACACTTTCCTTCCTCAGGCATCTCAGTGCCAATCCTACACGGGGCACTGAACAGAGGCTCAGTCCAGGTCACTATTAACCACGAGGTGAGTGTCCCTTTGCGTTAAATTTGATGCTTGCTAAAGACTCCAGGCAAAGCAAAAAATATGCTGGGACACTGGAAAAATAAAGAAAACATAGAAAAGGCCCTCATGTCTGTCTCTCAAATGATAAGGGTAGTGTATCTGATTTATGAAAAATGTATAAATGTGACTTGGGAACAGCTTGCGCTTTCACACTAAATAAAAGGAGAAGACAGAAGACGGAACTCGAATGTCTGTGAGCATACTCATGTATACAAATGACTGTCATAAATCTTTTTGCATGATTGCTTTGCTTTGTGGCATCTCTTTGGGGAGTTCTGCAGGGGAAAAAGCCCTACAGTTTGGGAAAGTGGAAAAAAAATTGTGAAAGAAAATGGATTTGCTGATATAATTATGCAATTCATGTAGAACATATTTGGTCTGCTAATCGGAATGGAAGGGAAAAGCCTAGACAGTGCTGTTGGTTTAAGGAAATTGAATTAAAAGACCAAATATCCTGGGTGAGACTGCTACAGCCTTCAGGAGGCAGGCCTGGCTCTGGAGGGGGTTGGACACAGAGCCCTACAAACCCTGTTAGCGTCTCATGACTGAGGAAAGAAATGCTTTATTCTTGCAAGATGGGCTGGGGAGAAAACAAATTCCTCAGCTGGTATAAATCTGCCTTGACATCGGTGCTCATTCACATTACCTGCAGATTTGGTCTACAGCATCCTCAGTCTGGGTTTAAAGTCATTCCTGATTGTGGTCTAGCTCCATCAGCCTGGAGCTCAGGGTAGGATGCAGAGCTCCCCAGCAAAGAAAGATGAACCCTGAGGAGCTCATCTCCCATGGGGATTAGTGCTGTCATGGCCAGACTGGATCCTGTACCCAAGCTAACACGCTCCTCTGTGACTGTGAAACAGCTCTGCCTTGATGATTTCCTCCAAGCGTTGTTCCTCTTTGTCTCTTCGGGTTGAATGGTGGGGGATTCTTACCTGATGTGTAAAGGAGGAGTGAGCGAATGAGATCATTCAGAGAAAGATGGCAGAGAGGGAAAGTGAATGGAAAGACAACTGAAAAGGAACAGCCAAACTGTTTGTGCTCTAGTGATGCGGCCGATAGTGCTGTGTTTTTACCAGGGAAGCTCTGTCCTCTGCAGGGGTTAAGTCTTGCTCAGCAGACCCAGGCTAAGGAAGTGTGACTGGCAGCTCTGTGGTTTGTTCCTGCCCTAGTGTGTGGTCCTGATGTGGGTCTGAGCTGTACATCATGCTGTCACTTGTGCATAATCTTGCTGGGGCCCAGGGCATACCTGAGAGGTATTTCTGTAATTAATAAGTTTGCAGACGAATTCCTGTTAATTAGCTCGGCTTTTGCAGCATGCTGGTGGAACAGTTAAATTATATATAAATAGTATTAATAATTATATATAATATTAATAGTTAAATAACTATTAAAACTGCAATAAAGTATCCCCAGAAAGGATATTTGCATTGTAAGGAAGGATTTACTTTGATGATATTGAGGAGTTTTTGGAAACCATGGCAAATGTGATTTCCTTTTCTGAGCAAGCGTGTGCACGTAGGATAGAACAGCTCAGAGCAACACTCATGGTGGTGCCCTCGTGCCTGTCCTGAAATGACCATAAATGATGCCAACGAGCTCAATCAAGCTGATCTCTCCTGCTCTTCCTAACATCAGCCATCTGGCTCCATAGCCTTTGTGTTGTGCATGGCCAGCCAACTGGCCATCTGCACATCTCGGCTTCAGACCCCTAAGCCTCCCTTGGACAACAGCCACTTTTGGGGCTTGAAGAGCGGCTCAGACTTCCGTCAAGGTGTAAGTCCAGAGAAACTCTTTCCATCATATTTAGTGAAAAGAGCAGTAACCACAGGGAAAGACCATCATCTTTTCTTTCTGTCATTGAACTGTGATGCAAAAAGGAAGAAAACCAAAGATTATAGTAGAGTTGCTATTAGTATGAGGGAGCAAAATCCTCAGCTGCTATAAACTGCCGTGATTTTATTTTTTTTTTTTTTAAGGAGATAAGCTTGCCTTACTTATACTAAAAGCAAAATAATTGTCTTTGATATAAATTTGTTCCTTTTAGTTGAAAGCCTCTGAATTTTGAAAGTCACTAGAGGCTTCCTTTCGTCTTCCTTCATAGAGCTTTTGAAGAAACCAAAGAGATTTGTGCTAGAATGGGAACCACTGAAGCTTATTCTGTGGTCTTCTCATCCTGTGCTCAGTTCCTCCTTTCAAAGCATTTGTTTAGTCAGCTCCCGGCAGAGCCAAGCTCTGCCTGACATCCGTTAGCACGGGAAAACAGGGGCCACCTTGGGCTCATGGACCAAGGCACTTGCCTGAGACTTTAAATTCTCTTGTAAATCCGGACTACAGCTGTAGGAAGGCTGTCTCCCCTTCACCTATCTGGTAGAGGGAGCACAGCCTCAGTTTGAAGGACTTGACTAAGGTCAAGAAAGTGCTGCGTGAAGTGTGTGTGTGTGTGTGCATGAATTTAGTAAGAGACATAAATTCCCTTGTGTTCCAGCTGGTCCTCAGAGATTAGAGGGACTAGGGGTGGCTGGACTTACCTCTTAATAGGTACACCGATTGAGATGTGTCGCTATAGGTCTGACTCCAGACCACACTAACAGCCTTTGGCTGTAGGTCCGGTCCTCTGCAAAGGGAGCAGTCAGATTCACGAATAGCTTATTCACTGTGGCTATAGGTCCAACACCAGGTTCACAAACAGCCTGTTATGCTGTAGGTCTGGTTGCATTCACTGGAAGCAGTCAGATTCATGAATAATGTGGTTTATTTACACTTGCAACATACACAAATTCTTTAAGATTACCGGTGATATATACGCTAAGCTGCAGAAATAGCTATATAGCTCAAAAATACAATTGTAATAATAAAATATCTTGGGGTAAACCAAACAGACAAACAAACATACGCTCGCTCAGAGTAGCCGAGGCACAAGTTGTACCAAAAGGCATCCCTTCTGGGATGAGTGAGGAGGACAAACCCGTCAGTCTGACCTTAGGATTTGTGGTGTCGAATTCTCATCCCACAACAAAGGTCCAAAATCGGGACGACATTTTTACTTCAGTTTTCTATTAATGTGTGAAGCGTGAGGATGGGACTATAGGCAAATCATGAAGTGGGCTGATAATTGCACAAACATTTGTTGGTGAACTTTTCAGCCTTGATATCTTCTGCCAAGAACAGACAATTGTCTTTGCCAGGCACTTAACTTCTGTGATAAGCAAGAGAACGGGAAGGCCAGCACTGCACCTGGGCTCACTCCACGTTCTGTGTCAGCGCAACACGGACCACCGGACCTCCACCCCGCCTCAGTGTCTGCTTTAGACACTAAATGCTTATCAATGGTGATGAGTTTTAATGGCTTGTGCTTTCTGCTTCCGACAGGTAGTGGCAGGGGCCACCTGTAAGCAGACATTTCTTCTGGGAAGCAGCATTTTGGCCAAGAGGTTTGTGCCAAAGGGAGAGTATCATGTCCCAGTGCTTTGTAGAACAGAGAACAGAGAGAGGATGGGACGTATCTCGCTGTGAAAGCCATTCTGTGAGCTTTTGAAATAATCTTTGATAACTCAGAGAAAGGTACAGCTGCGCCTTTCATTGAACAGCAATGAGGATGGTAAAAACTGCTTACCCCTACTTATGCAGGCTTTTCTTTTACATTAATAGCCATCTCTCTCCCTGGCTGGGCTGCCAGGGACTCACTTTAATTCGTGTGCTCAGCAGACTGGCAGGATGGAAACTGTGCCACAAGCAGTTCTTGCTGCTGTCATCCTATTTTCCATGGGGTGTGTAACGTTAGTCACTGGATGCAGCAGGATTTGGTGTTTTTTTTTCCCCGTGGAAACTTGTTTCATCTTTCCTCTTCTCAGGCCTCCCTTTTTTTTTATTGGAAGTCAGCTCTGCTGCAATCTTGCAGGCACAGGTTAATAGGATAGATTAGCTTTCTATTACTGTGATTATCTTGTTGTTCTTTATGTGACACAGACCATGGGTCTGAAGTGCTTCGTAAAACATAAAGGAGACACGAGCCCCACTCATAAAAACAGTCTCTGGATTATACCAGGTCTTATCCTGCAGGCATGTGGGAGGTGGGATGCTTGTTCCCATTCACTTTCGCAGACTGCTACTGGGAGCATGGGTGTTTGTATTACCTTTCTATAACAAAATGCCTTGCATGTGGCTCTTCAAAGGTAGATACAGCATAATTAGGAAGAGAGTTTGAAAGGTTTCAGCAGGAATTTTCTAAAGCTCTTGAATCATTAAGAGGTGTAAGTACAAAAAAAATTCAGTGACTTCTGCTCTCTTGAAACCGTTGCATGCTTCCAAAATCCCAATTCTTTTGGTTTGTGGTCTGATACAGTTTCTGTTACTACACTGCTTGGTCTCTGCCCTATGTGTCCTGTTTAACCTTGCTAGCTTGCTTGGGCTCCGCAGGATGGCATCACCACCCTGTTCTCCCTGGGAGAACACTCCCAGGGTGCATTTAAGTCTTATTTGTTGCAAGCCACGTTCAGAATTCCTTGTCTTAGTGCTGTGACTTTTGCTGTGAAAGGTGACACCTTTGAGCACAAAAGCTATTACTTGAAAGAGCAACAAAAAATCTGCCCTGAGTTGTTCACCTGGTCACTGGCAAAGAAAGCAAGTGCCCTTGTGCATTCAGGGAGCTCACGGTTGAAACGTTCATCAAGTGGAACCACGAAAGCCCTGGAAATCAAAGGTGTTGGTTCGCCTTCCAACCCCACTAAAACGAGTGCAAGATATCTTTCCAGGTAGTAGGAAATACTGGTTGCCTGCTTCTACAGAGAAGACTGTATTTTAATAATTTTTACTATCTAAAGGCAATGTTAATATATTCCATCAGCTGCCCTGAAAACAGGAGTCTCATGCGGAAAAGCTGTCCACTTCCACGTTCATCCCTTGGCAGAGTTGAGAAGCAACCACAAGCAGGGCTCGCTGCCGTCATCCAGTTTTCCATGGAGTGTATAATACTAGCAACCGAATGCATCAGGGTTTACTGGATTCTTCTAGTGGGCAGGGCTGGAAAGCATGGCAAACTTGGTGCATCTTCAGCCGTAGGCTGTGTGTGTGAGCACCTGACTACATGAAACATCGTGCGTAAGAACTGTCGTGAGTCACAGCTCTTGGTCCAGTTGGGAGCCTAAAGACTCTTCCATTTTACACCTTGAGTACAATTTTCTTTTTTTAAAATTTTTATTGTTTAAAGGTTATTTAAAGGAAATTTTCTTTGTCTCTATAGTTACTACCATGGCCTATGTTTTCCTCTTCTGGGCTTTCTGTCACCTCTTCCCAAAATTACTGGCCAAGGGAATAGCTCAGTAGCAGACGTTGTTTTCTCAGCTGTTTGAAGCACTAACTTAAGAGTCTGAAGTATGGAATTAAAAGTGTGGTTGTATCAGGCCTGGCTACGTTTTGGTTTCTTGGCATAGTATCATAATCTAAATCTAGTGAGTTATGAGACGTAACGATCTCATTAAGGGTGAACTCTTTATCCCACTGAAGCCCATAATGGCATTTGTGTTGTTTCTCAGTCTGTGAATCATCCTGTGGTGATACTGCTGGCCCTGATATAGACTGGACAGAGGCTGCTCCAAATGGTAACTGGATGTTTGAAACTTTGATCTCCTGACACTGCTGCCCGCTGCTCTCCTCAGAGGGCAGTCAAAGGAGCCAATCAGGAAAGAAAAAAAAACCTGCACTTTTTTTTTCCTTTTAATTACTATTATTTGAAAGTAAACTATACATTATTATCATGGAGACTGAGTGTCACAGACAATTCATAGAATTATTGAACCATAGAATGGTTTAGGTTGGAAAGGACCTTAAAAGATCATCTAGTTTCAACCCCCTTGTCATGGGCAGGGACACCTTCACTAGACCAGGTTGCTCAAGGCCTTGTCCAGCCTGGCCTTGACCGCTTCCAGGGAGGAGATATCCACAACTTCCCTGGGCAACCTGTTCCAGTGTCTCAGCACCCTCACTGTAAAGAATTTCTTCCTAAAATCTAGTCTAAATCTACCCTCATCCAGCTTAAAGCTATTATCTGTTCTCCTATCACTACAAGCCCTTTTAAAGAGTCTCTCCGCAGCTTCCTTGTAGGGGCCCTTCAGGTACTGGAAGGCTGCTAAAAAGTCTTCGCGGAGCATTCTCTTCTCCAGGCTGAACAGACCCAACTCCCTCAGCCTGTCCTCATAGGGCAGGTGCTCCAGCCCTCTGATCATCTTTGTGGTCCTCTTCTGGACCCGCTCCAACAGTTTGATGTCCCTCTTATGTTGGGGACCCCAGAGCTCGACGCAGTACTCCAGCTGGGGTCTCACAAGAGCAGAGTNTTAATTACTATTATTTGAAAGTAAACTATACATTATTATCATGGAGACTGAGTGTCACAGACAATTCATAGAATTATTGAACCATAGAATGGTTTAGGTTGGAAAGGACCTTAAAAGATCATCTAGTTTCAACCCCCTTGTCATGGGCAGGGACACCTTCACTAGACCAGGTTGCTCAAGGCCTTGTCCAGCCTGGCCTTGACCGCTTCCAGGGAGGAGATATCCACAACTTCCCTGGGCAACCTGTTCCAGTGTCTCAGCACCCTCACTGTAAAGAATTTCTTCCTAAAATGTAGTCTAAATCTACCCTCATCCAGCTTAAAGCCATTATCTGTTCTCCTATCACTACAAGCCCTTTTAAAGAGTCTCTCCGCAGCTTCCTTGTAGGGGCCCTTCAGGTACTGGAAGGCTGCTAAAAAGTCTTCGCGGAGCATTCTCTTCTCCAGGCTGAACAGACCCAACTCCCTCAGCCTGTCCTCATAGGGCAGGTGCTCCAGCCCTCTGATCATCTTTGTGGTCCTCTTCTGGACCCGCTCCAACAGTTTGATGTCCCTCTTATGTTGGGGACCCCAGAGCTCGACGCAGTACTCCAGCTGGGGTCTCACAAGAGCAGAGTAAAGGGGGAGAATCCCCTCCCTCGGCCTGCTGGCCATACTTCTTTTGATGCAGCCCAGGATACAGTTGGCCTTCTGGGCTACATGCACACATTGCCAGCTCGTGTTGAGTTTTTCATCAACTGACACCACCAAGTCCTCCTCAAGACTGGTTTCAAACCATTCTCCTCCCAGCCTGTGTTTGTGCTTGGGATTGCCCTGACCCAGATGCAGGACCTTGTACTTGGCCTGGTTGGACTTCATGAGGTTGGTATGAGCCTACCTCTCAAGCCAGTCCAGGTCCCTCTGGATGGCATCCCTTTCTTCCAGTGTGTCAACCACACCAGAGAGCTTGGTATCATTGATAAACTTACTGAGGGTGCTCTCAATCCCGCTGTCCGTATTGCTGACAAAGATGTTAAATTCCATCTCAAGCAATGATTTTTCAGACCTCTTTAGAGCTAGAGTGAGAGCCGGGAAACCTACCAAATGTAGAGCCATTGGACCTATTTCCCGTTGGATTTACTTCCATCTGTGCACACAAAGTACAGAATCCACCCAGGAGAAATAGCACAGGTTTAAATGACTGTGGAATGCCCATGTGAAGAGAATATGGCCCCATATTTCTCTGTGGAAGACAAGTAGTTAACGAAATAAGAAAGTGATGTGATGCGTGATTGTGCTTTGCTAAGCCCAGGGGCCTTGTCATGTTGGTTTGGGATATTGATACTTTCTTTATAGCTCTCTACCTCCAGGAATGTTGTGGGTTGGGAAGAAAAAACCTACCAGAGAAAGGACATAACTATGCAGCAGGTAACCCTGCGACTGTTAATCACAGATGTAAAGATGTTTGGTTATTTATTTTTTTATTGGGTAAAATAATGGTTGTTTTCCTCTAATCAAAGAGATTTGTCTTTTCCCTCAACCTCCAGCCTCCCAATCAGGTCTTTTCTGCTTGTTTTTCTTTTTTCTTTTTCTTTTTTTTTTTTTTTTCCTTCTCCTCCTCTGTTTGCCTTTAAGTGCAATCAACAGCAGACCAGGTCTACAGCAGTTTGATGTTTATAAAGTGGTCCAATCATAGCTTCACTTCTGGGCAGGAGTAAATAAATTCATCAAGCAACTGATGCTTTTGTGCTGTTGTTATGATAAATGTTGCCATCAATTATAGCAGTACGCTCAGACTGCAAGGAGCAGAACTCACCGCACACTGCTGCCTGATAGGAATGACAACAAGACAATATGTGCTGCCTCTCTTTATGCTTCGCATTCGTAAACACATCTCTCCAATTACACTAATTTGTTTGTTTGGATTAGGCAATAGATTAAGAAATGGTTTTAGTTAACACTGGAGCATAACACGCATTAATATTTTGGCAAACATGACATAATTCTCTGCGTTGGGCTGGAATCGGCCGTGCGGTGAGCGTAGTCTTACTGAATTGGAAGTTGCACCAGCTCCGTGCTGTTGGAGCGTGTTGAAAGAGAAACCACTTGACTACCTGGGACCTCTACTTGCTGCAGCCCAGAAAGAGATCCGAATGTCACCTGCTGAGTGCAAGACAAGGATGGTGTATGGTAGCATTTGAGTATCAGCTGCTTTCCCAACTGACTTTGGATTCCTCTGAAAGAAATGGTACTGGTCCCAATACTGAAGGTGTTTGTTCGTTGTTGTGTTTTGAGGATGTTGTAAGGTGATAGTTTTTAGGAGATTTTCGGTTGTTTCAGCTCAAGACTGGCAATATAGAGGTAGCAACTGGCTATAGTTTGATTTCTGCATTGGACTCTGTTCTCTGTTTTTTTCCTGTGTGCTGTTTATCATACTCCTTGCGTGATGTGATTACAAAAGATATGTTAGAGAAGTGAAAACCAAACTAGCAGATAGCACACTGTAAAATCTAAAGCATATTTAACATTATTTAAATACATCCTTACTTTGATCACAAACTGTGAAGAAGCATTGCATGAATTGAACAAAATTAATTAATTCAAGAGAGAGTGTTCCATTTACTCCTTTGAAATTAATAAACAGCTAGCAGCTTTTCAGAATTGGACTTTGTCACTTAAATACCTAGAAAAAAATGCACCTTACAGCTCGAAGTAGAACTAAACATACAACAGCTGCTTCTTTTGGTCTGGAGTTCATATGACAGCATGTTTATTTGACACTTGGAATTTTAAAAGTCAGAAAGCATGTATGGACACCATATAAATGGCTGGTGAAGTATTCATAATTTGTACTCTAGGATTTTTAAATTACTTGCATATGGCAATTAAAGCCAGAAGAGAATTCTGTTTCCGGTGTGCCATCACAAGAGCTTTATTTGCCATGTCTCCTGTCTTCCTTACCTCGTTCACTTGCTGTTCAGATGATATGGTAGGGTAGCATTTGCTCTTTCTGTTTAGGTGAGAATGGAGACAAGATATGTCTGATTCTCCTTTACTGAACACTACAGGCATGACTTTCAGACCTGTCTGCAGGTAGGATTTGGGTCAAGAAATAGGTGTTTCTTAGCATAGGGTCAAAATCAAACTTCCGTTTCTGTTTGCCCCAGTGCCTCCAAGATGCGACTGAGCGTAAGTGACAATCTGGTCCATATAAACAGCTGCTGTTGTTTGTGCTATTCTTGGGGAAAAAAAAATAAAAAAAGAACAAAACCATTGCAAACTGATGAGTTATACTGGTATATGTGAGGCCTGGGGTCAACCCAGCAGTGCAGCTCTGTCAAGACTGCCATGAATAGGGCCATAAATCCCCATGTGCACGAGACTGCCGCAGACATGGGGAGATCGTGCAGCTGGTTGATTCTCGGTGAGATCAGCCCACATTTCTGATCCAGCCAGAATCAGCGGTAACGTGAAGGAAAGCGCTACGAGAAAATGAGTGCAAGTTTTCAAACTGAGAGTGTGATCCTCTGCATTTCACAGATGGCACATTCAGCAATTTACTGGAATTGGTAGAGGGTCTAGTTCATGATAGTGCAGCATGGGTCACAGTCACTGAAGCATAAACTGCAAAAACACAATATGCAACATCCTTATTAAACACAGGGCATGGTCTGCAGTCTGAAAGGAGGAAGGCTGAACCCTGTAATCTACTCTGCAGAGAACAATTGTATGTGGATTTATAAATGACATTTACAAATGATCGGAAGAATGCTGAGCTAATAGCATCCAGACAAAAACTCACGGGAAGATAAGAAATGGATTTTTAGTGCTCATGGCAGTTCATTGTCTGCAGCAAAAGGATTTTTTTCTTTTTAGCATTTCTTCTAAGTATTTATCTGCCTCCTTATCGAGGACTTGGGCTGTAATCCAGTGGAGTTTTGAGTTTCTAAACAAGGTGCTTTTTTGTGTTTGCAAGTTTAAGGCTAGTTATGGGCATTATTTACTGTGTTGCCGTGCCAACTACTTCTTTATCTGCCATAACACAGGTAATGAATGCAATTATGCCAGGATAAAGTGTCTGATTTACAGCCGCTGCTAAAGCAAACTGTACAGGTCTCCTTGTGCTGCCTCAAGGTGAAGGTCTGCCCTCCGGGTGGTGTAGGCAGGCTGCTTTCTCTAGATGGGACTGATGGGCCACAAGAAAGTGACAGTCTTGACTGATTTTTCAGATTAGAAAAGCCCACCTTGTACTTTCATGATCTTCTGTATGAATGGAAAGTGCTGGGATTTTTATGATCCATTTAAGCCAATATGGAAAAGGATTCTCTGATTTGCTGTTGCAATGATGGATTTGGGGGTTCAGAAATGAAACAAGAACTGAGAATTTCACATCCTTCGTGCTCTCCACCTTCTCCAAACATGATCAAGGGAAAAGCTTTGATAAGCATCCAATGTTGAAAGTTCAGAGTTCCTTTGTCTATTCTGTATCCAAGTCAGTTGTGCTATCTCTAGAAGTGCTGTAGTACCTTTTCAATGACTTTTTTTGATTGAAAAAACATTATACTGCCTCCTATTCTTGGCTCCTATATATTTAGCTGCTTTAGCGGACAAAGAATGCATTCACAGGAGCCATTTGCACTTTCTAATACCCCACTTCTTATTTTGTGTAGTGTTTGTAGAATGCTGTGAACTAAGGGGCTGTTACTGATCTGAGTATAATTAGCCACAATGGTAACATATGAAAAAAATGGAATCAGTCAGTCTGATTTTGAATTCTTTTTTTTCTATAGTGAATTGCCTGTGGAACCAGTGAGCAGCAGCTCACACTGATGCTCCAGCAAGTTGCCTTGCTGAGATGTTGCTTCTGAGACTGGTGCTTCTAATGACCCTCACCCCTTCTTCTCACTCAAAATAGTGCTGAATACTGATGCTATTCAGCTGGAGAGGAAAGCCTTGCTATAAATATAAGCATAAATAACAGAGGCGCAGCATACCTCTTGCAGAAGGACTCTGTAAAGCTTTCCTGGCTGAGACATCAGGGAATATCACAGGGACTTTGTGTTTCCAGGGAAGCTATTTTAAGTTATTCTGGAAGAAGCAAGTGTGATTTCGTGCTACCTTTTCCATTTTGCATGACTTCTTGTAAACAGGCACATCTTAAATACAGATAATTGGGTGAAAAGGGAAGAAAATAGTGTCTCTTTATATACAAGTAATTGCTGTCACGTCTAGGTACTTCTGAGACAGGTAACAAGCTGTGTTCTTAAATTGCTATGCAGCTGTGGTTTGCACTTGCCCTGAAGATTTTAGTGCTTTGCATTTCCCTTCCATAGCTTTCAGGAGCAATATAAAGTAGTCTGCTTAGTTGAATCTCCAGGCTTGACCTCTGTATTTGGATGCCTCAGTTCTCAGCCGCTTATTGCATGACAGCGTGCCCTTGGTGCAGATGTGCCACCCCTAATATTACCCAATATTAGTAGCTCTGGTGACTGGGAGTTGATTTGCCACATCCTCGCTTGTGGTTTTGGGCATACTCGAGGCATATTTTTTCTTTTCAGTGTGCAACGAAGCTTTAAGCTTACTGTCCAATGAATTATGGCAGTACCTGGTACATTAGCTAAACAGATTTATTCTTCACTCAGCTTTCTGCTCTGGCCATTGTTGGTGGTATGTTTAGACAGTTTGACAGGGAGGAACCAAACAAAGGAAACAACCCTTTAAATGCAGGGAAGCAAGGTACCCTACTGCGGCTACTTGTGAGCTGCTCTGCAAAGAGAACCAGCCAGAAAAAGCTGTTTTGAATTTCAGAGTGATTATAAATGACAAGTTATCAGGGAGCATAAAGGAGGAAATACTGTACATTTCATAACACCGATCCCTTTGTTAGACTACAGACAAAAACAGGCTTTGACTTCAGACTACAGGAGAATACAAGATGAGAGTCTATAAAGATGGAACATATTGATCTTCCCTTTATCTTTTCAAAGCATTAGTCCTTTGTCAAGGGTTCCTATTTTTGTATAGCATGATGTCCCTATCTTCTAACACATTGTGTGTTTCAGCGCACCTTTTTTTAGGGAAATACCACATTAATGTTTTCTATAATTATATGTTTTAAAGCTAAATATTGTTGAGTAGTGAAATGTACTTGCAAATAAAGAAGTTATCTCCAAAATGAGGTAGTAAAAATGAGTCAGTTCCTTGCCTGTCATGAAAACACAGAGGTTCGTGTTCCTCTCTGAAGATATATTGATTTATATGAACTAAGCATCTTTTTTTCTAAGCCCCAAATTAGAGCGGGTTATTTTTTAGTGTGCTGTCTCCTATAAAGTCTAGAAAGGGAAGACTTTACTAGGGAGATTTTTTTTGTTGATGACTAAATCAGAACACTGGTGAAAAGAAATATCCACATCAAAAATTAATTCCTTAAGCTATTTCACTAAAACAAAAAAAAATAAGAATTGATTGTTCTTTAGAGTCAGGATTGAGTCCACTTCATGTTGAGATGTTATTGAGAAATGTAAAACTTATGAGTGGAAATAGGTGAAAATTTCAAAACAAAATAACCCTTTTAAAGTTTAATTTGAAAAATATCCTACCAACAGTTGCAATAAATGGTTTTGACCCATTTTGGGAAGTCTAGATTATATTTTTCAATGTATTAAATAATCTCCCAGGTTAGCCAAGTCCCTTCTCCCCGTGTGTCTTGAGCACAGAGTGCTGTTGAGTCATTGCCGTATTCTGACAACATACAAATGCAGCACCAGTGGATTTCCAGGAAATAAGGATTGACTAATGCATTCTAATAAAATATAGTGTTGTAATACAATAAAACACACACAACCATTATTCAAGGTGCAAACCTTAAGAAAAACTCTTAATTTGTTTTCAGTGAGGAAACAATTGAATCTGTCCCAAATCAGTTCTTAATTCACAGCTGCTGTAAATCAACAAAGAAAAGAATTAGGTTTCAATTGACTTTCCTGACTTCAAGTATCAGACAAGAATCACTTGAAAGATGAAGGGAATTCTGCAATCTAAAATTCAAATGCGTTGCACTCGGTAAACTCTCCAGGCTGCTTTTGAGGGTGCTGTAGTTCTCCAGTAGAGCCTGTTGGCAGAGGCAGGTAGCCCAGCTGCGAAATTACAGCTGTTAGTTGGGGTAGACAGAATCAAAAAGAAAAAAACAGTCTTGCAAGCACACAAACGATGAACAATTCCTAGTTCTTCACAAGTTTTTCTTCCCAAAATGAAAAGTTATCAAATTGAAACTATTCAGAGTGTCATAGGTGGGACGCATTTATTCATCTAAAGGCTAAGGGAATTTACTAGAAGTGCAAGATCACAGTTTTCTTTTTTACTGTTTCTTTTCTGATTTTAACATTTTCTTTCAACTCAGTACAGAAAATTTATTTTCTAATTGTATAAGTTGCTTCATGAAAGCAAGACTAAATGTAGTGTCACAAGCTTTTTGTCTGGAAACTTTCCAGAGGTTTTAAAGGAACCTAATAAATAACTGTATTTCTTTCTTCTCTTCAACAAGGAAGAGTTGGGGTCTTGCATCTTTAAACTCCTTTTCATTTTCTGGGAGGAATAGAGAATTCAAAGGTCCACGGATCTGTCTGAAGTCATGTAATTTGATTTTGCTTTATTTTTCATTTTGATGGAAAATGGGAATTTGACCTCTAATCTGGCAAATCTGAGATTGGTATTTCTAAAAATCTGTGTCGGGTTCTACAGCCAGTTCTACCATTTGTTTTCTGGAATTTCAGTACTGCTTTAAAATATCACCGGCTACTTACTTTGTTGTTTTAATATGGAGCATTCTAGATGGTAGTGGAGTTAAGGTACTAGTATTTCTATTATGGGCCAATTCCATTTCCCACCTGTGCTGTGAAGAACACGTAGAAAGAGAAAAATTCCTGTTCTGTTTTGCCTCCAGCAAGTTGCCTTCTTTCAAGTTTTCTAAAACTGTGTGAAAGTGATACAGATTCATTTGAGTGTCCTTGCTTGAAAGTCTGGAACACCGTTTCATTTGGGTATGATGATACAGAAAGTTTTCTGTGTTCAGAGATTGTCTTTCTCCCACTGAAGTCAGCAGGAGAACGCTTGGGGCTATATCCTGAGCTGTTGGAAACTGGCATAGCTCCATTTGCAGCTGTAGGATCAGACTATGGCATGAAAACAAATGCTAGAGGCATTTTAAAAAAGACACGAACCTTGGGATTCATTTATGAATATCAGTGTTAATATTAAATTAAGTAAAAATGAAAAAAAAAGAGAAGAAATTAATATGAAAGAGCAGGAGAACTGCAAGAAACAAACAAAACATTACTTTTTAATTGGGTTGTGCATTTTCTAATTCCCTTTTCTAATCCAGTGTAAGCAGCTGGCTTGTGACAATAAATTCCCAAAGGAATAAGCAATTTTCCTCTAACATGCCAAATTGTGTCCATCATGGCAGTGTTTAGTGTCTTGTTGGCTATCAGATACAGCTTTTCGTTCCTTAAAGGGGTCTTGTCTTCCTTCTTCTCTGCACCCCAAAACTCCTAGATTCTCATTAGGGTAAGGGTTTCTATAAAATCAGAGAATCATTTAGGTTGGAAAAGACCTTCGGAATTGTTGATCCCAACAGTAAAACTGAATTATCTACTGTAGGATTTACTGTGATTTAGAGGAGTGTATAGAAAGACGTTCAGATACTTCTCTAGCCATTTTAAGACACTATCAGATTTGCTGCCACGTGCCACAACTTGAAGAGAGATTTCAGAGGACAAAGAGTGGACAGAAGGTTTCCTCTTGACAGTTGTAACTTGCTGCAAGTTCCTAAAGCTTTCTTATTCTATGGCTCTGGGACTTTAATACTTTCTTTGGTGAGAAGATTTCCCAAGGTGGAGCCCTGCCTTCTGGTCTTATTCAACAGCATTGCTAGATTTTGGGCTGGGATTTAGCGTTGCTGTTGCGCTGCACCCCAGGTAATGGTACACCAGTTCTCCGGTGGGTTAGGATACACTGGTAGCAGCAGATGGCATATTAACAACATCTGCCTTTTCTTCTGACCTGAAGGTGATGTTCCAAAAGTTACGCAGCAGTAAAGACTTACAGTTGGAGCTAAGACTCTTTACAGTTTTTTTTTTTGTTTGCTTTTTTTTTGTTTGTTTTGTGAATGCTGGAGTCAACAAAGACTATCACTCTCAAACAAACTGCATGTGATAAGTGGGTAAAAATTACAGAAGAAATAATTATGACAAAAAAAAAAAAATCACCTCAAATCTTGTTTCTGATGCTTTGCAGTTATAAAATCCAGTGATGGTTTGTTGATGTTTTTTTTGGTTTGTTGGGTTTTTTTGTCTACTGTGCGTGCCTGTCTTTGCTAAGCTTACAAATATCCACAACTATTGTGGATTGCATCTGTAGAAGCTGACTTTGATCTTCAACAGCCACAGGCTATGCATGTAGAACTAGATATTGCTTAGTTTGTTGGTCAGGAGGCCAGGCTTTTCGAAATTGAAAACTTGTTACACCACAGTCCAGTTGTGCCCAAAGAAATACGAGTCTCTTACTGCTCCGAGTTATGTAGTTTTATCTTGCCATAATCCCTGGAAGTCCACAGTTCAGTTACTCCATCAGCCCAGAAAACCCTCATGTGAGCAGCACGCTCTGTACAGGTGCTCTCCTGTCAGCTGCATTTAAGGAACAATTTTTCTCTCTGGTTGCCCTCTATGCTGCACATTCAGACAGTTGTGCAATTGAGGAACAAAGTGATGGAAGATGTGGCTTAGAACTGTTGTGCGTTACACAGGAATTGCACTTTATTTGGGATGAATTTGGTGCATGTTTATCTTAGTATTGTCCTTGTAGTTGTCCGCAGCATGCTTTGGAAAGCTAGGTGTGTGTAGAAGATCATACAGCCACTGATTCTGTTACAGATTTTCCTCAAAACGAAGGGTTTAGCTGACAAAGGTCAGATTCAGCAGTACCTGCTCAGTTTTCACGCTGAAATTTACAGTGACGCCAAGCACAATGAATTGCAGTTACATGAATTTACATTTTCAAGGCAGAGGATTTAGTCAGCACTAAATGTAGTCTTTGTATCCTGCTCTTCCAATTACCTTAATATTATAGTGTTACGTGGCAGTATTCACTTACCTAATTTTAGATTAGGCTATTTTAAGAGTAATCTGATGTATTTGTTTATGTCATGCATAGAGTGAATGTTATAAAGATGTGCTGTTCTAATCACTGCTGCCCATTATTATTTGTCCTGTCTGTGTATTATGTATCAGATGGAAGCATCTCACTGTGCTAGTCAAGATCAGGGTCTTGTTGTGGATAAATGCTCTATTCAAGCACTGAGAGCAAAATGTTTAGGAAAATGCCATGGCAGGGTAAAAGGGAATTGTAAGATTCATCAACAGAATGAATTTGGTAGTAATCAGTAGTTGTGCCTGTGACCAGTAAAAGCCAGTGGTGAAACCTGTTCTGTGAATATTACTTCTGCCTCTATTACCAGATTATTTTACAAGTTTTTACTTTAAGACTTTTTTTTTTTTTCACCCTGTGACAAACCTGACTTGTGTTTGACATGATACCTCTACGAAAGGTATGCCCATTCTAAAGGCTTCCTAAATATTATTTTCTCAAACTGACCCTGCGGAACATTTGCTTGCCCAGACAGCTAAACTTCACTTACCTCCAGTTAGCCAGGTAACCATGGCATATGTCTGGATTGCTCTCTGCATCTTTAAGATAATGTATAACTTGTGGGTTCGTTTTCATAGTGTAGTGAATGTTGTCACCTCTAGAAATAAATTGTTCTTCTTGTGCTATTTGTTTTATGGCTCTTGGGAAAATATCCTCTGCCAAGTCCTTCGAGGCCCTTCTTTGCCATACCACAGGAATTCCCTATCCACATACTGACCACAAAAATTCTTAAGACCTAAGAGGAAACCAGCTTCACTTATTTTAGTTACAGGATGCATCAGATGAATTTGAGATTCGTATTAGCTTTCTTTTAGTCTTTATTTTCTGTCCAATCTACCCCTAGACTTTATTGGGAAGTCCATTGGATTCCACTGCATTAACCTGCCTGCCTCTAGTTTCCTCTTGCCCTAATCCAATTCGTGTTACGGTTTCCTCTTTCCAGTGCTCAAGAAGTTGCAGTATTTCATGTGACAGACAATTACTGTTTCAAGAGAATTCCCCTAACCTTTTGTCAAAAGTTGAATAACCTCAGTCTATCACCTGAGCTATCCTTTAGTATTTCCTCTGGCAGGGTACCGTACTAATTGTGTTGCACAAAGCATGCTAACAAGCAGTACTGCTTGCCCGGTGCACCATTTTCTCTATTAAATAGCAACTGAAACCCCTGTATTTTAAGCCAGTCTTGGTCCATCCTAACCTCTGTCGAGGTGCGTCCTCCCAGGAGCCTGTGTGCCTGAGGGATGGAAGGGAAGAACCAGCACCAACAAAAGCTTTGCTCAGCACTAGACAGCCTCTTCACTGCTTGTTGCTGATCTTTGGGTTATGTAAATCAAAAGCAGCTCAATAGACATTAAAGGATTTAATGTCAGGAAGTTTTGGTGAGCTGATACAATTGGACACGTGTTGGATGTAATACATAATAAACAGCATAAAGAAAGCTACAGGTCTGATCGTTTCCCTTTCATGTTTCCTTTATATAGGGGGAATATGATCTGTCCTTTATGACTGGTATTGATGTCCGTACTTGGAAAAATCAAGCCACTGACAGAAAATATCGCTCTGTGTTTGGTATCAAAAGCAGTAAATGTTCGGTATCTGCAATTATATATCGTGATGTAGCTGCTAAAGGCATATGCAGTCTGAAATGCTTGACAACTTGACCAGGGGCTTTGATGCCGTAGTGTCACCGTGGAGTTTTTTTGGTGAGAAATACTTTTCCCTCAAAATAAGTAAATATATAAATAAATAAAGCTCTTCAACTTCATAGCCCAGAGCAAGATTAATTAAGAGGGAAAAATGCTTAATCTATCTGCTCACCATAGAACTAATGAATAATAAAGAATGTCTTCCCAGCATCCACAGCTAAAAGGGTTGTGAATATCTGTGCCTGTCATACCTGCGTGTCTCTGTCTACCTGCAGCTCCCCTCACCATGTTTCTCTTTAGGGACATTGTAGCAGATCTGTTGATTTTCCATCTTTTTCTTGGTTTGGACTGTTATTTGCCTTAAGCTGCATATGGTCTTTAAATCAGCTGAGATGAAGATTAATAAAAGCAAATTTTGCTATTTCCCTGATTTTCAGATGGAGAATTGGAAGACTAGAGAAGTTGTGTGGTCTGAAACAGGAAAGAGCATAACAATTCTTTAAGCATTTGCATAGTCCAATATAGCAATATAGTCTCAAGTGTTCTTTTCCTACAGACTGGCTCATTTTCAAGTGCATTGGGGAAAAAAAAAAAAAAAAAAGCCTCCAGAACTGTTAAATGGGACTTTGTCCTTTACTGGGAATATTTGGGAATTCAACTCAACTAAATGAGTTTGGTATTTTCATCCTACTTCCATCTGTTAAGGCTTCTCGCTGACATACTTTTTAGGTTGGAAATTTACCATACATCAGCTTCGGTCTTTTTATTTTCTTAAGATGATATTTTTTTAAAAAAAATGCATTCAAGACTGTAATGTTAGAAATGGTTTGATTTCTTTTTAAATATTCTGAGCATCTCTGTTAAAAGCAGATGCAAACTGTGCTAAATGTTCTTTATCACTCACATATGCACTATCCCTGTGAAAACCCACCATCTATCAGAGGCAGTAGTGATTCTTCAGACTTGCCCAGTGACAAGCCACTGTATAGTTAGTCTTTGCTAAAAATGTCAGTGTCAACTTATTTGCCAAAACATGTTTTCTTCTTTCAAGCTGCCGGTTGTTGTTTCAAAATAAATGGAATCTAAAAATCTCATTATTTTTTATTGTTTAAAGCCAGCATTGGGTGCAGCTCTGGGGGTCAGAAGGTAACAATACTAATTTACCCCGGTGCTGCCGCACTTAGAATATTTAATCTCTTATGACTTTGACATGATGACTGGCTGTATTTCTTAATTTTGTTGTGACGATTTTGCTGGAGGGCCATGCATCTCCTAATAATGTGCATCAAGACAGAGACAAGTAAGTAATGAATATTGTATGAGGCTCTTTTTGTACAAGCAGATCAGCCTGGGCAAATACCTGCAGAAATCCGCGAGCCTGTACCTCGTGGTGGAATTGGGACTGTGACAATGATGGCCAAAGATTAATGTACCCTATTGAATTCAGTGCATATTTTTAACCATTCTAAGACAGTGACAATGTTCAGCTTTTTCCATAGGCTTTTGGTTGGGTTGGACAGGAGCAACAACCTTTCAGCTTTTTTTTTGTGCCAGTGAAGAATTGTTACGTTCAACATCTGTCTGAGAAAGCCTACTTCTTTTCTCCCAGTCCTTCCAGTAAACAGACTTCTACCTATAGCACAACTATACTAAAAACATGCCTCCGTAGAAGACTTGATCTGGACAGTGTTTTCTGCCTAAGATAATATTTGATTAAATGCTAATAAAAGAGCTGACTGCAAATTCTGTTACCATAAGGTTGGCTGTTTAAGAGTAAATGAGACAAATGGATCCCAAGGAGGAACTCAGGGTCATAGTCCACAGATGTCAACTGATAGATAGAGCCAAAGATTGATTTATTCCTGAGGATGGGAACACCATTCATGAATCCTTTTTTTTTTCTTTTTTTTTCTTTTTTTCTTTTTTTTTATTTTTTTCCTTTTCTTTTTATTGTTCTTTTTTTTAATTATTATTTTTCTTTTGTTTTTCTTTTTTCTTTCTTTTTGTTTTTATTTTTTTATTATTTTTTTTCTTTTTTTCTTTTTCAAACAGTACTACCAAAAAGCAGCCTCTTCCTTAAAGGCTATACAGAGTATGAGAGTAGAGAGAGCAACTGCAGCAGAAGGAGGAACATAGGGAACCAGAAAATATTATTGCTCAGTATGAGAAGCAGAAGTCACAGCATGCAAACAGCCTAGGCTTTGTTTAGGTTCTTGTAAGCTTTCTGGCAATGAGAATAAGTGAAGATGGATTTCAAGGAGTATAATGGGGTAATTTCTCTATCTGTAATAGCTGGATATTAAATTACATTTATATATCTCTTGCACATTTATTTTCTTTACTAGAACTCTCATAAACATAGAAGCTATCCTAGAAAACTTCCCAGATTGATTTCCAGTTTGTGAGTCTCTCTCTATCTTATGACAGTACCTCTGAAATTCCTTACAGTAAGTTGTGGTGGTTATCAAAAACACCCGTCTGCAACCTAGGATCCCAGTGCAGCAGCTGTCAGGCAGATTCCAATCCCCTTCCATTTTTGAGGCACTCTGCCATTTGTGGGAGATGAGGGCCTCAAATACTTTTTTTTTTTTCTGTTATTGCATGGAGTAAATCTAAAACTATGCAAATAATCTTTAATCATGGTGAACAGTGATAATCCTCTCTTAGCAAACAAGCACCTATTCTGAAATTACAGTAGGAGATAATAGAAAATGAATAGAGGACTATGCAATTGGATTTTAAAAAGCTAGGAGCTCAACTCATTAAAATTGGTGAGAGCTGTAATGTTTATAAATTAGAGCTTTGTAAAATGTAAGCATGTGGGTTGAATATTTTAATCTCGGCAATTATTTATATTCTGTTTTTACAATGACGGGTTTATTGGGAGTTTTAGTGCCCGTTTGGATAATTGTAGGGTTTTATCTGCCCGCTGTTTACTATGGTGTGGTCATCAGCAGAGTATCACTAGCACGAAAGCAGCAGATCTGCCTGCAATTGTGTCTTGTATTGCAAATCCTCTCTGTGGAGTCAACATGTAGTTCTACCGCAATGTGAAGAATATATGGGGTAGTGCATCTTTGTGTCACAGCAACTGGTGCTAGAACACGATACAGTCTGTACATTTTAAGAACTGTCCTTTATGTAAGTGGGAAATGCTGCCATTTTAGAAGGAAGCATCCCAAAATTCCATTCGGAAAACTTCAGTGTAACCTTAATAAGTGACTAATGCTGCCAAATATGTCTCCATATAATTTCCGAAGTATGTGTTTAAATTCACAGGCAGCTCCTTTGATTTAGAACTGTCTTTAAACTGAAGTTCAAGTTCAGCACTTCTAGGGTAATCTTGTGAATACTTAATCCCTGTTGTTGTGCCCACTGCTTTGAGTAGGTCTCTTGGTTATGAATGAGTCTTTGCACACTGTAATTGTGACCCCACTAATAAACGCTTGTGGCATCGGGTCTGTAATAAGCGTAGCAGAGAGGTCGTCTTACTAAAGTAAACACATTCGTCTTGGTTGAAGCCACAGCACAACACATTGTGTTGTCCTCCTGCTCTGAGTAGAGCAGACATTGATTATATTCGGGGCTATCCAGTCACCATTCACCTTTCGTTTCTGAGCCAGCACTAAATGTTCCCAGCCTAGAATCACTGCATGGAAATCCCTCATGGCTTTTGGGCTTCCAGCCTTTTTAAGGTGGTGAGATGGATGCCAGGTTGGGAATTCTTCTCTTTGCCTTACCCGTGCACAGCTAGCGGTAACTGGCATGCGGTCAACTGTGAACATGCTCCAAAGCCTCTACATCAACATGAGCAGCATGGCAGTTTGAAGCCTTAGGGACCTGGCAGTGTCTTGTTGCAAGAGGAATTATTTGGCTATTGGCCTTCTCGTGCCACTGTAATACCACCTTGTCATCTCCAAAGCTGCAGCAGAAAAGATAAGGGTCTGGTTGGAGATGTCTCAAGTATGAGACAGTTGATGTTGGTTTATTTATTTCTCTCCTATCTTGCTGCTTACTTTTGCAAAAAATTTCATGAATCTTCATGCAAGCATTGTGCTTGTTCACAACTCTTCTTCCAGAGTCTACTGGAATTGTGTTAGGAAGGAGGCTACACAAATACTAAATCACAGGATTACTTGATGGGCTGCAATACCTCTTTGCAACAGGACGAGGGCCTCAGTTCTGTATATCTGGGTAACTGAACAGAGATCTTAGACTTTACTGCCTGGTTTTGTTGCTGTTTTCTTCCAAATAAGTACCATATAAAGCAGAAAAATATTAGGCTGTATTAAAACTGTTAAGTGATGGGCTAGTAAATGCAGTTGGGATTTCATTAAGAAAATGGTAGATGTTGTGTGTGTGAATAACTGCTGGTGGAATCTACAATTGCAGATAATCACTGGCATAATATTTTGTCTGTGTTTTTTTTTTCTTCTTCTGTTTCTTTAAAGCTAGTGTTCAAAAACTTTAAACATCAAAGTCTTCCCTTCTGCACATTATTCATGCTTGCAAATGTCTCGTATCGTGCAGTAAAATGATCAGAAAGGTATGTCTCTTTAGATATGGTAAATCAATCTTGTATCCTCTTGGAAAAGTGATTGGGAATGATTTTATGGTTATTAACTTGAATTCAATGGGTTTTTTTCAACCTAATATTCAAAAAACTTTCAAGCAACTTTTCAATCATCCTCTCCTCACCTTTCCCTGGAAGTGAAATCTTCCTTACTTTGTTTCATGAGAAAGCAAATTCTTTCATCTCCTTCTATGGACGTTAAAATGAAATTCAACAGAAAACGTCTCAGAAAAAATTGAAACTCATATTGATTATGTGAGTATGTATCCGCCATACCTGGAACTGTACGACCAAAGGTGATTTCAAGGATTCTATTATAGAGATGATACTTTGTAGGTTTGACACGGTCTTTTTTTATAACTTTTCCTGACCACAGTTGAGGAAGACTTCAACTTGGGAAGTGTCCAGGTGATGATGGGTATCACGGTCATATTCAGTTGCTGCACAATCTATAGTTTTCACTAGCTGGTAAAAAAATAAAATCTAGTTCCTCTGCATTGATTGAGATTAGTAGCTCTAAATGACCTGGAGGTAGATCGTGTTGGCGTCGGTTGCCTTGACTAGTTGCACAATGAGCTCTGCAGATAATGGCTGTTAAGACAGATGCTTTACTAAAGATTCTTTTCAAAATCTTATAATTCCATGTTGTTTGAAGTGAAATTTACCGTCTCTGACCTCATTAGCTAAGCTGAACAGGATTGTGAAGGCAAAAGCAACTGAAGTTTTCCTCTATATCAGCATCTTTGTGCCAAGATGGAGTGTTCTGCATTAACCAAACATCAACAAAGGCAAAGATAACTGTTGCAATATCAACATTGTACAAGACCTAACGCAGCTTCAAGGAGAGCCACAGACAATAGCAAGGTTTGGGTTTTTTATGTTGTTATCATTGCAGCCTTAGCTGTTTGGCAGTCCAGTAGCAGCTCAGAAGAGCCTCAAGGCAATAAATCATTTTTCCTACATTATGGGAGATGTCTATGACCGATGGCTATTTTAGAGTGCTGACTGATTTTTATTTTTTTTTTTTAGTCTTTACCTCTGGTTCCTTAACGTCATCTACAGCCAGCTGTCCTTCATCCAGGTGTTTATTCTGACTGAGCACAGTGATAGCAGAGAGATGTAAAGAGTATGATCAACTATAGACTGTCATTTGAATACACAGTATCTTGATGTTTCTTTTATAGCAGCTTCCTAATCCATCTTGGATGATATGAGTGAAAACATGAGCCCTATGGAGACAAGTAGGAGTAAAAATCAGTGAGGGAGGCTGGATTTGTGATTTGGAGTGGGATCTTGGCGTTGCCTCTGGTTTCTTCCATTGATTTGGAACAAGTTGCCAGTGCCTTCCCATGTTCCCCATTTGGTAAGACGGCTCAGCAGTCAGAGCTGATTGGTATGGTTTCAACAAAAGCACTTTCACTGAAATCCAGATGTTGCATATATTGATTTTGATCTAGTTTTCTTTTTGCAGTATCAGCCTTTCTGAAGGAAGAAAAATTGGAACCTGACCCTTTTGGGCAGGAAACAGTGGCTTCAGCTCAATGCTGTTTATGTGAAAATGTTTCAAAGCTTTTTGGTTTTGTTCCAATGCAAAAAAAAAAAATTCTGACCTTGAATTTTTTCCAAAAGCGCTACTGCTGTCCTTCAGTCAGCTCTAATAGTATGTCTTTTGTAACTTGCTTTGAGATATCTGAATGAACAGTGATTTATAAGAGCTGGCAATTATTTGAATGGTGTTAGGTAAGATTTCAGCCATATAAGCATATTCTCATATTTTTCTGTACACACCGTAGACTGTTTTAAGCTGACCATTTAAGAACATTTGCTTAGCAAAAAGAAACAACTTTTTGACCTGAGTCAGTCATGGATGAAATCATATCTTTGAAAAAGCCCATTTAAAACTGCAGTGATGTGAAAAAGATCTCCATCAAAACTTGGTAAACTCTCTGAGATAGTCAAAGATGTTTTACAACTCTTGGGTCAAACTATACGCTCATGTGTCAGAATCCAAACTGAATTCTTGTGGCCAGCTTGTGAACTTGAAGTTTATCTTGGAAATAGTGATCTAACAGATTCTTAACCATATCAAGACCAGCAGGTGTTGCTATAATATATTAAATGCTGTAGAGGCATCCAATAAGCTACACTTGAGCATCACTTCAATACGTTTTCTTAGATCAATTGATATTTTCTAGGAAAACCTAATACTATGACAGACTTGCAATAAGACTGCTACTGAAATAATCAAAACACTGGAAAATTGCAGGTTCTGAGCTGCTTCTGCCGAGCTGACAGTTTTACTTCTGCTTCAGGGAAAGAACATCTGACCCTGCATTTAGGTATTATTTGTGTTTAAGAATGCAGTGCTGTAGGAAGTAACCAAATCCTGGACAGAGATGTAACTGTTTGCAAGAGATGACATGGCAGAAACCTGCGGCATCTTTTGCCAAGGATAAGATTAGATTACAGTGTTGCTCTCGTCTAGGATTGTTCAATGCTGCTGATCCCTCCAACATGGGTTTCATTCGTGATCTCCAGCAGACAAAGGAAGAATTCCTCTAAGACAGAAACACATCTTCTCAAACTACACCCTCAGGGGCCTGACAGAAGATGAACAACAGGAGGGTCAGAAGTAGGACAGCAGTGGAGAGTTTATACCTCAAGAAACCCTTAGCAGGCTTTGCCGTGTTACCGTAAATTCAGGGAAGTTGTAATTTTTGCTAGATTTTGAACTTGGAAGCTCCTGAAATAAGAAGGAAGGATGAAAGCAAGCAAGCAAACAAACAAACCCCTATAACAAAGATGATATTATGGTATGCAACCCTAAAAGTGAGATGGTATTCAAAGGAGAACCACTGTGAACCTGAATGGAGAAGCTGCAAGATGAAAGGTCTTGTTTAATGTCCATGGGTATCAGGCTTAGAGATCTTGGAAATTCTTCAGCAGTCACTGAAATATTGTGAGGTGGGTGTTTGTGAGTTGTCGGTGTATGTTTGTGAGATTTAAAATAGATATAAGGAAGATTTTTTTATTTTTTTTTTTTAAATGAGGGTAGTGGACCGAGTTGCCCAGAATGGCGGTGGATGCTCCATTTGTGGAAACATTCAAGGTCAGGTTGGACAAGGCTCTGAGCAACCTCATCTAGTTGAAGATGTCCCTGTTCAGTGCAGCGGTTTGATCTAGATCTTTAATGATCCCTTCTAACTCAAACTATTCTATGATTCTGTGGTTTACATATACTTGGCAAGAACTTCTCTTGCACAAGGATGTGGTCCCAGCCAAGGTACTTCCAGGTAGGATCACTAGCCAATGTTGTACTTTGGCTGCCGGGAAACCCATGGAACCAAGTACATTACCAGTTCTCCTTCTTGCTGGGAACTTGTTCCAGCTTATTTTCAGGGGTGAGGTGAGTAGGGTATCCTCGCACCTCCAGGAGCTACACCCACAGCCAAGGTCCTGCCTGTTCTTAGGAACCATACTTGGGCAGGATAAGGGCCCTCTGGGTGGGCAGCGAAGGTAAAATGGCCACTGGTGTCTTCCGTGGGACCCAACTCCCTTGCCTCGTTCAGGGCTCCGTCGTGCCGAAACGCAGCGGC